>AP028439.1:7466743-7563305 GCA_036509395.1 Antheraea yamamai | reverse complement strand
AAATTTACTAAACGAACTCACGTTCGCGTTTATAACTTAGTTGGGATAAAAGCCGGTAGCGTCAATGGGAAAAGACCTTCTAGTGGCTGAACTTACCTAAAGCCACATATGCCTGGCTAACAGCGAATAACCGTGAGTCTGTATAAACAACGACAGTATTACCCTACATTTTGTGTACCGTGCAAGCACAGCATAATATAATTGTCGTCAAGGGTGCTGTGACAATATTGTGTTGTAACCATCCATGCTTACCATCTTGGACCAAGTCGACCTTTAACATTAGATGAGTGGAATGTATGGTGGAAGTATAAAAAATAAGAAATAAATGTATTTGTAAAATATGAAATTCAATAAATAGGTCGTTTTCTATTGAGCAAGATCACGTCAACTGGACCCCCCATTTTCCACTTGATCATAAAAATTAATCCCATGTATTTTTTTTTATGAGTTCATACCATGATAAAATGATCCCCCAAAACGATTTTAAAAAATTTCGATTTTAACAATAATTTTTTTTACAATGAAAATTTTACGTACTTTTAATTAAAAAATGAATTGTAAATTAACCGTTAAAGTTAAATTAATGGGACTTGAAGGATTTATTTTTAAAATGTTTATATTTTGATAAATATTAATACCTAAAAATTATTTGCTTATTATCATATTGTTAATTAACTTTTAAGTTAACAAATGAAAACTTCAATGACTTCTCGGTGAAAAAATGAAGTTTTTTTTATCGGTTTCATGCGTTATTTATTAAAATTTACGATTTCAGAAAAAAATTTCACTGCTCGCGATTAGTTTAAACAATATGAATTTATTTATCACAGCGCGCCGAGCACCAGTATATGGCACGTTTGGGCGTGTCGCGTTCCGGGATCAGCCGGTGTATATCCAGCAACCGGGGGGGGGCTGTCCCTGACTGGGTCGCTTTCAGGCCGGCATGACAGCGGCGACCGGCGATGGATAGTATGTCTTTCGGTGGTCACCATTGTTTTTGGATTGTACTGTGCTTACCATCAGGCACAGTACAGTCACTTTGCCGAGCTACAATAAAAAAAGAAAAAAAAAAAAAAAAAAAAAAAAAAAAAAAAACATAAAATAAAATTAATAATACTCCTCGTTGTTAAGAGGAAACGCGGTTTGGAATAAATTGATAAATAATTTAAACTATTTTAGTTTAAAGTCTATTGCACTCTATCAGAACGATCAAATAGACTGTGAGAAAAGCGGACAACGAAAACAAGGTGGGTTTCTGCATAATTGCACTTCTAATATATAGATAATATAGAGGTGGTAGAGCTACGCTGAAGCTATTACTGATTTCAGCATGAATGGGTCGGCTCGCCTGAGGTAGTACCACCCTCTCACAGAAAACCGACGTGAGGTAACAGTGCTTTCATTGTTTCGTTTGGTCATTGAGAGCGCTAGATAACGCACCTCCCCTCCTTCTCCCTCCTTCTCCCTCCTTCTCCACTCTCCCTCCCCCAAACACAGGGTGGCAACGCACTTGCGACTCTTGTGGTGTTGCAAGTGTCTACGGACGGTGGTGATCACTTAACATCAGGTGACCCACCTGTTCGTTTGCCTCTTATGATATAAGAAAAAAATAATAGATGTGAATGTGGACGTACAATTTTTTTTCTATTACGTTTATTTGCCAAGATAACTCTTAAGTATAGTGATACTCGAAATACAGATTTTTTGAAGTAGTTTTTCGAATTAAACAAATTTACAATACACTAACAATTGATTGATTGATTGAGTATATACATATATCGCAGTTGGTTGCCGTCTGGCGCATGCGTAACACGGTTGAGTTGTCAGATATCACATTAAAATGCTGCGATATTAACATGGTATCATCCTTAAGCGTATGGAGGTTCTAACAATAATTGAGGGTAAATATTATTTAGATACATAAGTACAAACCGAAATAGAAATATTATTGGAAAGTAGTAATAAACAAGAATTTTGTGATAACGATAGGAATCTAGTAGCACTAATTATTTGTTGCATAAACTTGTATATCAAATGAAATCAAAGGCTAAAAAGAGAAAAAAATATATAGCAGTATGACGCTATACCATTTCATATTTTTTCGTTATCGTTTCAGTCCTTGTTCTGACCTCTCAGTGATATTGTAAACATTTTATGACACTTATTACGATTTTTTTTTATTTTATTTATTTATTTGGAAATCCAACAGCATACAGTATTTTATATAATATCTTATAGTATGTAACAATTAAAGCCAAAACAGGATTTCACAATTACAGGAAGTGATACATAAAAATATACATAAGTAGACAAAAGAAAAACATGTAATTTTTACTGGCGTTTAGTATAGTGTGCGTGTGTATGTGCGCGTGTCGGAATGTGTGTGTGTGTGTGAGCGTGTGTCTGTATTTGTGACTTGTGTGCTTGCTTTATCTTTTTTATTATATTATAATTGTATAATTCTGCGTTGTAATTTTATTATTTCACTTTTAAATGTATTCCGTGAATATCGAAATATGTCTACCGTATCGTATACTTCATTATACGATCGGGCAATGCGACACAGTATTGAATTTTATGTAAGATATAGTTATTTTATAATTTTATTATAAAACACTTGCCCGCGACTTCGACTGCGTGGGATCAAGGATAAAAGAATAAGTTCAATGTAAAGGTACGTGTAAGGCGCGCTCGGTTTTGGACACTGTTTCTTTGGTTTATTCCCATACATTTCCGTATATACAAAAAATAAACCTTATTTTTTTCTAATATTCAATAATAAATAAATATCTTGCGTTACTACTTATAATATCAATTATCTGCTACTGAATGACTAGCCAAAATCAATCCAACCTTTTCAAAATTATCCAATACGAAATATATATAAGAGTTGTTGAGGTATGTATGCTTGGTACACATATATATTTCAACAACTCATATATCTATGAATAGTTAGCTTAGTTTAGGTTAGCTCAGATAGGTCGCGAATTGCATGTATCAAGCAACAGCCCAAGCCGAGGTGTGCCGTGCACCTTTGAGCTAGTTTTCAATAAAATCGGCTGAATGCCTTAAGCGCTCGCCTTAGTAGTCGGGTGAATCAAATCAAATCAAATCAAATATTCAATAGCGTAGTCATTTCGAGAAAAATAAATCCAACCTTTCGAAGATTAGCCGGAACAAACAGAGAGACAGACCGGCAAAACTTTTTAATATATTTTTTTGTTGTTAACACCGTATATTTATTTAGTAATAATCTATTAGTTTCACATTAAAAACAGACACTTCTATTTAATGTAGGTGTATGGGTAAATGGAGATTGTATATTTATATTAGTTTGAAGATAAGTTAAATAATACAATAACCACGATAACACCTAAATATTCCACAAAGTCCAGTATATATTTTTTTCTGAAGATAAGATCATAAATGTACTTTATTAAGCGATATTTGTGACGACAATTAATCGTAATGATTCAATAGGAAAATAACAATTATTAACGAACCTATGATTTTGTTCTATTTGAAATTTAAATTTATAGTTAGAATTCTTGTCTATTACTGATTTTCCATTATCATACCCCTTTCCAAATTATTATGTCAAGATTAAAAACCCAATTTTAATACCCTAAATTGAATAATTTTCCGAAAATGTTCAGTTAAATGCCTACGATCCGAACAAAGTTTCACTTGCTTCGTGGTTTCATAAAATCACACAATTATTTATTTTAAACGTTCTAAATATAACCGTAAGTTTAGGCTTGTGCGTAATGTAATTAAAAGTTTAATACAAAAGAAAGTTAACATATTATTATAGGATTTTAAAATGCCATTTATTTATTTTCAAATTAACTCGATGTATATACATACATATAATATTGTTGGAAATAAATAAAATGCCGGGTAGTATACTGTTGGAAATAAATGAAATGTCGGGTAGTTATACTGCGACTGCGTTTATAAGGGACGGCGCTAGCCGTGTTGACTCAGCCAAACAAAAATCGGCTGAGTGCCTTAAGCGCTCGCCTTAGTAATCCGGTGAAGCTGTTAAGATCTTGTAGGTCAATAGCGTAGTCAGTTCGAAAAAAAAAAAAAAAGTGTTGACTCAGTATTTCGGTGGCCGTCGTAACGTGCAGTAGCTCTGTCCGAACTCGTGTCGGTTATATAAAAAGTGATTCGTTGTTAGAATGTGTTCTGAACAGTTTATATTCTAAATTGACCAGTTCCCTTTTATTTTGTTATAATCAATAATTGTTTCCATTTAGAGCGGTCAAAAAGTTTGAAGACTGTACATAGAAACCTTATTACCCCATTGAGTTATTATATACTAGCTGACCCGTGCAACTTCGTCTGCATCAAATCGGTGACCACCGGTTTCAATTGTATTTTTAAACGCGAAAAATTTTAATAAACCTAAAACCCGATTGCAGCCACACCTACCGTTTCCAATTGTAAATCCACACTATCAGGGGACTCACTCAAACATATACCCAGATGATATGTTAGAAATCTTTTAAAATAAGCTTACAACCCGTTCGTAGCATCATCTACCGGGTTCAATTAAAATAAAATGTAAGCTACATATATTGGCGGTAATGCAAAAAAAAGCTTGAGAGGTCTATGGATCCCCAGTTGGAACGAAGTTCCTTTCCCTTTTTCGTAAACGTTTACTATACAGTCAGTATAGTTTACATTATAAAATATCAAGTTGATAGTCATGTTGATAGAGTTAAATTGTAAATGAAACGATAAAATATATTCATAAAATAAATAATGATAAATTAAACACTGAATGATATCATAACTATTTTCAACTTGTATTAAAACTTTTCCACACTCCATTGTATTGAAGAACACTTGCTGTAACTATTCGTCTAAGAGCTAGCAACGGCTACGACAGCGAATTCCAATAAGCCAGTTTTTTTATATATTTATGTTCTTCCAAACAGCGTGCGGGCTACCTGGCTGCCGGTAAACGTTGCGTTTTTTAGTACATATCGCAACTTCACAGGCAAAAATATTGATTTTTATATAATTTAGAATGTTTTGTTTTTCACTAACTTTGAAACGCTACTAAAATATGAAATTATTATTGCCAGACATTTTTGTTTAACAATAATGTGCCCGATGCTACTTTTTGTAAATAAAAAAAGTATGTTCAAACCATGTTAAGATAGCTGTAATTATATGTAGACATAAAAGAGAGTAAATTAAAAATAATATGTATAGAACAACTTACCTATAGCTATAGTTTAGCGCAACACTGGCTGTATGAGAAAGACAGGGATAATTGTGGAAACGCCTGTTATTCAAGATGGCGTCAGTCCCAAATCATATGTCTACGTCTATCGTTGTTTTTTATTGTTTACGGTGAAATCTCAATATCATAATGGTTAATAAAATGAAATATGTTCTTTCCAATGGAAAAAATTAAATGGTTTTTTCAATGAATTATTTTATTTATAAAGAATATCATCGGTCATATTATTGTCAATAACAAAATTGTCTGGCAGTCATAAATTCATGTTTTTAATAGCCTTTAAAAGTTACTGAAAAAAATTTTTCCTAAAATTATTTATAAATCAAAATTTTGACCTGTAAAGGTGTGATGCGCATTAAAAAACACAACGTTAACCGGCTACCGGGTATCCGGAATTCTGTTTGGAAGGGCATAAAATATCTTCATATTAAAGAACCAGCTTTTCTGAAATTCTCGTTCTTCCAACGTTGCTGGCTCTTGTACTAAGGTGTCGCAAAAAAGTCTAGTTACATTAACTACAAATTTTTGTTTTTCGTTATCCAGGAGAGCCCTTTGTGTTTTATGGGACAAAAAGTATCCTAGATGTAACCATATAATATTAGTTATCACTGTGTCAAGTTTCGTCAAAATTGGTTCAGTACTTTCAGAGTGATACGTGTTCACAGGGACAGAAAGACAGACAGACAGACAAAAATTGTAAAAGGATTATTTTTGGCTTCTATATCGATAATAAAGTCTACCCCGGTCAAAGTTTTCATAAAATATTTAATGTACAGATTTGGCTTTGCTACAGTTTTATAATAGTATAGATATATAGATTTGCAAGCTGTAAGTCAATGGTGGCCTTCCTCACTCCGCCCTATCATTCATGTCCTACGTCATTTGTAGATTAGATCGACATAAACGTATAAAATATACGAAGAAGACGGCGACACGCTAGTACACAAAACTCCCAGATAATTCTTTATTTAAAAAAATACAATTTCCTAAGTACGGGTAAGTCTAAGTTTCGGAATTAATTTATCATATATAATCAACACTTTTGTGTGGACAAAGGTGTTATGAATTACTTCTATGAATAGCTGCACATTAACTTGTATATTACATGCATATCGGTTAAGAAGTTTTCAAATAATGATCACGCCGAATCATTAAACATTTTATGAAATAAAAATAACTATCCGCTACTTTCATACATCTGTGGTTATGCTTGTACTTTTTTTTTACATATTGCATTATGAAGATCGCTAGCCAGAAATACGTCTGTATTTAACACAAAAATTGATTAACCGATTTTTGTTCATGGCTTATTTCATTCAACTAGTGGGCGCCCAGTGGTCGACATTCGACCATAGTTCATTGAATTTTTAAAGTTTGAACTTTATTAGGGTTCTTTTATCAATGGCATCGACTTCAAATATATAATTAGGTAGTGCAAATATCAGTATTTTTTATTTAATTCGGTTAATTTAATAATTAAGTTATTGTTCGCTTTTTAGGGCCTTATTAGTTTTTCACATCGAAGGCGGTTTATTTTTTTTTGTAAAAAAAAAAATTTTCTCCATGTTTACTGTTCATAAATATATCTGGTTTGTAATGGGTATAATAAATCGGTTCCAATTTCACGAAAGTACGTAGTGACGAAGTGGGTGAAAATTAAATAAACGATATTCCACCCCCTTAGGGGTTGAATATTTTCTTCAAATTTATATGGGACCACCGCTGAATATAACTAATTCAAATAAAAAAAGAATCATTACAATCGGTTCATAATTTGCGGAGATATCGATTAACATACATAAAAAAAATACATATAACCGAACGTAGTAACCTTCGCAACCTTTTTTGAAGTCCGTTATTGACGGATGTCAAAATGTCTTTTTTTTACATGTGCGTATATGTTGTGTAAAATTGAAGCAGTAGTGTGAGTAATGCATATTTGAATTAATTTAATGTACTTCTAACGCATTTTATATAAAATAAATAGCTTTCTGCACTTCTCCTCCATATAAACTTTAACTATGCCAAATTTCACGTTCATCCATTCACGCAATTCTTTTAAAAAGGGATACAAAGTTTTGGTTTCACGTATTAATATATATGAATGATGATAACACTCAATATTACTTTTACGAATCATAAAAACATACAGGTAAGTACATAATATATACAAAATGTTACAGTTTTATTTAACCTAAACATATTTTAATACACAAATAACATTAGAAGTATATATAATTTCAAAACTGTTATATTTAAGATTCGTCACTAATACTTACAGAAATCGTAAAATATCCTAATATTATAAATGCGAATATGAGTCAGTTTGTTTGTTTGTTACGCTTTCACTCCTTAAACAATCAACCTATCATAATTGTCAATGGTAGATAAAAGAAGATAGAGTAGTTTTATTCTAGAAAAAAGTAATATTCCTAAGGGATACCACGGGCAAAAACTAGTGAAATAATATAATATATCATAAAACAAAATCGAAATTAATCAATGCAGAGCTACGCATATAGCTTGTTACGGTGTTACATAGAAACCTGACGGAGCAGCATGGTTCGCCGTTGCTTCTGAGGGAATCAAGAGAAAAGAGAACATCTTCTAGAGGTGAGGGTCCCTGAACAAATATCTTCGGGTTTACTCATGTGCGTGCGATGGACACGGGCATTTTTGTCGCCCTGGCAACTCTAACACAGGCCCACGTGGTTAAGGCGCATTAGTGTTCAGTGCGCCTCCCATCAGTTCGTCAGAGAGGGTCAAGGTCTTCCCTTTCCCGACTACCAGTCGGGGCCCTGATGAGGGATCAACACTTGCCGGGTCGGGTAGAATTACTGCAGAGGCTGTTCCTGCCGACCCGGCTAAATGGTGCAAGAAGAACACCGAGGGTGTTTAGTCAGTAGAAATCTGGCATTCTCACCTATGCTGCCCGGCTAGGTGCAGATATCCAAGAGGATTACCAACGAAAAAAAAAAAAAATTGCGTGAACTGCTCGTCGTGAACCCGTAACCCTGGTCTGCATACGCGTTAAGCAGCTGAGGTGTTTTTAGTCACTAGGAGTCATAACCCTCAAGCTGTCCACCGTCAGTGTGAGGATATCCGATGCAGAATTTTCCCCTCTATATAAAAAAGCTAACTTTTTAAACAGTAAAAGAATTTTCGGTAGCTGCTCAATATTTCTATAGATTACTTTTATCTTAGAGAAACTTTATCTGACTCAGGATAATGCATATCAAAAAATAACTTTAGATATATTTAAATTACTTAATATCGAATATGGCACTAGTCTCATGAATATATAGCAAAATAAGAATTTAGAACATTTTTTAATCTATTGGATTACATACACCATTGTATTTTTTCATATCTCTTACGTTATGTTTATAGTTGTCAGCTTTCAGTTAATCTGTAACAACACCTGTATAAATTATAAACAACTGTACGCACATTGCAAATATATATATAAAAAAACTGAACTAGAAGACGAGGACTATTTAAGGACTACTTCTTTATATCATAGACCTATTTCGAATATTTTTGGGACTTACGCAAAAACTACAGAACATATCAGTAGAGAAGTGTACCCGTTCAATGTGGAATTTGGGCTATGTACTTATTTTTTTAATTGGACATAGCTTTTGCCAATTTTTAATGCTCAACGAACCGGCCGGGAATTAACTAGTAAAATCATACAACAAAACCCCTTGCGCTTTAATAAAATATTTTTTCCAAATTTGATTTAATTATCTTTATTGTGATTTTAGTGAAAATGTCAAAACCAATTCATTTGAACGATGCAGTCCAGTGGTATATGAACGAGTTGACTTCACGCATTGTAGCGGAAACAGGCATCCCAAGTGATAGGTTTCATCTCGGCAAAATAATATTACACAGTATGAAAGAGACCGATCCTGAAATGATTATGCAGGTATGAAAGATGCTACCCTAATAGACCTATATTTTCATTTATTAAAGTACGATAATGTAAAGGAGACTGGTTGCGCCGCTTTATGTATATTTGAAATTCCCGCATTATGGATTAAATCACGCCACTTTGAAGCCTGACCAATTAATTGCGATCAGATTACGCCACCCGCCCCGCTTCCCCTTACTATGGCACATGCTTATATAAGGCAGCGCGACGTCAGCGCCGCCAGTTCGACTGTTGCTAGTAGTTCGACTGCTATCGTCAGTGTTGTCCGCGCCGCATCACAGTGTTGTTGTGTCTGCGCCGCATGCTAACATCTTGAGTTTTCGCATGGTCGAGTGAGAAATAAACGCATCGCTACATACGTGCCGACATATATTATGAACAATAAGTGTTATGTGGGAGAGAACTCAGTGGAGAGAAACGAGAATCACCTAGCCGGCTAGCCACGTGGAAACTGCAGCGCCGCGAGGTATGTGCCAAGTTTCCTTCCTACCCTTGTCTCCCTCTTCGTAGCTGATCGCAATAGTTGAATATCAAATATAGCAACCCCGCATATACAGTCCACTTAAATTTACCATAGAAACCCCGCGGCCTCCCCTACGGTGACGTCGGTAACGCATCGGCGTCACCAGAGACTACATTTAATGGTAAAAACCGTGTATCTAACATAAAAAAAAACTTAAGCATCAACTGACAGATCTAGAACCCATTAATTATTATTTTATCTTAACTTTAAGGTTATTAAAAGATGGTATACTTAACTTCCATAGATCAACTAAAATGTACTGAATGTTTGAATAATATTTAATGAATCGTAGTGCTTAATAGAGTATCCATATTTTATTATCATCGATTGACTAATCACTACTATATGTCGCTGCGAAGTTCAATTTATACGGAACAGTGAAGCGGCCAAAAATTTGTTACTCTTTAGCACTACCCGGGGAGCACGTGCAAGGGAATAAGAGGTACATTTCCTGGGGATGTGAATAACATCAGACCCACAATACATTTGTTAAAATGCACATGTAAATATCAACAATATAAAAAATAACTTTGTGGAAATGGCACAAAATTTTTCAAATTGCTTCATTAGAGAGCATAGCCTGATAATAGATGTTTAAATTTTAAGATTGATGGCGGGACTGGTCAGTCGGAGAACTATGGTTCAGTGTTAAAGCGAAGTGTGAAATGTGCAAACGCACTCAGACAACTTGGAGTAAAGAAAGGTGATGTAATGATTCTTATGGCACCGAATCATTTGGATTTAGCCATACCTTTTTATGCTGCGTTGTATCTAGGAGTCATTATTGCTCCTGTAGATAGAAACTTAGGAGTATGTAAGTAGAACTCTTCGTTTTTTTTTCAACCTTTTAAACTAGAATATTCATTTTTCATATCTCTCAATTGAATAAGCCTTCGCATGGACACGTGTGTTTGTGCTCCTATCAATATTCACCTAGCTTTTAAAAGTAATGATTGCTGATGTTGAGATTTAATAAATAATCAATTCACTATATTTTACCATTTTTATTTACGCACTTTATTCAACGCTTTTAGATGGTTCCATTCTTTTTCCTTCAGAATACTTCCTTACGTTTTTCTTTTATTTTTGAAATCTATAGTAATATTATAAAACTGGAGGGTTTGTTTGTTTGGTTGAACGCGCACATCATCACCCTAAGATTAATGGGAGCGGAGCACTAATGAAAAATGTTTCAAAATCATTTTTTTTCCTTTTGAGAGCTTCCACTGCGTGTTAATGTTAGCCCAAAATAACTATTCCACGCAGGCAGAAGCTAGTACTCGTATAAATTGTATCTTTAATGAGATTTGTGTATAATTTGAGATAAAATAATGTACTCGTATATAGCGAATTTATTGTTTTCAGCTGAATTACAACATACATATTCTATTTACGAACCAAAAATAATATTTTGCCATAACGACAGAGTACGGTATATACACGAGGCGCTAAAAAATATACAATCTGAAGCTAAAATTGTAACATTCGATAAGGGAGATCAAATTTTAAGTTTTTCTGAATTACTCGACAAATTCGGAAACGATACATCGGTAGAAGAATTCAGGTAAATTATTATTTCTACCTAATAGACAATTAAATTTTGAAATGAATTGGGCTTTGAATAATGTTCGGGTTTTATAATTAACATTATCATTTAGAAATAATATTTTTTAATAATTATAATTGTTTACATGATAGATTTAGACATTACAAGGTAAACTGAATATCGATTTTTTATGTGTATAAAAGTAGACTTGGTAATATTTAGTACCTACTTCAAAAGAATTTCAACACCAGCTGTTTCGCGAAATTACTATTACGCGAAATTATTAATTGACTTGTACTTATATACAATTACAGTCCGTTCAACTGTTTAAGTACGCTTGATTCATGTAAACAATATTTCACGCTTATTGTATAGGTACTAAGCTATACCTGCGGCTACGCTCGCTTCATGAAACTGCAATATGCACGCGGCAAGAGCTGACTGAAGGAAATTGTCACGTAAAGAAAAAGCGTTGTTCCCCCATCATGCGACTTTCTCTCTTTTTCTATTGTACACAAGTGTTATGACCTCACTGGTGGACGTAGTAAAATTATCAATAAAACTTTTGTTTTTTTTAATTATATTTATTTAGCATTTTTAATACAATTTATAATTCAACATTTTATATATTTTTTTAATATGATACGACTCCTTCTATTGCGTTGTTTGTCTTATAAATAATATAAAATAAAAATATACAGAATACGGAGAGAGTCACATGTAGGGGCATAACGTTTTTTCTTACGTGACGGAAATATGCAATTATAAACAATCTAAATGTACCTAACGAATTACCTTCGGATTTAAAGAGAAAATGTAAAGTTCCTGATATTCTTTCCCCTCATTGATTACACACGTTTTATTTTTAACGGCACTTGTTATTAAAAATATAAACATATGATAAATCAAATAAATATAGGTACTAACACTTACCACAAAACAAAAAGTTTTTAACTAACAACAATACCGCTGGTTAGCTGGAAGAAAATGCCTTATGCCATTAAGGTCTCTAGTGTACAAACCAAAAGTGCAATAAAGTAATCAATCATTCATTCAAGCAATGTTGACTATTTAACATCAGGTGGGCTAGCATGCATACCTTTGATAGAATGATAGAACCAAAAAAAGCATAGAGAATTATCAAGTTGCATTAGAAAAAGGGAATCTTCCTATCACTTCTAGTCATTCTACTACTTCGTACAGTAAACATTACATAGTATAAAACAAAGTCCTCTGCCACGTCTGTCTGTTCGCGATAAACTCAAAAACTACCAAACGGATTTTCATACGGTTTTCACCAGTAGATAGAGTGATTCACGAGGAACGTTTTAGTATATAATTTGTTAAGGATTTTTCATAATTAGGGCGTGACAACGTCTGCCGGGTCCGCTAGTAAATTATAATTATGTAGATACACTATAGTGATTTGTTTCAGACCAACTGATTTTGATGCAGAAGATACTATTGCAATAATAATACCCACAAGCGGTACCACGGGGCCACCGAAAGCAGCCGCTGCTACTCATAAAAATTTCGTCATTACTGCCCCGTATATATGGTAAATATCTATTATCTTTTGTAAATACTAACAAAGACTTTGTACAATTTTGACAGTTTTTATGAATTATAGTTTTTTTTACATATTTATACTTGAAATACTGTTTAAAAATTGATGTTATATGTTAAATGTTAATCACGCACTACTTTTGAGGTTCAGAACATTTAAAAAACTACAAAATTTACAATTTCCTTTTTCAATTTTGTTAATAACGGTGATTATGTAGTTGCTCTCATGAGACCAGAGACAATTGCAATAGAAAAGGGTTAGAAAGTGAAAAAGGTTAGAAAGTGAAAAGGGTACCAATATGTTTGGTAACCGTGATCATCCAATCGTGTTGGCCCTTTATACAAATGATACATTTGCGTTTCACACATAATTTGACTATACTCTACATGATAGAGTTATATGCGTTCTTCTCTAAAAATGAGTAGAAATAAATTATTTCAGGGCCAGATTCACAAATTTTCCCACACCAACCCGTCTAGTTCTAATCGTGGCTCCACTTCAGTGGCTCACAGCGTCGTGGCACTACGTAGCTGCGGTCTTTTTGAAGTATCCACGCATCCAATCATCCTTACCAATAACAGAGGAGCATGCATGTTACTTAATAAATACTTACAAGGTAAGACCGTTAGTAAAATTTTCAAATCTAATCTATACTAATATTATAAACTCACTCACTTAAGACATAATCCTAGGTATTTCTGGAAAATTGTCGAGGAGAAAAAAACAAACAGCACTTCTTTACCAAATGAAATGGTTTTCGATAATATTAAGGCAATAGGTGGGCAGGAAATTGCCAATTTATTTTCAAATTATTTTCAGAATGTTTACACCATTCGTAGTCCGATAATATCTTCACCCGTTCCAGCTCCTAATTATAATCATACTTTTAACGGTAATCATTTGGGGATATGTTTGATTGAAGATTCTGAAATATTAAAATAATTAAAATTACTTGATCCTTATAAGGGCCCTGGGCCAGATTGTATACCTCCAATATTCTTGAAAAATTGTGCTAATAATCTGTACAAGCCACAGGGTATTATTTTTAACACTTCACTTAGATCTGGTGTATTCCCGAAAATTGGCTCATTTGACGCCGATTCATAAATCGGGACGTGTTGATTCTATTACGCAATATAGGCGAATATATATTTTATTAACAATGGGAAAAATTCTAGAATCAATTAAAAAACTTCATTTTTCTTACATTAGACATTCTATCGATCACAATCAACACGGTTTTCTTCTACGTAAATCTACTATCACTAATTTCATTAATTTTGTTTCTGACATTTCTGAAACTGGATTCTAAAAAAGACGTTCATGCTATTTATATGGACTTTCGTAAGGCGTTTGACCTTGTTAGTCACGATTACCTGTTAAAAAAACTGCAAGTTTTAGGCATTCGCGGATCATTGTTGAGATGGTGTGAATCTTACCTCAGGAATCGTTCTCAATTTGTATCAATTCGCGGGTTTATTTCCCATATTTGTACAGTTCCTCCAGTTCCTCCTCAACAGAGGAGTTCCTCAAGGTCCGGTTTTATTTCTTTTGTTTATTAATGACATTTCGAATATTATGCAACGCAATTTTAAATTACATGCAGATGATTTGAAGATGTATTGTGTAATAGATCAACAATATCCAAATTATTCAACTGTCGTTCGTATTTCTAACAAAAGGAAATGATTGATGTTGCTGAATAGCAGATGGCGCTACGTCGGCCTCATCGAAATTTCTTCCACACATGCGTAAGTCATTCACTTAACCAACTAGGTATGCGTTTAAGTGAGTCCCTGAATTGTATGGTTTCACAATTGGAAACGGTGGCAGTCGCTGTAATCGGGTTCTAGGATTTTTTAGATTTCTCGAGTTTGGAAATACAATTGGAACCGGTAGGTAACCGATTTCAGGCAGACGAAGTTGCGTGGGTCAGCTAGTTTTTATATAATTAGAAATTTAAACTCAGTTTCTATTCAACGGCCTAGACTAGCCTTGGTCATGGATCTTTTATCCTCATTAGTAAAGTACATATAATTTTGTTTGCTAAAGAAGATGGAAGGACTCTCATTTCTCTAAATTTCATTAGAATTTGGTGAACTAAGAGTTTTCTTCATGTGTTAATATTATATCATCATCATGGACAGCTCTTTTTAACCCACTGTTGGGTATAAGCCTCCTCCCTTTTACACCATTCTTTTCCATTCTGTTCTTTTCTAGGTTTTCCCCACAAAATGTGTAATAAGATATCCTATTATTGTTTGTATATCTTTTTTATTTATTTCCTAAATTATAATGTAAATTTAACATAATTATAATATAGCTTATCTTAGCCTCATAAAGATTTTCAGCGCCATATAATTTTCTAAACTAGAAGCGAACGAGTATTTGGGTGGTTTTTTTAAACGATGTTTTCAACTTCAGCCGTCGTTCATGATAGTCAGTCCAACAATGATGGCGACATTAATCCAACCAAGAGACGGGGAACAATGTGACTTCACTTGCTTCGATGCTATATGGCTGGGTGGGAGTGCAGTATACGAAGACCTACTTGAAGAAATTAAGGTATCAGTTGACACATTACAAAAATCTTTTCTTGGCTATTGCCGTGTAAACTAATGTACTAAAATAAGTAATCTACCAATTACCAAAATAGTGAGAACATTAAAATTGTACGCAGTCGACGCTTTTTTTTTTAATTTTAATTGTAAGTATAACAAAAATGTGAGAGAATGAGATAGAATACATTACGTAATGTTTCTTATATTCGTAGTCTCCTCATTATATTTTGCATTAGCTGATAATATACTATTGGGGACTTTTTTATCGATCTTATTAATATGTATAATTGCGTAGTACATTATTTTATCTATCTCGTAAGGTTTAGCCAGCGTTTGCGATTTAAGCGCACAAAAATATGTTTGTTACGACATCACATTACAAATATTTGGATTTTTCGGCTTTTCTGTACTATAATATGTATGAATTATACATATAAACCTTTCTCTTGAATCACTTTATCAATTGCTGAAAACTGTATTAAAATCCGTTGAATTGTTTGATTGATGAATGAATTGATACTTTAAAAGATCTAAGGGAACAGATAGCGGAAACGACATCATTTTTTACTATGTAAAGATGTTATATTTCAGACCATGGCACCAACGACAGAAGTTGCTAATGTATACGGCATGAGTGAAGCAATAAGCCTGACATTTCAAGATAGTAATCCGCCAAAAGGCTCATGTGGAAAGAGAATCGCTCTATTCCAATACAGGGTAAATTTATTGTCAACTTTTATTTATGAGTACTAATTATCCGTAACTCTGTTCGCATCTTTTGTGCTGTACTAGTCGATACTAGCGACTTCATCTGCATCGTTTATTATCGTCATATATATGTAATACGTATAATGCATAAGAGAAAACATAAGCATGACTGCTTGCCCCACTTTTCTAAAGCAGGAAAACATACATCGCTGAAAGTGTATTACTATAAATTTGTTGTAACTTAAAACTTTAGTAACTTCATATTAAATGATGCTAATGTGATATTTTTTAGATAAGAACTAGGTGTATTAGAAATAAAATTAAAAAAAAAAATTAACTAGGTAACTTTTGTAGGTGGTAGAGCTACACTGAGGCTATTACTGGTTTCAGCATGAAAGGGTCGGCTCGCCCGGGGTAGTACCACCTGACCCACAGTAACGACGTAAAGTAACAGTACTTGTATTGTTACGTTTCGTTCGGTTAGTGAGAGCGCCGAAGGCACACTTCTCTTCCTCTACCCTCTCCCCTGCCCCTTCCCGTTCCCTCAAAACACAGGCTGGCAACGCACTTGTGACTCCCCTGGTGTTGCTAGTGTCTATGGACGACGGCGATCACTTAACATCAGGGGACCCGCCTGTTCGTTTGCCACCTATAATATAAAAAAAATACAAAATGAGATGATAATCGAGTTATGAATAAAAATGTTTTTAAAGCTTTATTAATTACGACCGTAAAAAAAAATCTTCTCGTGTTTTATAAAAAATATTCTAATCGTTTTTGAGTTAAATTCGAATATATAATAAGCATACAGTCAATTTTTGGTTCGTAATCAGTGACTTTTATAATATAAATTTTATACAACATTTGAAAAAAAAAAACAAAATACATACAGAACTACAAATGTAACACAGATAATGTTTTATGAATACAATGTATGCAGAATTATTGCTTTCATTAAGTTATAACTTTCAGTTAACAGATATCGAAACAGGAAGAGAGATCGAAGAACCAAATGTTCCCGGTGAATTATGGTTGAAAGGACCTGGAATTATGAAAGTATGTTTCTCATAGTATTTATTAATTTGTTTTCATTATTATTTTATTTATATTATTATGACATTAATCTATTTTATTATATCAGTATTTTTATTTCATTAATTATCATTTATTCATTAGCTAATATGTGACTTAAACATATGTAATAAATTAAAAACTTAATTTGAATTAACTAAATATGTGAGATTATTGTGTAACACGGTATTCCAAGTTTTGTAGGTGGTAGAGCCACGTTGAAGCTATTACTGGTTTCAGCATGAATGGGTCGGCTCGTCCGGGGTAGTACCACCCTCTCACAGAAAACCGACGTGAAGTAACAGTGCTTGCATTGTTGCGTTTCGTTTGGTCAGTGAGAGCGCCGGATACCCACCTCCTCTCCCCTTCCCCGTTCTTCCCCTCCCCATCCCCCACTTCCCAACTCCCCTCTCCCCCAAACACAGGTTGGCAACGCACTTGCGACTCCCTTGGTGTTGCAAGTGTCTATGGACGGTGGTGATCACTTACCATCAGGTGACCCACATGTTCGTTTGCCTCCTATAACATAAAAAAAAAAGACAAAGTGTTTTATGATAGTAATGAGTGAATTGTTTTTTTAAATACAAATGTATGATTTAAACTACCGAATTTATAATTATAATCTAAATTGTGATATTAAATCATATTGTACGAAATCGTTTTTATATCACTTAAATTCACCGGACACTTTTTACCTTAAGATAGTTACTGTTCATAGCGTTGACGGTCGATTCCAGAGAGCGCTGACTACAACTAACTATACGGGTGTCTTCATCATTAAAAAAAAAACAGAAAATCATCAAAATCATCCAAGCCGTTTTGTGGGATTACATTTACGAACATAACAACTTCTTTTTCTTTTTACAATCATACAAACGTTAGCTATTTGTAATAATAATATAAATTCTCTATTTTACAGGGATATTACAATGACCCACAAATAACGAAGGAAGCTTTTGAACACGGATGGTATAAATCAGGCGACATACTCTATAGAGATGAGAACTGGAACTACTTTTTTGTCGACCGTCTTAAATTACTACTTAAGTATAAAGGTCATCAGGTTAGACAATTTTATTTATATTTAACTAAAGTGTTAAGCGTTTAAAGCGAGCTGTTCATATCAAATATATCTATATAAATATAGCAGAAGTCATTTAAATTCTAGAGTGCACGTTACCTTGCTCTTCCGTCTGAAATTGATTGACCTTTGTTCACAGTGTCAACCAACAATAAGATCGTCCATCCCCCAATGTCGGGTTCAACTGTCAGCCAATGAATACGTGAATACTTTTTTTTGTTTTTTTTTTTTGTTGTTATTGTTACTGACATTTCGCTCTTTCTATGACTAGTTTTATATTTAATTCTTTCTGGTACACGTCGCGTAATTAAAAACAAACATTTCTTGTTGCAGTGAGAAGTGGCATCGGCCAATAAATTTCAGCCGGAAGTGCAAAGTCCACTTTAATAAGAAATGATGGATTTCCGTAAAGTAACGACATTATTAATCAATCAGAAGTAACTTTGTCAAATCGGGGTAAAATAAAAAAATAAAATATTGCTCATACCTCACCTGTGCCCGATAAACTCTAAGATTCTTCACGAATATTAGCTTCTAGTTCGAACCATGATCCCTTGGATCTCTTTTGTTGCTTATTTATAATATCCCACATCAGTCATCATTCGATATCGCTTTGAATTTCGTTTTTGTCATTCATCTTATAGCCCTTTCCTAGTAGTCTTCTTATTTCTTATTGTCTTTCGCCTTTCTTATTATTCCTTCTTCCTTCTAGTCTTCCTCCAAATCCACAGCTTTACGGTAGCTATCTCGGCGTAAAAAAGAGGTTTCTTATATATTTGCGGTACTGTAAAATTGTAGAATCGTTTTCCGATTACTGTATTCTCTTCTTTCTGCAATCTATGTTAACATAGGATCCTTCAAATGTAACGTAAAGAGGTTTCTAAACAAGCCGGCACGACAGCGACGACCGGCAAATAGTAGATCTCATGTCGTCGTTGTTTTTGGATTACGTGTGTTACCATCTGGTAAATTGCATTGTGTTTGTTAAGCTGGGACAGAAAAAGCAAATAGTGGGCACTGACTTCGCTATGATATAAAAATCAACAATGCCAAAGAAATGCATATTACGTCTCTCATTAGGTTCATACATATCTGGTCGTTGTGTTAATAATACTGATGATCAAATATTATAGTGAACATTACTTTACACTTCAGCCTGGAATTGATTGGCTGCTACCACCACTACTCACTGCTACAAAAAACGTTTAATTTTATTTCCGCGAGGAGTACAACAAAAAGAATTTAAAAAACGCGTCCCTGGTTGTAGGTTGAACCTGCCGTCGATTGACACTGTTGATATGTAACTGTAAAATATAAAAAATAATAATTAACTAGCTGACCCGGCCACGCGTTTCTGTGGTTCAATTATAGGTTACGTAGTAAATAGATTAACATAAAACGCTCACCATAATATAAAGTGGAATAAAAAAAGACATTCAAAATTAAAACTAGTTTAAAGCGGCATCTGTTCGAAGCTAATGAAACTAACAATTAATAACAATAATCAACATTGACAATCATTTAATTTGTAATTAAAAATATTGAGGGCATTAATCGAAATATAAATTATCGTATCTCTCTAGATGGAACTAATTATACATAAATGCCAACTTTCATGAAGATCGATTGAGTAGTTTCGGAGTTCTTCGTAGTCAACCGTCATGACACTGGATTTTTATATATTTAGAAAATAGATGGGTACATAGAAAGATTAAAATATGTTGCAGTTTAACGTGTAATTGCCATAATCGATTACGTGTTTCGGTCTTTCATAATTTAGATGACCCAAACGAAATTTTAATGAAGCAACTGATATATTAGGACAATTTGGAAATAATATTACATATAGAATTTTAACTTTTTAAATGTTATTAAGGCACTTCATTTTTTTTTTTGCTAGATATTTAGATGATTTATAATGAACTATTTCTGCAAAATAAATACCGATTGATGATTGTTAGTGTTCAATCATTTCTGTTTTCTCTGAATAGTCTTTATTTTATTTACTGTTTTCTGCATAGATATCTCCAGTGGAAGTGGAAAGCGTGATCCGAAAGCATCCTGGAGTACTCGACGTAGCGGTGACGGGTGTACCGGATCGAGAGTGCGGGGACTTGGCAGTTGCATGCGTCGTGCCCAAACCTGGTCACACGATCACTGCGCAGGAGATCAAGGACTTAGTCAAAAGTAATAAATTAAATAAAAAATTGCATATATATTATATTTCTACAAATCACTTCCTTCTGAGTAACCGAAAACTTATTTGTTGTATTGTCGGTGACATTTAAGTATTTTGTGTAACATTTTCCGATTTACTTACAAAGCATAAGTATGTACGTATATAACAATACAGTGTATACATGTGGATATGGTATTAGACTGATTCCAAAAATCGACTATTTTTTTTCTTAAATATATCGAAAATATTGTTGGAAATGATGAAAGTTCTCTTTGTTGTTTATTAGGATTTGTTTTGATATTATTATTTAATATGTTACCATGTGACCATGAACTATCATTTTCTTGAATATTGCTACTTTAACTAAACTTTCACCCAGTATTTGTTAGCGGTAAACATGTGTACCTTACGAATTCTTACATACAGTGGTGGTCGTATAATTAGAAACACTACCAACGGTCCTTGACATTATGTAAGATACTTCACCGCAATCGTTTCTATTTTGAAATTAAACAATAAATAGGACAACAATATGTTCAACGATTTATCATTTATTAGAAAAACAATATAAATCCCACGACACAAGTGCAGTGTGAATATTACATTACGGACAAAGATTTAAATCACTTTTAAGGTATGAATAATAATTTCAACTAATTATAGAAACAACAACAAAAAAGTATAAAAAACCATATTTTTTAAGTATTAGTATTGTTATTTACGAAATAGCTACTATCCACAGCCTACCAATAGTTATAATTAATATTTAGTGGCGTATCCCTTAATATTTAGTGGCGTATCCTTTATTTTCAATAACAGCACTGCAACGACGTGGCATTGATTCAATCAATTTCATACATTTTTCTAGGGGGATTGAATTCCATGCTTCAACGAATGCTTCATATAGTTCGTTTTGACTGGTATTACGTTTGTTTGAGACTTTCTTTCTAACAATATACCAGAGATTTTCTATCGGGTTTAAATCTGGACTATTTGCTGGCCAGTCTAAAACGGATATACGCTGGTCGCTAAGAAAACATTTGACGCTATTGGCCGTGTGTTTAGGGTCATTGTTATGCTGAAAGATCCAGGTTACGGGCAAATGTTCGTCCAAATTAGGAATCATTGTGTGCTCTAAGATATTTTTGTATTACCATTGATCCATTGTACCTTCAATCTTCCGAACGGGTCCAACTCCACATCCGGAAAAACACCCCCAAACTCTAATGTTACCGCCACCGTGCTTGACTATACTCCTTGTGTATTTATAATTAAAAGCATTGTTTACAGTAAGTCTAACATAGCGCTTACCATCGGAATTTACCATATTTATTTTTATTTCATCTGAAAATAACACTTTTTTGCATTCTCGTACCGTCCAATTAACATATTTTTTAGCGAATAATAATCGCTTCTCTCGGTGTTGCTTGGTAAGAAGCGATACCTTTCGAGAGAATCTTCCAAACAATTTAGCTTCCACTAATCTTCGACGTATCAGTCTTGACGAGATGTTTCTCGGGTCATCAGGCGAAAAAACTTCATTTTTAATCTGGTTGGTGTCTTTAATTGGTTCCTTTTTAGTAACACGAACGATTAGCGAATCTTCTCTGGGAGAGGTTTTTCTTGGCCAAGCCTTTCCGAGAACATTTTCAACAGTTCCATGTGATTTACAATGATCAATTACATGAAAAACTTTCTTAACAGAACAATATAAATGCTCAGCTATTCTTCTGTACGTCCACTTATGATCTATATGTAAATTGGCAATTATTTGCCTAGTTGACGCGTCACAACTTTTATTTTTGCCCGTTTTGAACAAAATTAAATTCAGATTAAATTTTGAATTGCCGCCAAAATAATAGAAAAAGCCAAGAAAGAAATGTTATTCTCCAATTTAAAAAAAAAGATCGAGCTATGGATGCTTTTTTTTAAATGTTTCTAATTAGGCGTCCAAGCAGACAGTAACAGAAAATAAACTACTACATGTGTAAGACTCATTTCGTTATTAATAGTAAATTATGTTTTATGTTTTATACAATTTAATGAGTTTTTTTATTTGAGTGGCTATATTATTGCATGATTATTAATTATTGAATGTGTATATTTTTTACCAACATCTGTACGTTGAAGTTATACTTTCTTTATTCATAAAAAGTGTTTCTAATTATATGACCACCACTGTATATGAACAGCTAGCTTAGTTTAGCTTAAACAGATTCTGTACAGTTACGTACATTACATGTCGCCCTACTTATTATGTGCGCATCAGTACAGTTCAATGAAAATTATATTTATGAAATACTTGGATTATCAGTCACGTTCAAGCATTCAGTTAGGTTGCACAACAACAAAATTGCAACACATTAAATAAAATAATTGTAACCTAACAACTTTATTCCTACAAACGGGCAACCCAAGAACATAATATGTAAGGTAAGGACTTCATCCCTACAGATTCGCTGTGTTGCATTCAAGGCAACAGCCCGAGACAAGGTTCGGCCACTTTGGCACCTTTGAGCTTGTTGCCAAGCGGCGAAGTGCTTTAAGCGCTCGCCTTAGTAGTCCGGTGAAGCTATGTAGGCCTATCACTCCAATGGCGTGGATAGTTAAAAAAGATTTATTTAGTATTAAACTTAATTGAGTACATAATAGTTCTACTAACCGGTTTAGTATTCTTTACTTTGCCACAAATTTTTAACTGATTCTGTATAAGTTATGTCGACGGTAGATATATTATAATTTTGTTATTAAATCAATATTGATTATTAAAGTAATATTCATTATTTTTAGATTCGTTGACGGATACCAAGCAGCTCAGAGGAGGCGTTGTGTTCATGAATGAATTACCCGCGACAGCATCGACTAAGCTTCATAGACGAGAACTTAAACAAATCGTACTTACAATGAAAAGGGAATAAACTACAACAGATAATGGAAATAGAAACAAAAATAGCTGTAGATTGACTTGTAGGGAAAAATTAAAGGTTTATAGAAACAAATAATGACTATTGGTGGTGATTTCTTCGATCGGAAACCACTTGTAGTGCGAATCAAATGCGAGGTCAGCGAGAACTAGTAGCGAATGTTGTGATCACTCACCGGCGGGTGCGATGTTCGATGCCGGTGGTCGGCGCCGACAAGTGGCGATGGTGATAATAGGTTATTGTGATACAAGGAGTGCGCGATTCCTTTTAGGCGCACGCGCTTCGCATACGATGTGTGCAATCGAACTGGGGGCCGGCGATACAAGCGCCGGGGCGATCAACAAACAAAAATGCTCCCACCCTCGCTGACACAATTTTTCATAATTGACTATTTACGCGGCCGCAACAACTATACTGTTAGAAAAAATAAGAATCGAGAATATAAGCAAAATAAAAAAATCGATGATATTTTGTTAATGATGTATGTACAACAATACAATTATTAGATACGACGAAAATTCATTCTCTATATACCATATATACTATAAATAACATTATAGAGGTCTACCGTTGTGCGCGCATAACGCAAAAACTACTTACATATACTTGTATTTTCATTTAGACTTACTACTTAGATATTTGGTACTTATCCGAGGAAATTGTGATATTTTCATT
This sequence comes from Antheraea yamamai, assembly GCA_036509395.1. Classification (NCBI taxonomy): domain Eukaryota; kingdom Metazoa; phylum Arthropoda; class Insecta; order Lepidoptera; family Saturniidae; genus Antheraea; species Antheraea yamamai. Next base: position 7,539,276 of record AP028439.1, on the reverse strand, counting down.
TAGTATAAAGTTTTAAGAAACTGCGATGTGTATTTTCTCACCCTGGACAAGTGACGCAAGGGGTATAGTGCGTATACGCAGGGCAACGCAGACGAAATCCCGGGTATTAGCTAGTTAGTGACTTATGAGTTAAATAAAAGGTGTTTTGTTAAAATAGCATTTTATTTTAAACTTACAAAATCAAAAAGTGGGAGAATGCGTCAGCCATTTCGAACTGGATACTACCTTCATACATCAGCTATAACATTTACTATAATGGTAGATTTGGGCTTGTCATTTTCTGGATCAGTCGATGTATTTCCATTTAACGTTGCTACGATGAACATGACGATTGCGCAATAACCTTGATATCATTATTCCAAAGATTTCACTAAGGCCAGTATATAATTTTTTCATGAAGATAAGATAATCGCAGTTGCATTTTATTACGACATATATGTGATAACAATTAGTTTTGTATTCTGAAGAAAAAATATAACAAGATTTTTAATCCATGATTTTATCCAACTTCTATGAGTGTTTCAAACCATTTTTGTGGGATAAAATATATTTATGTAATCAAAGCTTTTACCATTCTTGTCTATACATTTTTGCTATCTATTTGCAAGAACATTTAAACCTTTGCTATAGAACTTTGAGGCCTGAAAAATACACTATGTGAAAGCATTATGTGCTGGATCTTCGAAAGAAAACTTTTATCCGTGCAAAAAATAACTCAAATCATAGAAAAAAATGGTAGTGTCTTTGGGCGAGGTCCGGGAGTATGAAAGATGATGCATAGCTTCTAGCTTTTAAAAGACCAGTGTAAGGACTTGCCTTACTGTTTGGTTGCGAGTTTCGCCATTATTATTGCCTTGTTTGGTTGCGAGTTTTGCCATTATTATTGCCTTGTCTGGGCTGTTTGGTTGCGAGTTTCGCCATCATTATTCGCAGTTCTGCACAGGTGCACAGTAGACATCTATTGTTATTGTTATAGAATAGATCAATATTTGAACGATGGTGACGTCTAGAAATGTCCCTCCCCTTTTGCATCCACCACAAACGAATGTAACTAAGTTTGTAAAAATATGTATCATGAAAACATAAACCAGATCGAGTTTCTTGTCCGTTCTTCTCGATGATTGAGTTGTTTTCGAAACCGGTGGTAGCTTTGACGTTCATAAGCCCGTTCTCAAGGCATAAAGTGAATAAAGTAGTTTTGATTTTGATTGGTTGACAAGATCAGAAGAAACCTTAATGAATGACACCATAAAGTGACCACTAAAAAGTCACTATCACATTTCTATGGATAGCCTTAGCTTTAGGGCACTGTCATGACATTTAACCTGGAGTTAGCCATTCCATTATTCACTTACGTTATCGTCAAGTATCCACTTTTCCTCATACATTACAGCTCGATCCAAAATCCTCACATTTCTGTACTGGTTTAACAACGTGAGGCAAGTTTCGGTGCGCAAGGCGTCGCTAATTACTCAAATTGTGAGTCATTGTCTCGAGTTAGTCTGCTATTTATTGCTCCATTGAATATAATGTACTCCTCATGATATTATAACACTTTTTACATGTAATATCATTGGTACTCCTACGTTACAATGCAATTATTATTCCCCCCTCCCCCTGCACTCGCAGCACATTCTGTCTTACGTCATTTTTTAGATTAGATCGGCATTAAGCCTATAAATTATACGAGAAAAACATTATCACTAGTTAGTTCTGACAGTTCCTAAACGATTTTTTTGTCAGTACAAATAAGACTGCGTAAATACTGGTAAGTTGTTTTTTTACCTTAATTTATTATATTCGTTGTACATTTTACATCTATATTTTTGTGCGATTAATATTATTATGAATTGTGTACCATATAAGAACATGCCTAGAAGAATATTGTATAATTATTAGGCTAAATATAGTTAGCTGTTTCGCTAGCGTAAGGTTACTGTAGTAGTAGACAATTTTTACAAACGCACTTTTACTATTAGATAAAATCCTTTTTCTCACCACGTAGTTTTATTAGCAAGAAATCAACAAATACGTGTTTACACCCAAACATATCTCAATCTTTTAGATTTAGTCACAATTTGTTCTTGTTACCAACACGAATTATTATGTACACGAATGCTGACAAAAGTCTTGGTACATATAACTATGCCCAAATATGCAGGCTTAGGATTGGTGTTCTACGGATGTAAATGATACGTACAAAAAAAACTTTTTTGATGTTATAAACCAGCTAGTACCCCTGGCTTTGGTCACATGAAGATACTTTTATCTTCTACGGAAACCAAGTGCTAGTGTTTCAATCATATTATGCAGTTTAGGTACTCCCTTGAATTTAGTTCCAATTTCATCTAAAAAATACATTCAAATCGATTCAGTAATTTTGAAATTATGGTCGTTTATTTCGAATAATTTAATATTTTATTATATACAAACTATTTATAATAATAGTTCTTTTTTTTTAAAGAAAAGTACCCTATATCCTTTGTCGTCCAACATGCATGCAAAACTGTATGATAGTCGATTGAGTAGAAAGCGAAACAAACAAACTTGCTATCGCATCTATCATAAATGGTACTTAAGGTATCTATTATAAAGGCTACGAGGAATATGAATATGAAATTCTCTGGATTTAACGCAAAAACGGACTGCATAATTTTTACGAAATGTAATACAAGATTAATTTATGTCATTCCTCTTTGAATATATTATTACAATTGTTCTCGAAATTACTTTAAAATTCGTAAAAAAAAGAAACAAAAATACTACATAATGAAATTTGCTATTTCATACTGCATCACGAGTACCACTTACAAATGATAAAAAAGACGATTATGAATTTATTATGTCGGATATTTATTTCATTTAATCTATTGGAGATTACACACGACAGTATTATTTCTGCATATATGTTATGGTTATAATCATCGCCTACCACTTAATCTGTAATAACATCTCGTATCGATTACAGATAATAAATAAATAGTATGCACAATATAAATTAAAAAAGTTAAATTAAAGAATGCTTTTAAAATTAAATTGCTTATTTAGAACAATATACAATTAAATCACTACATATTATAAAACAAAGTCCTCTACCACGTCTGTCTGTTCGCGATAAACTCAAAAACTAATAAACGGATCTTCATGTCGGGCCCGCTAGTGAAACTATAAAACAAGATAAAAAAGATTTCCTAAATAGTTATTTATTTACGATTGTATTGTTATTTTAGTGAAGATGTCAAAACCGATTCATTTGAACGATGCAGTCCAATGGTATATGAATGAGTTAACTTCGCGCATTGTAGCGGAAACAGGCATCCCAAGCGACAGGTTTCATCTCGGCAAAATAATATTACATAGTATGAAAGAGACTGCTCCTGAAATGATTATGCAGGTATGGAAATATTACGTTAATAATTCTATTTCTTTTGTAACTTCACAAAGTAACAGCACTGTAAGTGCTACTACATTCCATAATGGTAAGACTTTTTCTAAGGTCACCAGGTTAACTGTCACCCTACTACTATCAGGTTAACTGTCACTACGCACATATGGGTGCGTGGCGAAAGCTACATTTGAGATCCAGTCCCTAGGTTTAGCATGCTTACTACCTTGAACCACATCGTCATTTTCTTCGTCATTTTCTTCGTCATTATAGTATTGTAGTCCGGTGAAGCTGTTAAGGTAGTCCGGTGAAGCTGTTAAGACTTTGCTAGGTCAATAGCGTAATCATTTCGAGATAAAAAAAACATTATAGTTAATACTATAATACTAAAACACGGTGAGTCACAAAGGCACACCATAGAAGTTTTTTTTTTACTAACAACACAAGGGGAGTCACCCGACCATTTAAAGGAAGTGGGCCTCCGGTATTCTCACTGACCGAACGAAGCGCAACAATGCAAGCATTATTTCACGTCGGTTTATGTTTGTTTTGTTTATAGTTTTAAAAAATCGATACAAAGTTATCCTAACAACCCATTAAAGTTAGTTTAGCTCACGCGACAGGACATAACCTGTAATCAGACTTTTATATTTCTAGATTGACGGTGGGATAGGTCAGTCGGAGAACTATGGATCAGTGTTGAAGAGAAGCGTGAAATGTGCAAACGCACTCAGAAAGTTTGGAATAAAGAAAGGAGACGTTATGATTCTCATGGCACCAAATCATTTAGATTTAGCCATACCTTTTTATGCTGCGTTATATCTCGGAGTCATTATTACTCCTGTGGATAGAAATTTAGGAGTATGTAAGTATAAGTCACTATCGGATAACTCGAATTGAAGTATAATTTGAATTTTTATACTTTTCAGCTCTGTAAATACATGATTAGAATTACCAGTACATTCAGTCAATAATTTAGCATTTTTGACTTATATAGTTCGATACTTTTAGATAGTACCGTTCTTTAATCTTTCTTCCAATAGTCTTCTTCTCTCTGCCTTTTGTCACAGTATAAATATAAAATACAGTATGAAAACTACCTACAAACGCTCATACCAGCACTTTCACACAAATATGCTCATCGACGAGATCCTTATGCGGTTGTCACGGTGCTGTCCATAGAGTACCTTTTAAAACCTCTCATCCATACGCATGTTTGTGTGAGTATGCAGTTTACGAGCATTCGTAAGTAATTTCTTTACTATCTGTGTTACTTAATAATAATAAAGCCCTTTATTCAGACCAACTTATTATCTATTTACAAAGTATTAAAACTAAAAACTATGAGTATGTTAAATATATCTTAATATATTCTAATATTTAATAATTGTTTGTAGGTCTGTTTGCCAATTGGCAAAGGCTTCCTCCAACCTTTTCCATTCCTGTCTATCTTGGGCCACTCTATTCCACGTTACTCCTGCAACTTGCCTAATGTCGTCATCCCACCTTTTCTGTGGTCTGCCCCTTTTCCTTTTAACTTCTCTAGGGTACCATCGTGTCACAATTTTGCACCATTTCTCTTGGCCTCTTATCAAGTGCCCCCGCCCATTGCCATTTGAGTTTTCTGATTTTGGATGTTATGTCCGTTCCACATAAATTGAGTCGTCTGTGTTACTTACTGTGTTAATATTTATACTGTGCTTTTGTTTTCAACATAATTGCATAGAAATTATTATACATAATGCATTTAATATATTTTTGATGTTATTTGAGAGAAAAAAATGTATTGATATATAGAAAATTAGAAAACTTTTTATTTTCAGCTGAATTACAACATACATATTCAATTTTGGAACCAACAATAATATTTTGTCATAGTGATAGAGTACCGTATATACAAGAGGCCTTAAAGAACATAGGATATGTTGCTAAAATCATAACATTTGACAAAGGAGATCAAGTATTAACATTTCCTGAGTTCCTTGACAAATTCGGGAACGATACATCTGTAGAAGAATTCAAGTAAATTATTTTCATGTCTATATGTCTATATTATATGTAAATTATTCGATTTGAATAACATTGATTAGTATTACTGTTAAATAAAACATTTCCCATGATATTACAAAAAAGTTAAATACGTATTGAATACTTGCTTTAAAAAAGTTTGTGTGCATTATTATTAAATGCACCGCGCTCGCCGAACGTTCGACATCTTGCTCTTTTATCTCGTTTTGTTTAAGTTAGGTGAGACGTGCGCGAAAGGATGACGTGAGCTTGCCGCGGCAGTGGTCGACGACCGTGGTGCATTTAATACGAAAGTACCCAAACTTTTTTAAAGCAAGTATTCAATACGTATTAAACTTTTTTGTAATAACACAGTTCGTATTTAGAATCCAGGTCAGTGATTTAATTAAAATAACTGTGCAAATGGTAAGTTTAAAATATTAACGGATATTCGAATACAGATATTTTTATATGTACTATTACTTATATTTTAACACTAACTGTTGACAAATGGTCAATATACTGATTACTATTAAAAGGTTTAGATACCGTATTTCATTAAATAAGTGATTTGCTACATACACTAGCAGATATTCTGAATGTTACCTAGTGGCAGTTGGTAGATTACACTGTGGTGAACGTCAATACTGCTGTAATTTTGAATGTGTTAAAATCAATTGGACTGGACCCCTAAATGGTACTTCGTACAAAAACAGTAATTATTAATAACATCATGGTAATTAATTTCAGACCAACTGATTTCGACGCTGATGATACTATTGCAATAATAATACCCTCAAGTGGTACTATAGGTCTTCCGAAAGCGGCCGCTGCTACACATAAAAATCTTGCCATTACCGCCCCTTACCTATGGTAACTATTTATTTCATTTAGTGTAAAAATAATTATATATAAATCTTTAGCAAAATACGGTAGCGTTATGACGTTGTTCCTACACTTGAACCTCGATAAGTTAAAATCCAAGGGAAACACAAAATATTTTAAGTTATAAAGTTTTCAACTTATCAAGGGTTTATGTTACACTCGCACTTTCGCTGCACACTTGATGATACTGGAAGGCCAAATTATGCCGTTTCTCGAAGTTTCCTACCCAGCCATTGTTAGCTTTAAAATTGGCGAACTCTTCAGCTTTTTAGTGACAAAATACACGTCTATCATTTTTAGAAATGTCTGTCTGTGTGTTTGTATGAACACGCATCACTTTACTGCGATCACGATAAAACCTCACCAAGAAAATCATAAAGCGTATCCTCGAATAACATTTAGTTTTGTTTTCATTAAAATCGGTCCATTAAAAGTTATTGTAATTTTAATGACGACGCGAATTAAGTATGAGAGAAAAGTAGATAAGTATATGGACTTTATATATTCAGATGATACTATTAGTCATTATTATTTACATTAAGTTCCACGCGGACGGAGTCGGGGGCACAGCTAGTAGTTTATAAGAAAACAAATGCTTTCAGGGCCAGATTCACAACATTTCCGACGCCTACCCGTTTAGTTCTAATCGTAGCTCCCCTTCAGTGGCTCTCTGCATTGTGGCACTATATAGCTGCACCTTTCTTGAAGTATCCACGTGTTCAGTCATCTTTACCGATAACTGAGGAACATACATATTACTTAATAAATACATACAGGGTAAGAAGGTCTTTGATTATAATTTTCAAATAATAGTTAATTAGTAGCCCGTCTCGACGTTACCTGGATGAAATACCTACCTAGGTAAACTACTTCCGTGCAAAGCCAGAGCAAATCGGATCGCTTTTTTAACCGTTTTAAAAAACACATGTGAGAGTAGAACTATCAAACTGATTAATTTTTGTTTGATTACTTTTGATCAATTTTTTTTAGAAAATGTTGTTACTGTGACTTATCCTTAGTATATATATAGTGTTGGGATGTTGAATAAAAAGTTAATATAATGCGACATAACGTTTAATCATAAATAGATTACAGAGCCAACATTAACGATAGAAACATACGTGCACTTGACGAGGCACAGAGCTTGCGACTGAGTATATATATACCTATATACCTAACACCTCCCCTCGAAGTCGTGAGCGAGTATCTTTAAACCTCACATACATTCATCATACCAAGATTACTCATGCATTCATTATGCTTATTCCCACTCAAACCTTTGGTAAAAACATTTGCAGGCATCTGTTCTGTACGCAAGTATTTAAGATCAATCACACTTTGTTCGCACATATCTCGAATAAAGTGGTGCCTCACGTCAATATGCTTAGTTCGTGAGCAATAGTTCCTGCTTTGAGCAAGTTTAATCGCACCCTGGTTATCGTTGAATAATGTCACACAAACACTCTCCATACCAACATTACTCAACACATCACGTAAATACATACCTTCCTTAGTGGCTTCGGAAAGAGTCATATATTTGGCTTCAGTGCTCGATAACGCAATAGTACGTTATTTTCGAGCCTCCCAACTAATTGACGCACCTGTTAAAATAAATGCAAAACTAGAGTAAGACTTACGATTGACTGTATTTGTACCCCAATCTGCATATACTACACCAAACAATGGTAAGCCTGTTTTCTCATGAACTAAGCCGTAGTCTGATGTGCATTTTGAATACCTTAAAACACATTTTGCTACCTTCCAATGCTCAGTGTCATAATTAGTATTAAATTGATTAAGATAATTTACAGCATACGCTATATCTGGTCTTGTAGTAACTGCCAGATGCATTAAGGTACGTATCAAACTTTGATATGGATATTGTTTCATTACTGAAACTGACTGACGTAAATCATACAGAGATTTCATTAACAAACACATACTATTATCACATTCAATTAAGGTTTTACTCCAACGTTTAGCTGTTTGAAGGATATTTTTATCTACTATATTCTTTTCCCGAGAATCTATATTTGACTTTGCGAGGATTTTATCTAGCACATCATGTAGGTGATCTGGTACTTCCATAAATACTTCCTCATCTAAAAAGCCATTTAAGTTAGCTGTCACTACATCAATTTGTTGGATATCTAAGCCCATTTCAGCTGATAAGTCTTATTGATGATGACCTTACGACAGGAGAAGAGGTTTCATGAAAATCATCCCCTGGCCGTTGGGAGCACTCTTTCGCGACGAGTCTTACTTTCTTTCTTGTAGTTTTATTATTAAATAGAAATCTACTACCAATTACTTTTCGTTTATTTGGTCGTAACACTATCTCCCAGGTACCATTTTTTATTAGTACCAAATATTCATCTTCTAAAGCATTTTTCCATTAATTTATATCTCTACTCTTTTCTATTTCATTCCATGTTATCGGTACGATAGTCGCTATTCGTGCTCTCAACTGTTCAAATGATTCTTCATCTTCCGATCCACTTCTACTCTCAATTTCATTATTCACTTGTCTATATTATTTACGCAGTCTACCTACTGACCCCGTACGTAATATTTTTGGTCTTCCCCTTCCTCCCTTTTTGGGGTTGTATTAAGCTTTCCCACGAAACTGTTGCACTTCTCTTTCTATGTAGTAATCTAATATCTCTATTTTCATCGGGTTTGGGTTTCCTTTTAAGCAAACTTTTCATTCTACTCCTTGCTCTCAAAGGTAATTTTGGAATTTCTTCAATCGGTTCATCAATATTGCTCTCTTATTACTTTCTTTATTATTCACGGTAGGGTTACATAATTTAACTAAAACTTATTCACTACTAATGTCCCCTTCATCATATATCTCTTTGTATTAATGCCTAAATCCTGTTTCATTTATGAACTTAAACATCACGGCTAATTATTATTTTTCTTGTCACAGCATCGTGTATTCTATAGGCTTTAGAATTAGTACCATACCTCATGAATATGCCTGATTTGAAACGGCGTCAAATTTTTCTTTCTGTGTACCCTTATATCCTTATAATAAACTTTAGATCCAAACACGTTCATATAAATTACAGTAGACTTCTTTCTTCTTCATACTGTAAATGGTATTTGAGTCTTCAATTGTGTAGTTGGGCGTCTATTCCTTACATAATTTGCAATATTAACTGATTCCCTGATGCCCTCCTTCTTCAAGAAATCATCGTATTCATTGTTAATATATTCTCGACCGTTATCAGACTGCAGATTCTTTATTTTGTTCCCTGTCATTTTTTCTGCGTATGCTTAATAAGTTCTAAATATATTACAGTTTCATTTTTACTAGACATAAAATAAACTTCACACCAACTTGACTTGTCATCAATAAAAGTAACAAAATACTTTTTTTCACTAAAGGATTGATGACTCATTGGACCGCATACATCTGTATGCACTATTTCAAGTAGCCCACATGTGTGATCTTCAGTACTCTTTGGAAAAGGCATGCAAGTGAGTTTTTGACTTATACAAATCTCACACTCTGATAATTTTTCACTATCTTTGAATGTCAGGCCATGCACTAAATCATTTTTAGCCATTGCCTTTAAATCGCGCTCGTTAAGATGTCCGAGACGCTCATGCCACGTATCTAAAGGCTTCGTCCCAAACCTTAACGTTATTTACTCTATTCTGAGATAATCGAATATGATATAAATCACCCAAACGATCAGCACGCATGTGAATCTTATCATTTTCATCAATCACAATTGCATCATTCTGTCTAAAATGAACTTCAAACCCTCGATCTGTCATCTTTGCCACTTACAATAAGTTTGTTCTTAAGTCCGACACGTAGAACACTTTTTGAATGTCTGTCTGGCTCTCTTCGCTGCCTGTGTCCACTAAAATATTGACTTTTCCTGTTCTATTAATTTGTATTCTTTCATTATCAGCCAAATTCAACTCTAAGTTCAGTCACTTGAAACCCTCAATCATCTGCCTATCATTGCACATATGACTCGTGCAACCACTATTAATACACCAAATAGGGTTTATCTGTCCACCTAACATCACCTCTACGGTGGTATTCATTAAAATCCTTATCTTCTGCTCATAATCATTACTTCGTTCTACACTCTGTTTGTACACTCTGTTTATTTTTATTAACAAGCTTGACTTTGCACTCTCTCGCCAAATGCCCACGACGACCACAACGATAGCACTCATAATTACTTTTACGACCACAATTCTCATTCCCGGTCTTTTTCTGATTGATGTGCTTCATATTGGTACGTCTACCCTGGTCAACAACTTTAGATTTTCGGCTTTCATAGTCCTCCATGATCTTCACTTTCAACACGTCAGTTGATGGTAATTCATCACGTGATTCTATTGCCGTACGAAACATAGCGAAGGAATCTGGCAAACTGTAAAGTAACAAAATGGCCAATAATTTATCTATCACCACCAACTCAATTTCTTTGAGCTTTTTGATAGCATCGAAAAAATCCATAATGCGTTTACGCAGGACATCGTCTTCCTGCATACGACTCAATACGAGTTTCTTCAATAACGAGGCTTTCCTGGCAGGCCCACTTGACTGTTCATCGACTTTAATTTGTCCCATATGGCTTTGGATGTTTCCAAGCCATCTAATGCTATCAATTCGCTTGGACTGACGGCTAACAATATGTCCGACTCGGTGTTTCCATCCATTTTACTGCATTTTGTATATTTCGGATCACGGTGTGACGCTCGCGGTAACATTCCAGATACATATTCCCACAAGTCATTTTTCTTCAAAATAGCTCGCATTTGTATCTTCCATGTATCATAATTATCGCCAGTAAGTGGATCAATTTTAAAAGAAGCCGCCATCACGAAGTTTTTTCAACTTTAATTATCCGAAAACAACAAATAAGCTATCTATTATACGACGCACAACGAATACATCTTTTCGAAGTAAGCAACAAGTCCAAACGACATCACTGAGTGGTACCGCACTTCACCACAGTCACTGCATATCACAATGAAGTTTGTGCAAAGCAAAGTAATAATTCACATTTAACACTATAAATCCAGTCAAATATGCACAATAATATTTTATATTTAAATTAAAAATAGGAGTTTATTGCTGATGGACTTTGCCCGAAAGATCAAAGAGAGAGATAACTACAACTGGAACTGATTTTGCCAACGTAAAATAGGTGAATTCTTAATTTCGTATTCCCATTTCTCCCTCCAAACCTAAACCAATTTTAGTTTTTTTATTTTATTTCATATAATAAGGAATTCTACCGTGTTATATGTTTTCTTTTATTTATTTCGTTAATCAAATTACTTACCTCAATATTTGAAAATAGATCACTGTTTTCATTACGCCATCAAGCGAAGGTGAATTAACAGTTTTAATGCATTTAGATGGTTCCTAGGCCTTACAATGTGTAATTTATATAGAAATCAAAACATAGAAACCTGCGTAAATAAATAATAATTATAATAATGAATACATTAATGTCATAGGAATGTTTTCTATAGTTCCATTACGCAGGAATAAAACAGAGAGAAACATTTATATGGGATAAACACCAACCGCGCTCCTTCTTAAATAATTTAAGATTTCCCTCTTCTTCTCATACGTGGTAAACGAACAGGTGGGTCTCCCACCATCGTCCATAGATACTTGCAATATCAGGCGTTGCAAGCCTGTGTTTGGGGGAGGGAAGAGGGAAGTGGTCCTCCGACGCTCTCACTAAACGAACGAAACGCAACAATGCAAGCACTGCTACTTCACGTCGGTGTTTCTGTGGGTTGGGTGGTACCACCCCAGGCGAGCCGACCCATTCATGCTGAAACCAATAATAACTTCAGCGTGGCTTTACCATCTAATAAAATTCATTCTCGTAGACTTTACAACCAGATAGAGTTAGTTTGAAGAGGAATAAATTAAACGAAAACACATATATAACGAAGTATCTTGATAAATAGGAAAAATAACAAAAAGCCGAAAAAGTATTTGGATGTATTTTGTATTTTGTTGAATAATTTTTAATTTCAGCCTTCCTTCATGGTAATTAGTCCAACGATGATGGCTACATTACTCAAACCGAGAGATGGGCAACAATGTGATTTCACTTGCTTCGATGTTATACGTTTGGGGGGAAGTGCGGTATACGTAAACTTAATCGATGAAGTTCAGGTATTAGTCGATACATTATAACAATCTTATATTCCTGTTGACTTGTAAATAGACAAAACATAATACAATAATTATACTTGGGCATATGCGGTTGGCGGTCTATTGAAGCTCGCAGTTTGCGGTCACGGCCACACGGAAAACGGAGTAATGCAGCTACATTAGATTCGATAGGCTAAATGTTGAGAAAACTTAACAACTTCACATTTTAACAAAGATTTCTTTCTTCATTTATACTAGCGGGTTCGGAGGACTTTTTCGCACCCTGATAATAAAAAAAAACCTTGACAAATTATATACCTAAACTTTCCTCATAATTCACTTTATCTACTGGTGAAAAACGCATGAAAATCCGTTCGGTAATTTTTGAGTTTATCGAGAACAGACAGATAGATATGGCAGAGGACTTTGTTTTATAATATATAGTGATAATCTATATATATATATAAGAGATTCCCACCTATATATTGACTCATCACGATATCTCTGGAACCATAAGGCGTAGCGACTTGAAATATGGTAGGAATATTCCTTTCGCCGAGTAGAGGTCAGCTAAGAACGGATTTTACGAAATTCCACCCACAAGGGGGGTTGCGGGGAGGTAATCAGGGCGGGACAACGTCAGCCGGGCCCGCTAGTTTTAAATATAACAGAGCGACAGTTGCTTTAAGTTAAGTTAACTTCTCAATGTTTTTATAAATATACTAGCTGACCCATGCAACTTCGTCTGCACCAAATAGGTTATTACCGGTTCCAATTTATTTCCAACTGCGAAAAGTCTTAAAAACCTAGAACCCGATTATAGCGAAACTTATTGGGTCAAATTGTGACTCCCAACTATCCTATATATATTGGCAAGAAATGTCTTCCCGGTATCCCCTGGGCTGCTCCTCTGGCCCTCACCTCTGCGCCCTATTGACTATCCTCGCGACACGCATAACGCAATAATTTTACCAGCTTATAGTTTTTATTTCCCATTATCTTTTAACCAACTTCATCAATTATCATACTGTAAAAAGTAAACTTTATCTCCATGAAGTTTTTGTTTTAATTTAGGTATTTGTTTTAATAAGAATTCGTGTAGTATACATATAACTTGTTTCTAATAACTTTAGTAATTGGTAATTGTAACATTTATTTTCTTTTTCACATACAAACATTTTTTTTTGTCTGAGATATTAAGCTCAGATATATGATGCATCGTATTTATCTAATATACCTTTCTAATAACGAAATAATTTTCTATATTGGATCAGTAGTACCAGAGTCGTACCCCAAACACCCAAAATCACAAACTTCAACTTTTTAATATTGGAGTTTTATAGATACGAAATCTACCAGTGTCAAGTCAATAATGGGAGAGTCATTTTATAAGTAGTATTTAATTTTTATTTTTAGTTTTTCCAGGTTAGGCCATTGAAATACACAAAGACAAACACGACACTTACAGCATTATGTCTTCAATAAATATATATTTACATAATAATTACAGTTAGATATTGTATTATGTCAAAGTTTAATTTTGTTAAAACATATAAGATTATGTGTAATGTATCGCATTGTATTATTGAAAAGCATACGGGTACATAAATGTCACTGTGATTGTCGCGACATTTTAAAAAAATAATTAAAAACTTAGCGTATGCCAGTTTGATCTATTGTGGCTAATTCTGAAGCCGATGGGTTAAACAGCTAATTATATTCAATTGAAATATGTAAAAATAATACTGAAATGTAGTGTCAAAAGTTCCAATAAGAATGACAACCATTTATTTCTTAAAGGCAAACAACTTCATTAACATATCTAACAAAAACATTGATATAATAGGTCTTTACCTATGAAATGGAATTCTTTTTCGAAAAATAGTCGTTTGTTTATTGATTAGTGTTACATTTTCATCGCATTTCAATCTTTTTTGTCATCATGGATACGTTAAAAATTCGAATAATTATGGAATATGAGTACCGTCGTGGCAGCAACGCGGCACAAGCGGCACGCAACATCAACGACGTTTACGGAGCTAACACTACAAACCAACGCACCACCTGTTATTGGTTTGCTCGCTTCCGTTCTGGGAATTTCGACCTAAAAAATGAACCTCGCGGTCGTCCGAAGACTTTGGTCGACAATGACGAATTAAAGGCGATTGTGGAAGCTGATGATACACAATCTACGGCTGAATTAGCAGCAGCTTTCGACGTTAGCGTCAAAACAATATCGGTCCATTTGCGTCAAATTGGCAAGGTAAAAAAGCTTGACAAATAAGTGCCCCATGAACTCAATGATCGCCAGCGCAAAGTACGCGTCGAGACGTGCCTTGCACTGCTCCACAGACACACAAATGAAGGAATTTTGAACCGCATTGTTACCTGCGATGAAAATGGATTCTGTCTGATAACCGCAAGCGCTCAGCAAGTTGGTTGGATCCTGGTTCAGCACCTAAACAATGCCCTAAACGAAAACTAGAACCTTCCTCTTGAATCGCTCTATCTATTACTGAAAAGTGTATTAAAATCCGTTGAATAGTTTAAAAGATCTGAGGGTACAGACAGTGGAATCGACTTTATTTTATACTATGTAAAGATTAATTAATCTTAAAATAATTTACAACACTAAAACAAGTTGGAATTTTCGGTGAATAGCAAAGACTAGAATCGTTTAAATTAAATTATTTGCTTTCTCTCTAAGAAATTAAAATATTTGTTAATCGAATTTGTAATTAGAGATTAACGTTACATATGTTACAGAAGTTAGCACCAAAAGCGGAAGTCGTTATCATATACGGAATGTCTGAGGCGACAACCATAACGTTTCAAGAATGTAGCCTGCCAAAAGGTACATGTGGAAAGAGGAATGCACTGTTTCAATACAGGGTATATTTATTATAGACTTTTACTTATGAACAGAACAGCCCGGCGCACGTATTTTTACATAATAATTATTTTCCACTCGTTATCTTAATGTGTTATGTCTATATTTTATTATTTGTTAAGCTGTTACTGATCATTTTTAAATATTATTAGTTCAGGAATCCCATATTTTTCCGTATAGTTCCATTAAATTTTGGACAATTAAATGTAATTATAGTTTTTATTATTTTTTACTAATTAAAAATATTATAGATAATTGATATATCTGTTTCCGTGTACAAAGTTTCAAATATGTTGACAATTGATAAAAAAAAGTGTTTTTTATTTCGTTTTCAAAAAGCATTGTTGAGACAATTCTTGAACCTGTCTATTCAACAATAATATAAACTTCCAGTATATAAGATCTCATAAAAATCTATCGAGCTGTTTTTTTATTTAAATTTAAAGACAAATAGATACACTGCAATTTTTATTAACTCATGTTCGTATTCAGTAGCCTTTCTACCACAACATTTGAAAAAACGAAAATTAATACAAACAAACGACAGATTTATTTGTATAGATGAAGTTGTTACTAACTTATTAATGTGGTAACTCGTACGAATGTACTTTTCATATTTTCTATTAAAATTATAATGATTAATGATGTATGAATATTACTGTAATTAAATCGTAAATTGCAGTTAATGGACATCGAAACAGGAAAAGAAATAGAAGAACCAAATGTTCCCGGAGAATTATGGTTAAAAGGTCCTGGGATATTCAAAGTATGTTTTTCATATTATTGGCTTTTACCCGCGGCTACACTTAGGTTAAAGTTAAATTAAAGGTGTGAAAGCGTAACAAACAAACTCATCTTAATTCACTATATGGAATCTTACCGTTATCTTATCTTACTGTCTTAATCTAACGTTGTAAATTAAATACTTTCAAAGATAGAAGAGTTTAAAAATTCAATAAAAGTGCTAATATCTATTACATTTACATTACCTTAACTTTAGGTATATTTTTTTAACGTTACTTCACTGTCTAAGCTCGGAGGAGATGTGGTTAGTGCGAGACTCTTACTGACTATAACCTCATGGTGAACTATCTTTCACAACTAATGAGGGCCATGACGGAGACAGCCATGTCAAATTTACTCCCTCCATCCGTTGAACCAGGGCAATGGAAGGTCAGACCTCCACCTCTTCTCCCCTTAGTCTGAAGTATTTATTATGGTGGTAGAGCCACGCTGTAGCTATTACTAGTTTCAGAATGAATGGGTTGTCTCGCCCGGGGTAGTACCACCATCTCACAGAACACTGACGTGAAGTAACAGTGCTTGCATTGTTGCGTTTCGTTCAGTCAGTGAGAGCGCCGGAGCCCCACCACCTTTCCCCCTTTCCCTTCCCCTTTCTCCTTTTCCTAACCCTCCCTCATACACAGGCTGGCAACGCACTTGCGACTCCCCTGGTGTTGCTAGTGTCTATGGACGGTGGTGATCACTTAACATCAGTTGACCCACCTGTTCGTTTGCCGCCTTTTGACATAAAAAAAACCATTTACATTTTCATATAGATTCAGTAAAAACAATTTGACATTACAAACAGATGCTTCATTTTTATCTATTTGTATAAATTAGAATATGTCCAAGGTTTTGTTTACATACTATACCTCCCACAGACATACAAACTTCACCTTTCTGTAGCAGAAATATTGACGGATATGTCTTTTTACAGGGCTATTACAACGATCCAGAAACAACAAAACAAGTTTTCGTAGACGAATGGTTCAAAACAGGCGACCTACTATACAGAGATGAGAATTGGAACTACTATTTTGTTGAGCGTCTTAAATTAATGCTCAAATATAAAAGTCATTCGGTTAGACAATTTTATTATTACCTAAATATAAAGGCTTTCGATATAACATTTTCTGGATTTATTGTTGTTTTAGTTAAGCTTAGTGAGCTGTCCAAGTTCAAGATAACATTGAAGTAATCTTATCAACATATGTTTAGGCAGTCGTTTAATCGAGCCACCTCGATCTCAACCAATTTTAAAGATTTTCACAGTTTCCAGTTCGAGCCACAATTAGTTTGGTTGATTACGCATGATCACATCTCAATATCAATGAATATTTAAATAGTCTTAAATGTTCTCCTCTAAAGATATTCATATTACCTACCCAAATAAATGTGATGATTGTTCCGACCGGTTTCGGCCATGGCGACCACTTTGACCCCTAAACTTAGAAATGGCGCTGGTGCGCTCGAAGATGGCTTATGTAGCCTATCTTTGCGGTGAAACTTCGTGCACATTGAGGGCACGTGAGTACGCCGTTCTCGTCGTGATATGTTATGGCAGCAGGAGGGCGAGCCTTTAACTGGTCGCGTTTGGTATCAAGGTCAGCTTTACGCTGAGCCTCGAACTCGCGTACTTGGCTGTTCACCATTCTGCGCCATTTTGGCCGTTGTGCTGCCAAACGTTCTCAACAAGAAGGCTCTATATTGCATTTCTTCATGTGCCGCTTTTGGACATCCTTGTACCGGAGGAGGGGACCACCATGATTCCGCTTGCCTTCCTCCAGTTCAGATATACATATATAGCGGAGTTAAAATATTGACTATTAATTACTGTATACCATAAGTTTTATATCAAGCGGCATAGACGCAGTAACTGCCAAATATCAATACTGAATTACACTTTTGTGTTATTTTACAATAACTATTCTGCTCTCTTTCACACATATCGGATGTTAAATAACGCTCACGTGTTCGCACATTCCGTTATCACCGGTCGAACTGCGTAAAAATAATGCATTAGATTGCTCTCGCTGCCGAGTGTGGTAAAAGGCTGAACGAGGCTGAATGGGACGCGGTAGGCCTCCTTATGCGAGGAGATCGTACTACAGAAGGAGGCGGCGGAGAGGCTACGCGGAGGATCCTCTAAGCGGCCCTCTTCGCCAACGGAGAGCTGGCGGCTGTAGGCTGCGTTTTGCACGCCTCCTTCTGCCACCGTAGCCGAATCTGGGGAGGTGGGTCCCCCAACCCATATGCCTAGTGCACAGGTTCGGCTGATTGAAAAATTAATGAAAATCTTTACACAAGTGTGATTTAAGAAAATTAAACTTATATTGGATTTAGGACAATTTTTGAGTAATAGTGTAACAACAGTCTTGAACTCTTTGGAATGAATATTTTTATTAAACTCGTCAAATTTGTTCGCAGGATATCTGAAATCGGCGATATAATAATTTTATTTTCTTTTAGGTATCATAATGTTTAATTAATGTATAATATCAAAACAAGAATATGACAGTGAAAAGTAAGTAAAGTATAGATTGCGTGGCATAAAAAAAACTCCAGTTCCATTATCCAAGGATATAAAAGTAGTAGTGCAATACGTTTGTATGGGTTAAACACTGACTGCTTTTCCTTGTTTGTTTGTTGTTTTTATTTTCCCTGCACAGATATCTCCAATGGAATTAGAAAACGTGATCCGAAAGCATCCTGGAGTACTTGACGTAGCGGTAACGGGTGTACCAGATCGAGAATGCGGGGAGTTACCGGTCGCATGCGTCGTGCCCAGACCCGGTTACACGATCAGTGCCCAGGAGATCAAGAACTTAGTCAAAGGTACTAGAGCCCTCTACATTCACTTCTATGTCTGTACATACTTTCTGGAAATGGCTTATGGCCTTGCAGTGGGCCTCTTACAGGCGGATGATGATGATTCAGTTGTATTAAGAATTACCATATTCATTAATTATGTAAAAATGGTTTTAAGCTCTTATGCTCTGTGTAAATTTACAAAAAACCTCTGAAATTTGTGGAATTGCTGTAGATTATATTAATTGTAGTATCATTTATAGTGTAGTATTTATATGATTTCGTGAAAATAAGAATATTTCATAATCTTTTTTTATACTTTACTAGCGCCCGGCAGACGTTATCTCTCCCTGTTTATAAAAAAAATCCTTGATAAATTATATACCAGAACGTTCCTCATGAATCACTTTATCCACTAGTGAAAACCGCTTGAAAATCCGTTCAGTAGTTTTTGAGTTTATCGCAAACAGACAGACAGACAGACGCGGTAGGGGACTTTGTTTTATACTATGTAATGATAAGTAAGCATAATCTCCCATGATATTCAATTACGATGTGGAGTGTAGTGGGGAATAAAAGTTCTAATTAAATACGGCCATCTATAAGTAACTCCCTACAATCTCTTCACTAGTGGCTCCAAGTAGCTGTAATGTACACAGCGGCCACACCCGGAGCAACCACGACCATCAGTGAGATAAACCTAGTGAAAGGGACTACGATATTTCGTAGTTAACAGAGTGATCCCCCTTAGGTACATGAAGTCTACGACGTCATGATCATCTATTACTCTCCGATTATTCTGGCGTGGTAGCAGGGTAATGCGAATCACCATTAAAGGTCGTAAGGTCAGGAACTATAGGGTCTACGGCCGTTCATTGCATCCTGGCCTCTGCCAATCGTATCGGTTATCCAGTCCATTCGAGTACAGAGTACAGGACGAGAAAGTGTACATGCACCTGCGCAACTGTTTGTGTACTTAAAATATTTTCATCCGCAGATGACTCTAGCGATTCTTTTCCGCTTATAAGCAATTCCCCATGCTTGAAAGAAATGAAACGTTTCGGAGTCACCGTTATCAAACCGATTTTTTATTAATGATAATTTATAATCTATTAGTAAACGTTTATTTTATCCATTCCTCAATTGTAATCTATTATTTCCGTGCTTTATCAGTTTTCATCCTTCTCTTTTCTTGTACTCTAAATACGGAATTCTCGTAACCTGGAATCTGGAATCAACCACAAACTGAAACCTATGGCAGAGTATATCTTATTTACTTTCACTGTCAACAATTTTTGACTACATTAATTACATTTCCATGGTTAAGTTAATATTAATTATATAAGTAATATTTTTAGATTCGCTGACGGATACAAAGCAGCTTAGGGGAGGCGTTGTGTTCGTGAACGAATTACCCGCGACAGCATCAACCAAGCTTCATAGAAGAGAACTTAAACAGATTGTGCTTACAATGAAAAGAGAGTAATTTAAAATAATTATGTAAAAATAAAGTATAAACAAACAATAAAAAAGCTATTCTTAGTGAAATTGTGTTATATTTTAAAAATCTAAATAAAAGCAAACATGGTACTCCTTATTAAAACTGAATCTCCCTTAAATTATAATCAGTGATGAATTTAGACAAACGCTATTCCCGCTGTTCCCTTAACACCCCTTAGACCAATTCGTCTTACTTTTTTTTTGAACTGACGATGCTGTTGACCTGGACAGGTCTTTATAGCTGTACAGAACTATCAATACGAGCGCTGAAGGCACTCAGCCGATTTCATTTGGACAACTAGCTTAAGTGCGCGGCACACCTCGGCTTGGACTATCACCTGTTTTGTGCAATACGCAACCTATCTTTTTTTTTTAATTAACTTAGGGAAGTCTGTTACGGATACGCCACCCTCCCGGGGAGAGAGTGGGTTATGTCCGACTGGCACGGACTAAAACCCCACGGTGTACCATCCAACCGTACTGTTGGGGCGGCAATAACGCCCGAAACGCTCGTCCGCCAAGTCTTGTCTCCATCGCCTTAGCGCCTCCTCCCGGTCTTTTCTCCTCTTGGCTTCATTCTCCCTGGAGGCTGGAGACTCCCCAATTCTCTTCTTTGCTGCCGTGAACTCGTACACCTGACCTAGACCTGGATGCCCGCCGGGGTATTGAGGGCGGACGTATAATAATTTTTTAGTGATTTTAATCTATTCGAGATGGACGTCCAATGGGACTTATCGTGCATGGTAATCGAAGGCGGTGGGCGAAGTTTTTTAGCCGCTGCTACGGAACCCGTAGCGCCGGCTTGAGAGAGCGAGACGGCGACAGAGTTAGCTCTACTCACACGCGGTTTTGCGGCTGCCGATATAGTCGCGTTATTAGGCGTCCGAGCGCAATCTAAACTATTCTCTGTACCAACGACCTTGTGTCCGTGTGTCCGGAACCCGGTTCGTCGTTCGTTCGAGGACGTCATCTCGCAGAAAAAGGCGGCGGAGAGGGCCCGCGAAGATGACCCTCTGAGCGGCCCTCTCCGCCAACGGAAGACCGGAGGGAGGAGGTGGCGATTTGCCGCCCATTTCCTCATTACAAAGGTCCGGCGGACGAGCTGGTGTGTACCCAGTCTGTCTCCCTATTTGGAAGGATCCCAGCGGTCACCTCCGCCGGACGGACCGTTGGGGCGGCTATTCAAGGGGACTAGCATAGTTCGATCCCTTGCCACCCCAACAATGCGCTCGGACGGTACACCGTGAGGTTTTAGTCCGTGCAGGTCGGACATAACACACCCTCTCCCGAGAGGGTGGCGTATCCATAAGGAAATTCCGCACGTTAATAAAAAAAAGTTGTAGGGACGCATACTTGAATATCTATAGAGTGCATGCTATGGATATGCAGGGATCAAAGTTCACTCATCGTTTTCCCGTCCACTATAATATTCTACAGCAGTCCGGTTTTGTTATTGTAGACGTATATGTAATCATACGTGTATTCAATAAATCCGTGTTTATGTCTAATTAGTTATAGTGAGTAATCTACACCAAAATAAATCTGTAACAAAGCCAAATCTGTACATTAAATATTTTTTGAAAATTTTGATCAGCGTAGACTTTGTTATCGATATTGAAGCCAAAAATAATTCTTTTACATTTTTTGTCTATCTGTCTGTCTGTCCCTGTGAAAACGTATCACTCTGAAAGTACTGAACCAATTTTGACGAAACTTGACACAGTGATAACTAATATTACAAGGTTACATCTAGGATACTTTTTGTCCCATAAAATGCAGGGAGTTCTCCCGGATAACGAAAAACAAAAAAATGTATTTAATGTAACTAGACTTTTTTGCGACACCTTAGTACAAGAGCCAGCAACGTTGGAAGAACGAGAATTTTAGAAAAGCTAGTTCTTTAATATGAAGATATATTATGCCTTTGGTAGCCGGTTAATGTTGTGTTTTTTAACGCGTATCACACCTTAACACGTGAAAATTTTGATTTATAAATAATTTTAGGAACATTTTTTTAGTAACTTTTAAACGCTATTAAAAATATGAATTTATCACTGCCAGACAATTTTGTTATTGCAATAATGTGCCCGATGATATTCTTTATAAATAAAATAATTAATTTCAAACCATTTTATTGTTACATTTTATTGGGACATATTTTTCAGAGTGGCTACAGGTTATAGTTGACCTGAATGACCTTCACAGTTTCAAATAAACAGCGATCGTATTTATTGTAACTGGTAGTCATCTTATGGTCATTATTCGAACGCAATTTATTATTCATTAAGGAACGAAGTGGTTTAATAAATAAAGCACACTGTCAAATGTACTTCATGGTAAATTAATTACAATACAAATGAACAGCAAACACTTAATATGATATAGAGGTTTTAATGTTTGGTAAAAACGTTAAAAAGCAATTTTTTTATATATTATTAGCATACTCCCAATTTGTTTTAGTTGGCGGTCAAGGTTATATGTACTAGGTGTGCTCTGTGCGCGATAGTTCTACGAAAAAACTCACCTCGGGGTGTGAGTTGCGTTAAGGCAAAAGCGAAAAATTCCAAAGCATTTACACATCCATATTTCCAAATTATCCATCAGTTATCGTACCTGCACTTATATCCCTTTTTATTATGTCATTAAAATAAAATGCCTTTTATTAACATTATTTATTTAAAACTAATAATTGATGTTCACCGTATTTAATTTCTGTGTTATTATATTATCAACAGCCTTGAGATAGTTGTTGTTTTGTTAATGTGCTAATATGGCCATGATATTTATTTATAATCTTTATTTAACAATGCAATCATATTTACATTATTTGTCTTAGTTTATTCTCGTTCCATTGTGAGCACAATTTGTTTAAGTTTCCGTCTGTGAAGCTTAATCGTCGCCGTCGTGGGTAATTTCTTCAGGAACATAACGCCTCCCCTAAGCTGTTTTGTATCCGTCAGCGAATCTAAAAACAAGGGATTTACCTTAATAATTCATATTGATTATGTGCGTAGTGAGGATGGAAACTTAAACAGTTGCGCAACATTTGAAAAACAATTGAGTTGTAAATTTGGGACTAAATAACTGCATTTGCATTATTTACTGACTACATTACTATCCATTCACTTTCACTAGTAATTTCATTAGTTTTGACAACCATTTTTTTTTTAACTACCGTTTTATTATACCTATAGAAAGCATTTAATATATAAAACATTTTTATGAGAGTTTAAAACGCTTATTCTAAATTAGTTTGACCCTGTTTTTACCTAACTGGTAAACGTGAAGAAATTTATCGCATATAAGTTATTTATTACCATTCATTAAGTCCTTGATCTCCAGCGCAGTGATTGTATAGCCGGGTTTGGGCACGACGCATGCGACCGGCAACTCCCCGCATTCTCGATCCAGTACACTGGTCACCGCTACGTCGAATACTCCAGGATGCTTTCGGATCACGCTTTCCACTTCAACTGGAGATATCTGTGCAAAAAACTCTTTTTAAAGCACGCCTTGACTTGAAACCTCTTTTCTATAGAATCGGACTATTTAAGTGTACCTGAAGAAACAACTATGCAGACCGGGGTTTTGAGCGCGATGAATTACTTGATAGTGTCTTAGTGGTCGCAGTTACTTTTAGGTTGTACTGTTCATCACGAGTAGTACTATTAATTTGCAACGCGCTGATAAAAACAGAAACTCGTGGCATTTAGTAATTAATATTTGTAACGCCTCTTGATATGTACGAACTTACATGTAATGCAGGTAAAGCCTATGTATTTATTTGAAGCAGTGGATTTTTATATCAAAGCCAAATCATTATCTACTAAATTACATACTATAGTAAATTATAAAACTATAAAAGATACAATCAGAATTGAAAGTTTTTTTTTTTTTTTTTTTTATATCATAGGAGGCAAACGAACAGGTGGGTCACCTGATGTAAGTGATCACCACCGTCCATAGACACTTGCAACACCAGGGGAGTCGCAAGTGCGTTGCCAGCCTGTGTAGGGAGGGGGGAGGAAGGGAAGGGGAAAGTGGAAGGGGAGGGGAGGTGGGTGTCCGGCGCTCTCACTGACCGAACGAAACGCAACAATGCAAGCACTGTTACTTCACGTCGGTTTTCTGTGAGAGGGTGGTACTACCCCGGGCGAGCCGACCCATTCATGCTGAAACCAGTAATAGTTTCAGCGTGGCTCTACCACCTACAAAGCATTGAAGACTAAACGATAATTTCTATAAACAAACAACCAAATCATGGGATTCTAGCTTTCGTTAAGAACTAGAATTTACGAAGAATCTGGAAACCTGTTAGAGGGTAATGTACTTTTATTGTAGTCCGGTTAAATAACTAAAAACATATTTTTGTACAAAATGAAAGGTTAAACCCTTGCAGTATTCTAGGATACGATACTTCATGGTCACATTTAACATATAAATTAATAATATCAAAACAAATACTAATAAACAACAAAGAGAACCTTAGTTAAAGTTAGTTCTAAAACTCTTTAAGGTATGGGAATGTTACTTTCAAATGTAAAAATCACACCTAAGCTCAATGAACAATTTTAAAGAGGCGCTTTTCAAGGTTAATCATTACGTAACTGCTTATCATCGGAATGCCACACGATCGAATAAAGGAAAGCGGGGCGTAGCAGGGTGTGACTCTTTCGTTTTCGTATTTAATACACCAGTTCGATTTTGCGTGAATTACCTAATGTTGAGTGTATATCAGTTTTGCATTTCTCCATATAATGCGGTCAAATATCAAGCACTTATTTTTTTTATACATTTAGAACCAGAAACGTCTAATGGTGGTCCTGTAAAAATATTGCTGGCGTCTAACCTAACACCCAGTATATTTTAAGCTTTATCGTTTGACCACAGCCACATCTAATATTATATAACCATATGTAGTCCACTAACCCTAAGAAAGTCTAAGATATCGGATATGAGCTTAGGAAAGCCTCGCGAGAACATGGTAAGTTACATAAAATTTGTTGTTAGTGTTGTAATTAGTTAGATTTAGGCAACTTATCTTAAGAACCTACCTAACATTGGAATAAAATCGAAACGCAAATTTACTTAGGCATAAATAAAATTATGTAACGTGATTATTTTTCTTGATGAATAATTTAAGACATTCGACAAAGTAGTAGTTCCAGTTCTCGTCTCTGTAGAACATGTCGCCTGTTTTAAACCACCCGTCTACGAAAACTTCCTTTGTTGCCGCTGGGTTATTGTAATAAATGAATTTTATGAAATTAAACAGAATTTCATAAAAACCTCACCTTTTACACCTACCAACATTTATCTCTGCATCACCTAATGGTTGACTTGCAGAGAATGCCTTAGGCATCAAGTCCGCCATTGCGTATTTAACGCATAATGTGTAAATAAATAAATAAATAATAGCCCTGTTAATAGGAAGTTATTGTTATAAATAGATAAAGTTTATATATCGATGGGATGTTATCTTCTAAATTACAGAAGCGATTTTTAAATTGTTTTACCGATAGATAGCGACGCTTTTATTAAATTTTACATTTTACAAATATATTAGTTACTTCGTCTATTAAAAATGTTTTTTTTATACCCTCCTAGGCCTTAGGCCTTAAGGCCTTAACAGCTTCACCGAACTACTCAGTACTCACCCCCTTAACTTTGTCGCTATTCCCTTTATGTGATATACTATATTGCCTCTGCTTTTTTATTTCCTAAGAAAGGAGGTGGTAGAGATGGTAGAGCTACGCTGAAGCTATTTCTGGTTTCAGCATGAATGAGTCGGCTCGCCAGGAATAGTACCAACCCCTCACAGACAACCGACGTGAAGTAACAGTGCTTGCGATGGTTGCGTTTCGTTCGGTCAGTGAGAGCGCTAGAGGACCACCTCCCCTTCCCTCCTCTCATCCCTTCTCTTCTCCCCCCCTTCCTCCCAAACACAGGTTGGCAACGCATTTTCGACTCTCCTGGTGTTGCTAGTGTCTACGGCGGTATCACTTAATATCAGTTGACTGTTCGTTTGCTTCCTATGATATAAAAAAAAGGAACTCGATCGCACGATCTCTTCCTAGACTCAACTGCCGGCGTAAACAAACGCATGGTGCAAAGTTTTTATATTTTATACTATAAGTATTACTAAAATTCATTTTCTTAATTGATATAAATACAGTTAAGTATAATTCCCATTCTGTCCCGCGACTAAAAAAATCCTTTAATATATCCGCTATATATTTTACCTGCAAGTTTAAAGAATATATGTTAGAGGCCAGAAGTTAGCTATCTATATATGTATATAATAAAAATTAAGTGTCTGTATGTAATACCAAAATAACAGATTTGTAATGATTGGATATGAAGATATACTCGCTACTGATAACAATAATGTAATTTTTAAATCTTTGTCGATCTATCTGTCTGTCCTTGTACCGGGTAATCTCCGAAACGGCTGAACACATTTTGACAGGAATTTCACAGGCAGACAGCTGAAATTATAGCGGGTGACATAAGCTACTTTATTTTAGATCAGCTGTTACCCGCGACTTTGTCCGAGGTGCTATATCCAAAACCGTTGGCTTGATTTTCACTGGACTTTCACTAGCAGATACCAAAAATATGTTGTTCCCTGTAAGCATGTGCGTGAGGTGTGCGCTGTACTGGACTTCACGAATAGATATAATTGAAATTTGTATATTAGTATATTGTTATGTAATTTGAATTATTTAATTTTGACGGGTTTTTCGTTTTATTTACCGCGCTTGCGTCTACGTAACTGAGTAAGCATTGCAACGTATATTGCATCGAGTCCAATGAGCACTACTTAAATTGTCAAATTATAAAAAGTACTTACAGACTGTAGCGGCGGTTGCGTAGCATGCTACTTATTTTCGTAGACGTTAATAAAAAGAATTTGTCTTTAATTACAATTTTAATGCGTGTAACAAATTTTACTATGTGCGCGCGATTCGAATGTAGTTCTGCGAGTGTGAAGTTCGTTCGGGTGCAACTTCAGAGCGGTTGACGTTTCGTTCCGAAACACAGACAGATATGGAGATTTATATCTTGATGTATATTAATGCATTTGTTTACTAATTGACATGTAGATCAGCGACATCTTGCTTTTTATAGGCCGAACTATGAAAGTTAAAGCTAATACTATTTATTCATAATTCTACAAGATAATTGAAGTAACACGAAAATAATAACGATCAAATTAATGTTATTTTAGTAATAATTCAATTCTATATAATAATGTCAATTGTTATTTATGGCTTATTATATCTATAAAATAATATTTAAAATAATATTAATCAATTATTATGTATCTTTAATATGGTGGCGCTAGTGTCAATGTGTATCTATAATATGGTGGCGCTAGTGTCAATGTGTATCTCTAATATGGTGGCGCTAGTGGTCGCGTCGCGTTGTAGTCTCGCATCTTGGATGTGACGCAGCGGCACTGAAAATGTGTGATAACAAAATGTAAAATTGTTAGAAAATGTATAATTACACAAATTCTTTTTCGAATATATCTGTATATACTACGCTACTTGAATTAATTGCATTAAATGTCTATATTCTTCGCGGAAGTGTCAGAAATAAGTTAAAAAATGTCTATAGCTGAATAAACGGCATGGCAACTCATAATATACGAACAAACAATTGATTTTATATATTAGATATGTAAGTATTAAAAATGTGCTGGATGAGATTTGCAATTAGCATCATATTTAACCCATTATATAAACTCCTCAGTGCTCATCTATAATTTATAAGAAACTAATGGAAATTTCAAGCTTTACACTATATGTCAATATGTCTTAAGAATTATACTATGTAGATATAATTTAGTTTTTGCTCCCATACAAAAAGTTCATTCACCGTTTCCGATATGTCATAAATACTTATAACTGCTGATCCGACTACGCATTGCTGTGGCTCAGTTATTATAAAAAAGAAATTCAAAATTAATACTTAGCGCTATAGTCCGCGTCAAACTTTTTAACCGCTCTGAAGTAGATGCACAGAAGGCAAATTTAGGTATCAGAGGGACGTAGTGAGGTAAAAGGGGAGCAAGCTCGCCCGCGCGCGTACTTCACCCCCTATTTCACCCACGTTGACACATGTGTCCTGTCATTATTAGTTGCAGTACAGTTGCATTCAGAAGTCAATTTAGTTTTGTTGTTGGTAATTACATATTATTGCTATATTCGTTTTTTTTTTCTTTTCCTTGGGTTTTTTTCTTTATTAGAAGACAGACCCATCCACTTCGAAGAATGATGTTTCTATGGAAGGCATTGTTTATTACAAATTATTTATTTATTATGAATATATTTTATTTACAATAACGGTACTATAACACACATAATACCTGCACAATATATGCTAGAAGATATATCCCATAGATAGAAACAAATACTGCATGAGGGGGATCATTTAATTAAAGTACGCGATCACCCAAAACTCACCAACCAGGTGATTAAACGTTATTTGGATTTAATTATAACTGACAAATACATAATGTGGCGAACTGTTAATTTTCTAGCTTTGTCTATTGTTCAGCTACTATTGTCCATTTCTAGTTTTTACTGTTGTTTTATTACCTTAGTAATGATTAAATTTTTATTATCTGTTCATTTTTATCTCTGATATTTTGCAAATAGTCTATATGTATGTAAAATAAAGAGGTTTACGTAAATTAAAGCGTTTACAAGATGACACAATCGAAGTCGTATCTTTATTCTACAAAATCTTTTGAAAGTTGTAATGTGGTCGATGTACTGCCACATTTTTATTACTTAATGTAATAGGCAAATATATCCTTGAATCATAATTGATTAAAAATGTACTATACTGTACGTATAATATCGTAACAAAATTGAATAAATCTCAATGTTATATTCTTATGGTAATATTTTGAATTTGTCTTGTATTAACTTCTTGACTGTACTTTGCGCAAAGCCGAATTCAAAGGTACATTCAGAGCGGCCATAACATTTGATGCGGACTATATCTATGATGATGTCTATAATGTCGATGATGTCGGTCCTACAGTTTTCTGTCAACAATCTAATTTAAAGCGCCATATGTCCGAGACTAATGGAACTTACAATTAATAACTATAATGAACATTGACAATCATTTAATATGTAATTAAGAAATATATAGGCCATTAATCGAAATATAAATTAACCTATCTCTCAAGTTGGACCAAATTATACATAAACATCATAAGCCAACTTTCATGAACATCGGTTGAGTAATTTCGAAGCTCATCGTGGACAAACATCATGTTTATAATGCGACCGTGTAACTAAAAATTTGGCAAGAAACCAACTAAAATTTATACTGTCAATATTTTTAAATATTCGCTCACTTTTTGATACGAAATATGTTAACCAAATTGGAAATTTATGCCGAGATTTTAATAATTAGGTAACTAATATTGGCTATAAATAATTCCTCCATTTTAGCTCCTAAAATTTCTAGATTACAAGAATCTAAAGAATTATGACGATTTTTTTTTTAACTAAAAGATCGAATGAACAAAATATTACAAACAAGCTAGTACCACACAAGTAATAACAAAGAAAAAATGAGACTAGTGCCCTGTTTATAAAACATTACAAGTCTCCAAGTTCATAAGTTGCAAGATCTTTTATACGAGTACTAATAGAGTAGAGTAGAGTACTAATACGAGTAGTATAACGTTTATCAAAAATACGAACCTGCAAACTCACACATTACAAGATACAAGGACATTCCATACAAGTTTATGTGAACTTGTATTTTTAATTTATATGATTTAATTTTTGCAAAATTGCAATATGTTATTGGTACCGTATTATATGTCGGTAAGATCAAAAATACGGTACAAAAATTAGTCATGTTAATGTTAAAAATAAAACTTGTATCGAATAATTTGATTTTGTGCGTTAATAACCAATTTTAGAGTCAACGGAAGCTCTCAAATTTTTCGTCATAAGTTAAAAGTTACGGAGGTATTTATGATAAACAAAAACATAAATACAAGTATGAAGAAGGACTTTTTTTATATCATAGGAGGCAAACGGACATGTAGGTCATTTGATGTTAAGTGATCACCACCGTCCATAGACACTTGCAACAGCAGGGGAGTCGCAAGTGCGTTGCCAACCTGTCTTGGGGGAGAGGGGGAGTAAGGAAACGAGGAAGGGGAGGGGAGGTGGAACCTCTGTCGCTCTCACTAACCGAACGAAACGCAACTATGCAAGCACTGTTACTTCACGTCGGATTTCTGTGAGAGGGTGGTACTGCCCCGGTCGAGCCAACCCATTAATGCTGAAACCATTGATAGCTTCAGCGTAGCTCTACCACCTAGAAGCTTCAGCGTAGCTCTACCACCTACAAAACTTCTATTAGAAGTGATTTCTCTTGTAACTTGTAAAATAAACGTGTAATTTTGATAAACGTCTGGGACCGAAATTACTACCACATATATTGTATGTACTAATTTATTATACACACACACAATTTTAGTACAATATTATAATTGAGCTACGGCAACTTAATAAGGTAATAAGGCAACGTAAGGTACGTAATATCTCGCAATACGTTCGGAGCGTGTGCGCACAACTTCCCAGCGTCGAAGTTGGAAATCGACTGTCGCTGCAGCCGCGAGTGCCGCTACAAACGCATTCTTGTTAAAAAGCACTAATTATAAGTCAAAATTTTGATTTATAAATAATTTTAGGGAAAAAAAATTTCGGTTACTTTTTAACGCTATTAAAACATGAGTTTATCACTGCCAGACAATTTTGTTATTGACAATAATGTGCCCGATGATATTCTTTATAAATAAAATAATTCATTTCAAACCATTTTATTTTTTCCATTGCAAAGAACATATTTCATATTATTAACCATTATGATATTGAGATTTCACCGTAAACACTGAAAAACAACGATAAACGTAGACATATGACTTGAGACTGACGTCATCTTGAATACTTGCATCTATAACAGGCACTTCCACAAATATCGCTACCTATATCATACATAAAATGGGGTAAACATATCAATGCAGTTGCAGAATCTAGCTCTAAGTTTCTAAACGTTTTCAAAGCATTAGCCGGTTTTAATCGGGGTGTTCATCCATAACATTTAGTTCGATTATACTTCAATATTACACGCACTCGAAATGACTATGCCAGCTTTCTTTATGATAGTAGTGCTCAGGTTAACCTCTATAAACTTGAAAAAGTCCAAAACCAGGTCATGAGAATTATCGGGGGTTTCATTAAAAGTACTCCAATCCATGTTATGAAAAGCGAACTGAGCACATGTCCGTTACATCTTAGGAGACAATATTTAGCTGGCAAAATTCTATTTACATTTAAGTCATTCGAAAAAAACGAACTAACTAATGTTTCAGAAGAACTGTCCACTTCTTTCCAATCACTCTATTGGCGTAAAAGAAAAAGACCACATTTTTTTCTGAACATAAAAATACTCCAATTCAGACAAGTATAAAACATGAAATGTTCACTTTACACACCTGGGTCGATAACATAGATTTGCGCAATATAATTAAAATAAATGTAGATGGTATTTGGAAGCTAAAGCATCAATATGATGTTCTTAAAATAAAAGATATTTGTCTTCAATATATAAATAAATATTATCAAAATTTTGTTAAAATATACAATGATGGATCTAAAGCTGGTAATTATTTAAGTGCCGCACTTTTTGAGTTAAATTCCAAAACTTTTATGAAATTTCAAATTGATGAAAATATTTCAATTATGCACACTGAATTGATAGCAATTGCAGAGGCCTTATCATTTGCACAATCAACTGAGTTCATTAAGATTGTTATTTTATCCGACTCAAAAAGTGCTCTTCAACACGTAGCTCGATGTATCTCGACTTTTCGAGGAATACCGATAGCCTACACTATTTTGAAGCAATTACTAGATTTCAAAGCAAACAACAAAGTAATTGTTTTACAATGGATCCCTTCTCATATAAGTATAACTGAGAATGAAAGAGCTGATCTTTTATCTAGAGAAGGATCCTCCAAAGGTGCTACTATTAATATTTTACCAATTTACTTGGATGTATGCTCAGTATTTAAAAATAGCTGTTTGGAACTCGCATTGGAAGGAATACTTTGATGAGCGTTCTAAAACAAAAGGAATATGGTACAGAACGATTCAGCCACATCCCTTAGGTCACCGTGGATTGATGACAGTACGATTTACCGTCGGGAAGCAATCACAGGAATGAGATTACGCTCAGGACACATCCCATGTAAAAAGTTCGCCTACCTGATGTGTAAAGTACCATCACCACTCTGCCAGAGTTGTGAGCTCATCGATGATGTGCAGCACATCCTGGCAGAATGTATTCGAAGCGAAGATATTAAATCCCGGCTTAATGCTTCTGGTTCGTTCCACACTGGTGTGTACAATTCGTTATTGTCTGACCCCATTTCGAAAGATGCTAAAGAATTGTACAAAATTAATATAAGCTATTGTTAAGTTTATTGTCATTATTATTGTTATATAGTTGTGTGTCATTTAGGCGATATAGTCACGCAGGCGACTAAGCCTTCATTAAAAAAAGAATAATAATGATATTAAAATTACAGCTATCTTAATATGGTTTGATCATACTTATTTTATTGACAAAAAAATAGCATCGGGCACATTATTGTTAATAACAAAAATATCTGGCAATAATAATTTCATGTTTTAGTAGCGTTTCAAAGTTAGTAAAAAACAAAACATTCAAAAATTATATAAAAATCAATATTTTTGCCTATAAAGGTGCGATATGCACTAATAAACGCAACGTTTACCGGCAGCCAGGTAGCCCGCACGCTGTTCGGAAGAACATAAAGATATATAA
Organism: Antheraea yamamai; assembly: GCA_036509395.1. Taxonomy (NCBI): domain Eukaryota; kingdom Metazoa; phylum Arthropoda; class Insecta; order Lepidoptera; family Saturniidae; genus Antheraea; species Antheraea yamamai. The sequence continues at coordinate 7,505,970 of AP028439.1, read as the reverse complement.
AAAACTAGCTTATAGAAATTCTTTGTCGAAACCGTTGCCTAGCTCTTAGACAAATAGTTACAGGCAAATGACATTTGACACGTCGTGCTCATATCTTTTTAATATTTATATTTTTCTTCAATACAATGAAGTGTGAAAAAGTTTTAATACAAGTTGAAAATAGTTATATCATTCAGTGTTTCATTTATCATTATTTATTTTATGAATATATTTTATTGTTTAATTTACAATTTAACTCATCAACTTGTTATTTTATAATCTAAACTCTACTGACTGTATAGTAAACGTCTACAAAAAAGGGAAAGGAACTTCGTTAGAAACTGGGGGTCCAAAGACCTCTAAAGCTTTTTTTTATATTACCGCCAATATATGTAGGTTATTTTTATTTCTTATTGAACCCAGTAGATGATGTTACGAACGGGTTGTAGGCTTATTTTAAAAGATTTCTCACATACCATCTGGGTATATGTTTGAGTGAGTCCCATGATAGTTTGGATTGACAATTGGAAACCGTAGGTGTGGCTCCAATAAGGTTTTAGGTTTATTAAAATTTTTCGCGTTTAAAAATACAATTGACACCAGTGATAACCGATTTGGTGCAGACGAAGTTGCACGGGTCAGCTAGTTTGTAATAATTATGTTTAAAACTAAACTCTTATTTCAATTATTATGACTTCAGTGTACACTGTGCTTTAGCAGATATTAATTATTAAAAGTATGAAAAACATGTTAATACATTGCATACGAGAAAGGTACTTTTACGTTTTGCATAGACTGTAAGTGCGGGTCACAGAATAACTAAGTTTTTTTTTTCTGTAACATTAACGAAGTCATTTACATCTTATAATTGTTTGTTTATATCGCCTTTTTAATATAATTGAAATTAATTCTTAATAAACTGGGATGTTTGGGTATTTAATTGTCTTTATTTATTTTTTACATAAAAATCGGTTTCATGGTAAGTATATTTGTGTCAACTAATGTTTTTAAAATATAAACTTAAATTTACACTTAATTTAATTTGTTCTAATATTTGTTATTTTCGAAAGTGCCATAGGACCATTTGAAGCCAAGAAAATTGTTTATCAAAATTTAAATGGTGTACCACACACCTTCGTATACACATCATTCCTTCCTTCTACCTTCTTCTACATTTCATTTTCTGATAGATAAGAGTTTGCCAATATTTTTAATTTAACTTTTAAATATCTCGAACAATGAAAAAATTTACTTGCGTCTCTTCCAAAAATAACACCTCATACATTTTCCGAACTTCGCACTAAACGTAAAAAATTACTATAATAAATTTATTTTGTCTGTTGAAAACGCTTTCGGTCATAATACCATTTCGTGTAAAACACAATTGCCCTTTACATTATATCACTTTAGTAAATATCTCATAAGATATCAGAGAATTAAAATTGCATCTTATAAAAAAAAGGTAACTTATATGAAGATTCTTACATAGTTTCTATGACTTTAATGCACTGTAAATAACAAAGCTCTAAAAAGAGATCTAATTTATTTAGACACATGATGCCCTATTGTATATATAAATCGCAACTATAGAAAACCGGAGCGGGTCGCTAGTCAATTTATATCAAGTATTAAAATTACATTATGCACGCTTATATTATTTAATCCGTTAGCTCTCGGACCGGCAGATCGGCCGCGCGCGCTTTTTTAAAAATTTTTAAATTTCCCGCCATCGGCAAAGACATTTAGTATGTGTACCCTATATATGCCTATGAGTCTTATAGAACATAATTATCTATTCTCACAATAATATATTTAATTATATGAAAATTATATATAGTTTTTATATTATCATATATTTGAAATTGTTAACCTTGTTTCATAAATAATTATAGCTAATTTAAAATATATTTCGTTTTTTCTTATGATCTATTAGCTAATTTTGTATAGCTAATAATTCTTTGTAGCAACATCACGTGACGCATTGACAGTCTGCGAGAATGTTGAGTTATTTATGCGTGCTAGGGAATAATTGTTCTGCATTTTTGAGATACTTTATGTTATAAAAAATATTTTTCAGTTGTATCAATAATTGTAACACTAACACAATTGAAATTGGTTTTATCTAGGTTTAATACAGTTCACTATGTTCACAAACTCGAACGTCGTTTCCAGTAGGTAATTAGAAAGATGTCCCTATTTATATGTTGTACAGAGTATTGCGACACATAGTTTTGTGTATTTTATTTACTACTTTCATATTCTATTTTATAAAACAAAACCATAATTCTGTAATGTTTTAGGTGCTCTGTATATGCAGAGCAGTGGTCATCAAATATCATTATAATCTTTAGTTATTATAAGTCTGCATTTTGTGTTTATTCTTTTATGATACCTTGAAATTAAAATATAATTGTATGTAATTGTTTTATTTATAAATCAGTTTTGAAAATTATTTTATAAAGTAATAACTATAAATTATTGAAATTTATCTTTATTTCAAAAGTATAATGATAGTTTTTGAATTTCATTGGTTTCTGCATATACTGTAACAATCTTATTGTATGGCTGATTAGTATACAAAGGGCCACTATAGGAGAAAGACTCTTAACACATGATATTTATGCATTTTTTCACATGAATATCAATTAATTTTTACAATGTAACATGACTAAGAAGGTTGCTATGTATTTCATAAAAAACTGCTATCCTTGCATATTAGAAAAACAAATGCTTTTGTTTTGGTATTAGGACCACTGAATTGATAGGTATAGATTTTATTTTAATCTTAAGTTTTTCTTTCTTTAGCTAGCTAGGTCTTAGTATATTTTCTTACAATAAGTTTTATATGAAATAAATAGGGAGGAAAAATAGTAAAGTTAACTATAATAATAAAGTATACTAATAGTAAAGTTATCCTATTCATATGTCTAAATGATTAAATATTTAATTTTAAATATTTATATAACAATAATTTAATATTTATTTAATTAAATATTTAATGTATAATATTTTTTTTAACCTAAAAGTATAAATACAATAAATAAATTGTAAACTTCATAGTTAAGTAAAAAAAAGTTCTTAGGAATGAAAGAATAATTTAGTAATACATTTTATATAAAAATTGTAATTTTACATTACATAATTTGTTATTATTCAAATTTTGTAATAAATCCAGTATTTTTTTAAAACTTATGCTGCCAAAATGTTTGTTGACCTGTGCTACATAAGGTCTACTTTCGTTTGTATGGAGCTTAACCACTCCAGTGACGGAAACCATAAGGATTTAAGCTCCATACAAACGAAAGTAGACCTTATGACGCACAGGTTAGCAAACATTTTGGCAGCATAAGTTTTAAAAAAATACTGAATTTATTACAAGATTTGAATAATAATAAATTATATAATGTAAAATTACAATTTTTGTATAAAATATATTATTAAATTATTTTTTCACTCCTAAGAACTTTTTTTTTACTTAACCATGAAGTTTACAATATATTTATTGTATTTATACTTTTAGGTTAGAAAAAATATTTTACATGAAATACTTAAATAAATATTAAATTATTATTATAATATAAATATTTAAAATTGAATATCTAATAATTTAGACGTATGAATAGGATAGCAGCAGTTTTTTTAGTCAATTTACTTTACTATTTTCCTCCCTATTTATTTCATATAAAACTTATTGCAAGAAAATATACTAAGACCTAGCTAAAGATATAACCCTTTAAGACTAAAACAAAATCCATACCTATCAATTCACTTGTCCTAATATTAAAACAAAAACATTTTGTTTCACTAATATGCAAGGATAGTAGTTTTTTATGAAATATATAGCAACGTTGATAGTCATATTACATTCTAAAAATTAATTGGTATTGATGTGAAAAAGGCATAAATATCATGTCTTGAGAGTATTTCTCCTATAGTGGCCCTTTTTATACTAATCAACCATACAATAAGATTGTTACAATATAAGCAGACACCAATGAAATTCAAAAACTATAATTACACTTTTGAAATAAAAATAAATTTCAATAATTTATACTTATTACTTTATATAACAATTTTCAAAACTGATTTAGAAATAAAACAATTACATACAATTACATTTTATTAAGGTATCATAAAAGAATGTATACAAAATGAAGAAACTAAAAATGATAGTGATATTTGATGACCACTGCTCTTCATATACAGAGCACCTATAAACATTACAGAATTATGGTTTTGTTTTGTAAAATAGAATATGAAAGTTGTAAATAAAATACACACAACTATGTGTTGCAATACTCTGCACAACATATAAATAGGGACATCTTCTTAATTATCTACTGGAAACGACGTTCGAGTTTGTGTACACAGCGAACTGTATTAAACTTAGATAAAACCAGTTTCAATTGTGTTAGTGTATACAATTATTGATGCAAATGAAAAATATTTTTTTATAACATAAAGGAACCCAAAAAATGCAGAACAATTACTCCTAGCACTCATAAATAACTCAACATTCTCCCAGGAAACTGTCAATGTGTAACGTGATGTTGCTACAAAGAATTATTAGCTATATAATATTTGTTAATCGATCATAAAAAAAAAATGAAATATATTTTAAATTAGCCATAATTATTTATGAAAATAATTTTAAATATATGATAAAACCATATATAATTTGCATATAATTAAATATATTATTGTGACCACAGATTTATACACCCATAGGCCTATATAGGGTATACGTACTAAATGCCTTTGCCGATGGCGGGAGATTTAAAATTTTTTAAAAAACGCGCGGGACCATTTGGACCCTTTCGAAAGCCGAAAGATTAAACCCTTATGGTTTTCAAAACTAGAGTGGTTAATATCTTGTCGTAGTAAGAGTCTGCTGGTTGTTCCATGACCGAAACGCTGAAGCATCGGAGTGTCAGTGCCTCAGTTAGCAAAGTCACGCGTGCGTAGTAGCCGAGTCGCCCGCTCGTAATTTCTATCACAATTACATCATTTTGTGAATTAAATCATTTCAATAAACCCTTAAATTATAGGAGAAAGGCGTAATCAGAATATAATATAATAAACTTAGTAAAAAAATTATACAGACAAACTTATTCGTGCAGGTAAGTTTTAATGTATTTTTTTATTAATTTATTAATTCATTTATATCTGTCACAGCGACGCTTTTGTGAATGCAAATATTATTTTTAGTGAACTCAATTATTACTATATCAGATATTAAAATTATCTTCAACCAACTAGAATTATAGCTTAAATGGATTAAAGCCAGAACTAGTTACAATTAGCAGATTTGCTTGCGTGGAATAGCTCGATGATCTACCTATTTATCTAGACAATGAAAGAGAAACCTTAAAAGACCACATCTTTCTTCTTTATCGAACTCTTGATGTTCCACGAGAATGCTATTTCTAATCTTGATTATAAGTGTTGCATTTCTTATTATTTTATTACCATTATGAGTCCGTTCACTACTATATAAATTTAAAAACTATATTCAAACTATATCTTGTTACTTTTCAAGTGACACGCATTCCAAAAATTAACGATTTTTCTTTAGGGGTTGATTTTGTGGATGAAGCAGTTAGGCCTCTTAATTTTTATAGTTACAATAAAATGTCTATTGACTATTACATTTTATAGCTTAAAAACGTTTTGCAATGTTTTTCGTAGCCTAGCGCTTAATCTATACAGCACAACTGGTCTTAAAAAACTGGTCAACTGGTCTTGTTTATTATAATATATAATATGTAAATGTTATATTATATATATAATATAACATTTATATATATATCTTATATTATGTTTATACACCTACCTCTTGAAGTCCACGTGAATAAATATTTAAAAAAGTTAATTTGTAAAATATCCCGGGAACTATAAATTAAATGGCTTTTGTAATATACACCGCGAACTATAAATTAAATGACTCACAACACCGTTTTGGCTTGAATCCGCAACTTTATAGTTTAATCAGGCGCACTGCTTGTCATAAAAGCGATCACATTACCCTAATTTAATTATACATTAATATCTATTACAATTACTTTACAATTATTTATTTATTTATTTATTTACACTTTATGCGTTAAATACGCAATGTCGGACTTAATGCCTAAGGCATTCTCTACCAGTCAACCATTAGGTGGTGCAGAGATAAATGTCGGTAGGTGTAAAATGTGAGGTTTCAATGAAATTATGTTTAGCCTATTTAATATCACAATATATAAATAAAATATCAACACCAATATACTACATATATAATACCTATATACTACACATATACAATACATACACATAACAACATCATACATAAATATCAATACAATAAATAAAAGTATAGTTAGTCAACATCAAGTACTAAATACAGCATTAACCAGATAATTCTGCTAAATGACACTGGTAAAGCCGACGTACCCTGACTTTAAAACTGAAACGGTTAGATGACATCCTGATTTCATAAGGAAGCGCGTTCCATAGGAGAATAGATTGGATATAAAAAGATGAATGTACTAGACCGGAAGTATGGACAGGACAGCAAAGAATAAGATTATTAGAAGAGCGAAGGTTAAGGTCATGATTAGAGCATAAGAACTGAAAATGTGGAGTTAAGTAAGAGGGAGTGTTGGGAGAAAATAGAATAGAATACAGAGTTGTCAGAGCCCGCAAATTCCGACGCTGGCGTATGGGCCACCAATTAAGCTCTGAACGATGGCTCGATACATGGTCGTACTTACGAAGATTAAAAACAAATCGAATGCAATTGTTGAGTAATCTGTCAAGTTTGTTAAGAAGGTCAGCGTTCAGATCGTAAAAGCACACATCACCATAGTCAATTATAGGAAATATTATAGATTGCACTAGCATGGTTTTCGTTTTAACTGGGAGAAAATTTTTCAGGCGATAAAAAGACTTTAGAGTACCGATCACTTTCTGGCTAACCTTGGAAATATGAGTTCTCCAATCCAATTTGGCATCAATATATAGACCAAGGTCCTTTACATCCGTACTAAACGGTATAACAAGACCACTGAATATAATCTGAGGCAGCGAGTTGAAGTCTATTCTGGAAATCATACGAGAGCTCCCTATTACAATTGCTTGACATTTGGAAGGATTAACTGATAAGCCAAATCTCTCAGACCAATCCCTTAAGGCATTTAGATCCTGGTTAATAGTATAAATTGCAGTTGATAGAGAATTACCGATGATAATCGTTTAGAAAATTGTAAAACAGGAATATGGGTCACGCTACAACAAGATTAGATTCAAATGTAATAAACCCGTTAGTTACAGACCCCTATATACATTTCAATACTATTTATCCGATTTCAATTAAACTTCTGAGTATTTGTATATACCCATCCGCCAGGGTATCTCTGTAATTTAATTGTTATGTAGTTATAAATCATAAAGTACTAATATTAATTGGTCACTGCAGCCTATAGTTATGTACGACCGATCTAAAAAGAACCGCAGCACTGAGGTCAGTCCCAATTGGTTGCTACCTTTAAAGATTGAGAAGGAACGCTTTGTGTACTAGTGCATATAAAAGAGATAATTTTTAGGTGGTAGAGCCACGTTGAAGTTATTACTGGTTTCAGCATGAATGGGTCGGCGCGCCCAGGATAGTACGGGTAGTACACACCTCTCACAGTAACTCGACGTGAAGTAACAGTGCTAGCATTGTTGCGTTTCCTTTGGTCAGTGAGAATGCCGGAGGCTCATCTCCCCTCTCCCTCCTATACCCCCCCCCCCAACACAGGCTGACAACATACTTGCGACCCCCCTGGTGTTGCTGGTGTCTATCGACGCCGATGATCACTTAACATCAGGTGACACGCTTATTCGTTTGCCTCATATGATAAAAAAAATGACCAAACTCTTCGGATTTAAACGCCACAGAAATAGATGTGACAGTGGTGTTTCAGAAAATGAATCTCCATCAGGATCTCATTTTCCTTTCTACAATTGTCTGTATTTCATACAATTGAAAACCAAGCGAACAAAATCGCGAGTAACGGTTTGTTATTCTATATTATTGCTATTTTAGTGAAAATGTCAAAACCGATTCATTTGAACGATGCAGTCCTATGGTATATGGATGATTTCACTTCACGTATCGTCGCGAAAACAGGAATCCCAAGCGACAGGTTTCATCTACATAGGTAAAATGCTATTTCATAGTATGAATGAAACTGATTCCGAAATGATTATGCAAGTATGGAAATGCTATTCCAATAATTCTAAAATAACCAGTGAAAATTAAGCTATTTGTTATTAATAACAGTTACACCATAATTATAGAGTCTTGGGATCACCAAACAAATAGCAACTCCCTAACATTAATTGTGCTTACAAAACACATTTTTTTACAGCAATTATTTTCTTTATTATTGTTAGCGACGCAGCGTAAAAAAGTAAACATGTGTTGGCGCGCACGTACCGTATCGGTCTGACGCCGTAGAGTGCATTGTAAGGACAATTTTGGTGTACCCAATTTTTAGCATTAATTTGCGTTTTTTGTAGGATTTATTTAAATTATTGAATAAATTGTATTGTATTAATTGTTTTTAATATAAAAAGCATATGTTGGAATAAAAATTAGGGAAAAATATCGAGAATTACAAAAGTAAACATTGATGAATCGTAATACGTAAAGTCTTGAAATTTATGATAATTTTGTATAAAATATGTTTAAAACAGTATATAATTGGAATATATAACATTTATGTGCAATTAAATTACTGAGAAAGGCGAAAAAAGGCCGAAGTGAAAATTGTAAAATCGAATTTCTTGTGTAAAAATTGAATATTTTTGTGTATAACTTTTTAGTTATTTATCGTAATATTATAAAACCTAATCTTTAAATACTGGGTATTAGGCAACCGCTTCCGAAAACGAAGACAGACGATAGTACCTTTGATGATGGGATGGAAAAAAATCGATCCTGATTAAAAAAAACATCATATTTGAAAACGTTTTATTAGCATTATTTACGCTCCATCATGTTAATACAGCTAAATGAAACGATAGTTTCATAAAAAATACATTACTAAAACAAACAGCAATGTAACACGAAAACAAAAAAAACAGCTGATACTCGGGTCAACGAACGCCGGCCGCTAGCGATCTTGCAAATACTTATTTACAACATTTGTCTAAATAACTAACTTGTCTACTTTGCCACTGTGCTAGTCTCTACCTAGCCGCTTTCACACCGATCAAAATACCAGATTCGATTTCCCGCTAATGAAAAAAATACTTAAATAAAGTTTTAACAAGGGTAGAGTCATCATGATTTTTAATCCATCGTGTAAGTATGTATAGTATTCTGATTTATTCAGTTATGTACGATCTATTCAGATCTGTTGAGTAATAAGTTATTAAAAAAATTAAGTATGAAACAGCTTACCGATTTTAATCCTGCGTGGCCTTATAAGATGCGGCTCAAACTGTGCCCCATTCATTTCGGGGCAGATTTGAGCTCGGCGTTGCGTCTCCTTATGTAGGCGGGGCATCATCGTGGTGCCTTCGACACAGTCCGCACGTAGTTTGTCGAAAACATTCAGGATCCTTTGGCGCATTTCGTTAGCACTCACGATTAAAAACCCTTTCATTCACATACCCCCACGGACACAACACAAACTTAACAAGAGACACAAAATGTAACAATAAAATAACAAGATTTTAATTAACAATACGATTGAACGAATATCTGTCGTTCGGTCTGAAACTATCTCAAAAACTAAAAATACTAAACATATTATTAATCAATCCCGCCAAAACAAACCGCTCCTTTTGCGCTACGCCGCGGCCGCAGTTGACGGCACTTTGATCGTTTCCACAGATCAATAAGGCGTTAGACATTCTCAAATTTTATTTTATATTAAGCATAGTTATCCCTACTGACTAGTCTCTTTATGGAATTTAGAAGTTATAACTCTAATTATTTAATACAACTATACAATCAATTGTACCCTGACGTTAGCAAGAATCTCGTTACTACAAAAATGATGTTAGAATATTAAATTAACCTAATTACATACTCACGTACACAATTATAAAAACCATTTAATCTTTTAAAGAAATTAAAAATAAAATGGTACAGAATAATTTTATAGTTAAAATTAATTACATTTATGATTGACAGTTAATTAATCTATCAGAATGAATTTAAAATAATATTCTTATACTTTACGTTACCATTGTTACCGTTTTCCGTTTTTAAAAAGAATTTTTTAACTTGATTGATTATTTGTTACACATTTCATAATGTCTCTATGTATCGTCGTTCGTCTGCATTAATTAAATTATCAACTGTTAATTGTAAACAACCTTAATATAAACAAATATACATTATAGTAATTTGAACCATATGACATAGTTATAAAAATTAAGCTATATTATTTTATTAATTACCTAATTGACTTTACGTGGTATAATAAAATGAATAATTAAGGTAAAATATGCCGCTGGCTTTGAAAAAATATCAAACGCCTGCTAGAATTGCAATTAGAAGATTAAAAATAAAAGCAGCTTCAATGACAAACGAATTTGTTGCGAAGAACTGCATGACTCCGTTATCGAAATGAGTGTATAGTATTTTTTGGGAATCACCTAATTAATTCTATGTGTTGCTTTAAAATCAGTGATAATTCTGGTAAAAGATGCCACTGGTATTGAAAAAAAAGTACCAAACTCCTGATAGAATTATAATTGGAAGATGAAAAATAAAGCAGCTCCCACGACATACAAATTTGTTGCCAAGTTTGTACAAAACTAATTGACTTTGGATAGTGGTGTGTATGATATCCAATTGACAGGCATTTATTTTACTTGCACAAACCTTATAAAGATTAAGAGGATACGTGGGTGGCAATTGTTCAATAGAAACGTATTATTACTCTTCGTATTCATAGATAATGCATATCTATCATGCATATCTATCGATTCTATGTTACTATATTCAGAGATTAAATACTGAACTCTAAATATTACGTTTAGTGATTTTTGAACGATGACTTTTATAAAACTTGTTGAAATTATTATACTATAATAAACGCTGTTGCTACTATATCGCCACCCTAATTTAACGCATTTTGGCGGACACTTTTACATACACAGGGATAATTCTCCTTACCTCTACCCTATATATTGCTGAATGTGGTCGCACCTGTTTATATCATTTAAAAGTAATATACAAAATGAAACCATTTTTGGAACGAAGAACTGCAATTATGCGTTACCTATAGACATGTGTTCTTTCAAAACTAAAATTTGCTGATATCGGTCCATGACTACTCGCCAGACTATAGCATTTTATACAAGGGGTACCATATATATATTAGATATAATATATCTAATATATATATATATATATATATATATATATATATATATACAGATATATTATGGTATATAGTAAATGCAGAGATAAACAAACTATAAATAGATAGAACAAGTCATATAGACCAAGTAAAAGGTCGATTATATGGCCCAAATTATTCAAATTATAGTTTTCGAAAGACGAGTTGAGGAGTCGAGTAAAAATTTTCTAAATCCATTTTTAAAAACAAACTAGACCCAGATCTTATTTAACGGTGGTATATTTTTCCAGCCTTAACGAGCATTTGGTACCCCTTGTATAAAATGCTATAGTCTGGCGAGTAGTCATGGACCGATATCAGCAAATTTTAGTTTTGAAAGAACACATGTCTATAGGTAACGCATAATTGCAGTTCTTCGTTCCAAAAATGGTTTCATTTTGTATATTACTTTTAAATGATATAAACAGGTGCGACCTGTATATATATATATATATATATATATATATTAGATATATTATATATATATATATATATATGTATATATCTGTTTATGACACATTTTACTTTTAATGATTATTGATCTTTAAACCAACGTAGCCACGATTGAAAACCCAGTACTGATGTTACTATGCTGACAGTCACTGTATACTGAATCGTGTTGTAATGTTAAACTTTTTATTTATTTTTTGTTATATACATCTTTTCAATCCCATTTTGACGTGATAACATCTTGTAAATCGATGAACGCCGGCTGCACGCACGTAAAAGCATGACTCATTATCACGTTCCGCTTGAGCCGAGCGTGCAAGCGAGAGCACGGAAATAGCGATAGAGCGGCGCCATCGATTTAAGCGTTTGGCTTGTGATGCATATCTATGTATATATAGAATAATTCAATTCAATTCATAAAACTATGAAGTTTTTCATTAATGTTTTTTTATGACGTTTCACGTCCGTAAACCGACTTTACAGACAACTAATTTTTTTTTTTAATAATTGGTTTATCCAACTACTCACTGCAATAAAGATATTTTAGTCTAATATAAAATACCGATAAAATTTTATCGATCGCTCGGTACAGTTTTTCTGTGTAAAAGACGTCCTTTACTGTAACTTTGACACTATGTACACAAAATTTCACGATGATCGGTTCAATAAGGCATGAAAGTGTTACAAACACATGCATTTTTAAATGTATGATATTAATAAGTACTAGCTTTTGCCCGCGGGTTTACTCTCTTCAATGTTGCTTTGACCTATCCCTCGGAAAGATTGTGTTTTCTTGATAAAATACCTTTAACTATACCTGTGACAACGTTTATGCAAAATTTCAAAACAACCGGTTGTATAGTTAAGTTGTGAAAAGGTAACAAACGAACAAACTCACTATACCATTTATAATTTTAGTTAGGATTTTATAGTAATATTAAGTGTCATACTTTTAAATGTCGTGTTTTTATGAGATATCAAATATTGCAGTTATGAACTCATGATAATACGAAACAGGCAAATGCCCTTGGTATATTTCACAGATAATGTAAAATATTACTAAAGCATAACCTACTTTGTTTATCATTATCCATAACGTTGGTTAAGTTAATTTATTTATAACGAACATATTCAGTCCGAGGTTCAAAGTTTTTAGTTCAAGGGCAAAATTTAAGAAAGGGTTTACGAAACACTATTAATTGAAATAATACCAAAATAAAATATTACACATTAACTAATATTTTCAGAAAAAGTAAGAATAAAAGTCTAGTATTTTAAAAGAGAATTTCAAATCTATTCCAATTTACAACGCAGCTAATGGAAACCCCACCGGGAACAGTCATGTTTATTGAATATAATAAATTTATATTAAACAGCAGATACATTCTTTCCAATTTAATAAATATTAGTTCCTTATATACCAAATTAGCGTTTTTATTGAAGAAGTATAACGAAAAAAAATAATATGAAATTATATATTTAGTCAAGCGAAATATATTACTAAAAATAATATAACAAAAATAATAAAACCTATATAAAGTTTAAGCCTAATTATATAAAGAAATAAAATTTCACTCACACCTACATAAATATATATTAAAACCCAAGACCGACAGTCTCGAATAAAAGTAGCGCTCAAAACCGACCGCAAAAACTCCCCAATATACATACATACGTGATTATAGTTATACGATGAACTTATGATTTTACAAATTCAACCTTACCTGAATATATTAAAGTTATTTTTACAAAGACGCAAGCGACGCGAGACCGTTTGAAATGACTGCATAATCCAAAATTATTAATGCACTCTTTTTTGTGTGCCGGCCGTGAGAAGTTAAGTGTGTATCTTGGGTTTTTGTATATCAATGCTCACATCGCTGACAGAAAACGTACCTAACTTAATAAACAGTCTAATCAAATTCGTAAAATTTATTATTCAAAATAAATTAAACATTTAACTTCATAAACGTATAAAACATAGTTATTTTTGATGTGAACTACTAAAAAAAATCACGGTACCGGGTTTCACACTACTAGTTTGATTAAACAAGTTTTTAATATTTCTCGATGTATACATTAAAAATCAGAATTAAAATAGCAAAATAAGTAAGTTTCCGAATGTCTTGGACGTTAGAGTCTGTCTCAGTCAATAAAGTCACGCGTACGAAGAAGGTGTGTCGTCCGCTCCTCGTTCTTTATCATATCTACGTCGTTTCACAGATTAGACCAACACAAATAAACTTATAAATATACGAGAAAGACGTCTGCAGATTAGTTCATAAAATTCCTAAATAATAGGTACGTTTATTAAAAAGAGCAGTTCAAGCCAAATTTCCTCAAAACACGGGTAAGTTTATTTTTCTAAGTTAATTTATTACATTATAATTTTTTTCAACAATATTTTACATGCACGACTATTTAGCAATAGTGTTTTCATTTGAGTGAAATAACTATTTACATAATATAATAAAATAAAATAAAAACACACTTTTATAGGTAACCGAAGTAAAAAGTAGAAAATATTTTTTAAATATGAAGTTTTATGCTCTAGAAATGGTAATGTTTACAGGTTTAATTGACATTTTGTATTTAATAAACCAGTGAAATTTATATCTCTATAATATGAACATCGGTGGTGCTATTACAAAAAAGTTAAATACGTATCGAATACTCTTGCTTTAAAAAAGTTCGGGTACTTTCGTATTAAATCCATCGCGCTCGCCGAACGTTCGACATCTGCTCTTATATTTCGCTTTGGTTAGGTTGGGTTAGGTTAGACTTGCGAATAGAGACGGCCAGCATGGTACAGGTGGTGGCAAGAATAAGGATGCTCGGATTGGAGGTCGCCCTGGACAAGATCGAGGCCATCTGTTTTTATGGGTGGCGTAGAGCGCCACCACCTGGTACTCACCTGATCGTTGGTGGAGTGAGAATAGGTGTCCGACCTACACTAAAATATATGGGTCTAATCTTAGATGGCCGGTGGAAATTTTGTGAACACTTTCGCACTATGTCGACTAAGGTTATGCGAAGTGCTTCAGCTCTGGCTAGCCTCCTGCCCAACCTTGGAGGTGTCAGTGCCAGCTGCCGGTCACTATACCTGGGAGTGGTCAGGTCCATGGCGTTGTATGGAGCCCCAGTCTGGCACGAAGCCCAGACGGCCGTCAACGCTGCCGTCCTGCGGAAGCTTCACACGGTGATGGCCCTCAGTGTTATATGCGGGTACCGTACGGTGTCGTATGACACGGCGTGCCTTCTGGCGTGCTCCCCGCCATGGCACCTAGTAAGCCATGCGTATGGGGCTCTATATCGCTGGCGTGCAGAGAGAATAGCCCAGGGTGTCTACTTACTCTAAAGTACTTACTACTCTAAAGTTACTATTAATTATAATGTTGAATTGTAAACAATAAGTTGATTATTATTTCTCTAATTAAAAATACAGAATGAGTTGAAGTCTTGAAATCTTGCTAAATTTAGTGCAGAAGAAGTAGCGGGTAACAGATAGTCTAAAATAGAATAACCTAAATTACTTCCTATAAAGTCAGCCATCTGTTAGTGAAAATCCCGTGAAAATCGGTCCAACCATTTTGGAGATAGCACCGCGGGCGAAGACAAGATTAACAGCTAGTCTAAATTAAAATAGACTAAATTACTTTTTATAAAGTTTTGTATCTGTCTGTGAAAGTTCCGTGAAAATTGGTCTAACCATTTTGGAGATAGCAGTATAAACGAAGCCGCGGTTAACAGCTAGTCTAAAGTAGAGTAGCTTATGTCACCTGCTGTAATTTTAGCTGTCTGCTAGTGATATTTCTATCAAAATCGGTTCAGCCGTTTCAGAGTTTACCCGGAACAAAGAGACCGACCAAAATTTTAAAAACTTCTTTTTTGTTATCAGTAGCATGTATGTGCATATATGCATGCTTACCCCATCATGAACATTTGTTATTTTGATATTACATACAGACACTTCATGTTTATTACATGTGTAGTTAGATTATATAGCCATTGGTCTAGAGATGTGTAACACTGCGCTGCGCCGCGCAATTGCGCCAACTCAGTTCTCTGCGCTGGATGTGTTAACTCACTTCTTCAAAATGAGTTGGCGCACAGCGCAGGACCGGGATATTCGAATATCATTTTTATAAACAGCAACTCTGTGAAACCTAGACGAAGACGACAGATGATGGAAGTAACGGCCTTACTTAGATATTGGAATTTAAAAAATCATAGTTTTTGGGGAAATTCATTTTGGAAAGAACCTTAAGGTTTTCCCTTATATTTTCTGGAAAAATTTCAATCCTTTTGCCATGCTTTTAATAATCTAGTTTATCTAAAGAACGTAGATCTTCTGTATATAGTCTATAATAGTCGAAGGAACCAGATTGGCCAGCATTCTTTGCGCAAGAATCCGCTGACTCATTCCCAGAGATACCACAATGGCCTGGAATCCAAGTAGTGTTCTGGCCATAAAGTTTTATTTTGACAGATGGCCGAGTTGACAACTGTATGTAAAACAAATAACGGAATACGTTTACGTTCAAAAATCAAAACGAATGAACTATAATCGATTCTGTGGGGACTAGTTGAAAGAAAAACATGGTTGATTTATTTTAATTTATTGTGTTTTAGTGTACAAAAGTATTGTTATATTGTTTTCTAAAGTGTATTAAAGTAACAAAGACAAAAATTCATTGAAATACATCATTTTTACCATAAACATACATAACACTGCCTGAATTAGCACAGTCAAGTCTATTCATGCCCGATATTATTCATTCTTTCTCTCGCTGTTTGTGCTGAGTACCTGTGAGCGCGCCTTACAGATGGCGCGCATTACGTTGCTCATTCGGTATGTTTTCATTTTGTTGTTGTTTCGCCATGGCGCAATTTTGAGTTAGCGTAGTGAGCCGGCGCAGTTAATTGCGCCTGAGTTACTGAGTTAGCGCAAGGATTTTCAGTGAGTTACCCATCTCTACATTGGTCTCTCTCTTAAGATTTTTCGCTAAACTTATCGGTTCGAAAGATATTCGAGGTCAAAGGTAAAATACCGTCAGCCTTTTAGTCCAGTGAAGCTATTAAGACCTTGCTAGCTAGGTAAATAGCGTAGTAAGTTCGAAGAAAAAAAAATCCGTCAGCTTTACTGGATTTAATTGAAATTTGATTTTCGAACTACGACAAAACTTTGACAATATTTCGCGATTTTTCAATTCAGCTCATTAGAATATGTTAAAAAATTCATTTTCTTCAAGGTTTATGGGGAATGCCCCATAATTATGCGTCAAGTTGATATTACTTTTATTGTTATTTATACAAATATTCGTAAATCGTTGATTTAAATTTTATAAATTTTAATTCTCGTCAATGTTTTTGGCCAGTTTGAATATATCCGTAAGTTCGGATTTGCGCGTAACATAGTCAAGAGTCATTTAATATAAAACAAAGTGAAATATATTTTTATGGGAATCTAATATTGGCATTTATCTATCCTTAACTTGTGGCGACGTTATACATAAAATAAAATACGTATTTATACCCAAATTTGTGTTCTGCTCAAATAGATTCAGAGCGGACATAAAGTTTGGCGAGGACTAGCTGTGTTCGCTGGCATTTTAGCACATGCGTATAGATTTGATATTATAACACATCACAAAAAGTATACAAAATGAATTTTATCAAATCATCGGAAATAAATAAATCATTTATCTTTTATTTTATTCTTTAAGGGATTCGTCTAGTATTCTTCGTTATAACTCGTTGATATACGTGACTGATTCAAGTACCAACTATAGAAATAATAGTTATATTTTGCGAACAAGTTTTAATTATAATAAACTTAGTAAATAATCTAATCTACATGTTTTATACTCCTCCAATTAATGCAGCAAAACAAGCGATCATCAAATCGTTCTTTGACCCGGGTGCCTGATATGTAACTCCTTGTTGTGCTTTATTATTATTCTTCGTCCAGTCCTTAATATCTTCTTGTTACTACTTCATTGTCTACTAGTGAATATCTTTAATTAGCTGTAAGTTGTGTATTGTATTTTGAATTGTGTATTAAAAGCTGTTGGTATTCTTTCGCATAAATAAACAAGTCATCTGAAAATATATTTACCATTGATCTACTGATAAACACCTGCGATTTCTTTTGCATTAATAGTTATATGTGAAATACCAGTATGTGTTCTTAATTCTTCTCCTTGATATTGATATTTTGTATTGAGCTTGTGCAGTCCATAATTTTTTAATTGATTAACAAAATGTATAAAAATGTATATAATTATTGCTCGGAGTGGCAATATATGCGAAAACCACACTAATGTTAATAATTTCAATTTATATACCAAGATCCCAGAGCTGCCAGACCTATCTTATTTTTAAATGGATGAAACCTTATGTTTTAAGTTGTCTTTTATGTACTTATAACGCTTTCGCACTCACGGAGTTCGAGACTGGGGCGATGTATAGATATCAAGAGGCAAAGACGAATAAAAATAGGGGCAACTTTAGTTACTTTTGAATGGCTGTTTTTTATATATGTTGTGTATAATATCATTCTAAAGTAGGAACCAGTGTCGCCAGACACCTAACCAGCGGCACAATTTCTGCCAAACGCTTTAAAGCAAACAAAAAAATGAATGAACTTAGCTTATTTTTAAATGCTTGATTTTTTAATATGTTATTCAGATAACTATTACAAAACTATATTTCATCAGCCAGACAGGTTGTAAGAGGCAAACGTCCCGCCAGACGTGAGAAATGGTCAGCTGTTAGTACATCGCCCCCAGTCTCGAACTCTGTGAATGCGAAAACGTTATAAGTACATAAAAGATTACTCATACCATAAGGTTTCATCCATTTAAATATAAGATAGGTCTGGCAGCTGTGGGATCTTGGTGTATAACAAATTATGAAAAGTAAATAATTTTGACTACAATTGGTTACAACATTCAAAAAAGTACATAGTTATTCCATTGTTTTGATGTATCCCTTCTGTCAGCAGTCCTTATGATGCCCTTTTTTTTGTATTCATATGATTACCTGGCACTATTATCAAAATTTAGATTATTTTTAATTGTTCAAGCATTTTTTTATATCTCGAATGTATAAACTATAATATTTCAGAATTCTAGTATCTCTACACATGTTTTTAAAGCTATATTTTTCTTATTTATTATAAGGTCTGTGACATGATACATTGTTTATTTGGTCTGCTACTTACAATGTAAAACAGAATATCGGTAAAGTATAGTACGTATAAGGAGAACGTTCATGAACGCCCTGTGAAGCCTAAATTGGTTACAATATTCCTGTTTTGGTTTGAAAAGAGTGCACAAAAACCAATGAACATTAAAATCGTTTTCATGAGAACGAAATTACTAGTAGCACCTACACATAACACCTATATTATACATGAACCAATCAATATATTTCTAATCGTAATACAATTAAGAGTATCCGATGATTGATAGAATAAAAATTTTGCACATTTGCCGAATATGTTATTATTTCAAAATATATTATGTAGGTCTCTAATATTATAAATATAAATGTGATTAAAAATTTCTAGCCGGGCGATAATTTCTTTGAAATTGTTTACTTATCTTAATAATTTTTATCGCATCACTTTTGTCGACATTGTGCATAATCTTGTCAGACTCAAAGACAAATATAAGCCCTGATTTACCAAGTGGTATCAAAATATATACTTCGAGAGATTAATTTTATCTTCTTCTTCTTATCCTTATCCCATATAAATAGGGTTGGTACAACATGTTTGTCATGTTGTGGTATATGATTTGGCTTAATTTTTACAATCGGCCGCCTGCCTAACATCAACCCTCCTTGGGATTATTTTGTTGTACCACTGTATTTATGATTATTATTATTATATAGTTACGAAGTGTGATGGGATCTTTTAGCCTTACAATTTTTCTGTAGGCTTTAGCTTCGGTAGGCTATTTATAGTTTCTGCTTGAGCGGCACTACCGTTCCGGTTAAAAACGAAGTTCTTCAAGATTATGGTTTGTTTGCTATATTGCCATTTTTATGTGACAGAAAACTAGCCAACTTTAGACTATTCCCGAGGACTGCATTTTCGGGGTTTTTTTTTCAAGATTAGTGGTTTCAGAGTTTTCTCAGTACTTCCAACTACGCATTATATTATGCGATTGTTTTCGTACAGACTTTTCAGGTTAATTACTAACTGATTTTTGTTCAACGTTGGTGACTGTCATGACATAATTCCCCTGCGCGGATTCAGGATTTTGTATCACGTAAATCGGTGTATGTTGACTTAAATTAATAAAGTTGGTATCTTTCGGGGTATTAATATAAAAATAAACTATTATAATAACATAAAATATGAAAACTATAATAGAAAAAAGGATTGTGTGGTTTTATGAAACCACGGTAAAAGTGAAACTTTTTTTCACACTATAGACATTTAACTAATAATAGTCTATACACTACACGGTCAGCTGCTGCGAACTATAGGCGCCGCCATATTGGCCCTGGCTGCTCTGACGAGCGCCTTTCACTTTATCCCTACTCCGCGGCCGACCATCACGCGACATGCAACACACAGACGAAAAAGTTTGAGACGATGTAATAAAAGTTTTACTTTAAAAATAAATGCAAATAAAAAAAAAGATTAATTAAGAGATTAATTTTATGCTAATTATTATTTTAGTGAAAATGTCAAAACAAATCCATTTGAATAACGCAGTCCAATGGTATATGGACGAGTTGACTTCACGCATTGTGGCGAAAACAGGCATACCAAGCGACAGGTTTCATCTTGGTAAAATACTATTACAAAGTATGAAAGAAACTGTTCCTGAAATGATTATGCAGGTATGGACAATGTTTACCTTAATAAATCTATACATAGTATAAAATTAAGTCGCTTCCGCTGTCTGTTCCCTTAGATATTTTAAACTATTCAACGACTTTTAAGAGGAAGGTTTATATGTATAATACATGCATATTGTAGTACAGAAAAGCGGAAAAATTCAAAGATTTGTAATGTGATGTCGTAACAAACATTATTTTATGCGCTTAAATCGCATAACGCTGGCTAAACCTTAATAAAAAAGTCCGCGGTGGTATATATTTATCTCTAAAGGGTAACCCACAGTAACCATTTTAATTTTATTACAATAATAATTATATGTTATTTTTAACAATAAAGTATTATTTCTTATCCAATTAAATACATCACATACGTTGTACATGTCATGTAGATCAAAACTGCCCTTAACAGTATTTTATTAGAGTGGATATCTACATTGCACCCATGTTTAAAATAATCAGTGGATACTAAGCATTATCACGAATTAAGTTATTTTAGCAACCTTCTAAATTTAGTTTAGCTCACTCAACATATATTTCAAAGTCAACTACAACGTTATCCATCGTGGTCGAGTTAAAAGTTGTGATAATTTTAGTGAACAGCTCATTGGCACTCAATAAACACCCCATTGACATTGACACCCCAATATAACACACATTTATTTCTATTTGAAAGCACTAGTAGCTACTTGTTGTAATTTATGTTATTAAAAAACTTGTGTTTTTGAATTAAGGAACTCATTTCTCAAAGTCGGTTAATCTTACCTACATTATTGATAATTTAATGTATGTCCGTAAAAACTTTGAAAACCTGTATTTTGTAAAGGACCGGCATGATCTAAATACTAGAAACTGTAACAAACTGGTTATCCCATTTTTCAGACTTAGCAAAACTAGTAATAGTTTCTTAAGTAATAGTATTAGGCTTTACAATAAAGTCCCAAAACATATTACCGATTTGCTGGACTGTAAATTTAAGCGCCATGTCAAGCGGGCTTTAGTGTCGAAAGGCTATTTAATATTTATTATAGAGCGGATCAATATGTGAACGATGGTAGTGTCTGGAATTGACTCCTCTCTGTGCATCCACTAAAAACGGTATTGTAACGCATAATGTATTCGAAATATATACGTGTTAAAAAGATGTACCCGATCGAGTTTCTTGCCGGTTCTTCTCGATGACGGGGTTGTTTTCCGAACCGGTGGTAGTTTTGACGTTCGTAAGCGCCTTAATATGGCCTAAACTGAATAAAGTATTTTTGATTTGATTTGACTCGTCTAAAGTGTAGCTAAGTGATTAATTTCTTTACATATAATATAAAATAATACTGGGCACAATCGTTGCAAAAATAAATTTTAAATGTATACAGATTTCGTCATTAGATCAGATAAATAGAATTTAGGAGTAAAGGAAAAAATTACAATAAAAGTGCATAATGACAATGCATGTTCGAGAATAAGCCACTGTTGATAAAATTGAGCTATATAGCTCAAACAGAATGTACTGACCGCAGGATTAGTACTCGCAATAACTAGAATGCATGAAACATGAATATGAATAATGTGAAAATTCTGCAACAATTAAAAAAAATGGCAGAATATTCTATATGCTTCAGTAGAGGATATAAATAAAAAAAACTTATATTTTTAGATTGATGGTGGGATTGGTCAATCGGAGAACTATGGGTCAGCATTGAGGCGAACTGTGAAATGTGCAAATGCACTCAAAAAGATTGGAATAAAAAAAGGAGATGTAATGCTTCTCATGGCACCGAATCATTTGGACTTAGCTATAGCATTCTACGGTGCATTGTATCTCGGAGTCATTGTTGCTCCTGTAGACAAAGACTTAGGAGTCGGTAAGTAGATCTCTTAACTTCAATAAAACTGGAAAATATGTTCCAAATTTTTCCACTTCCCTATAAGCTTTACAAAAAATATTCACACGTAGCATTAGTGCTCCAGTTAATATTTACAATTATGAATTAAAAAAAGAAAGAACCAAACTAGCAAAGTATAAGCTAAAAGTCAGTAAAATAGTGTTTATGGAATATTTCAAAAAGAAATATCGATAATTATAAAAAAAAATGTTAGTACTTATCCTAATACTGATTCTATTTTAAATTCTTATTAGGGGTTTTTAAGCTATTGCATAGCTTCTATCGCGGGCCTTGAGCGTGGGGACCGAATCCAGAAATTCCGTAACGAAAAAAACCTAACACCCCCCACTCCGACCGGCACAGCGGTGATACTTTTTAATTTTTCCATCTATCGATAAATACCAGAACTTTTAATGACTTTTTGAAATATCACGCTTGTCTCTTTAGTTCAGCAACCCGCCTTTAGGTGGCATTGGTTGTATTGGAAAACTACCGTAATCAGCTGTTTGTGAGAAAGTATATAGGTGTATAGGTATTTATCATCTATGTACAACAGTGAATATCTGTACTCGTATAATTTGTGTACAAAGTGTTTTAAATATGAATAAACAAAGTGCATTTATTAATGAAGAAAGTCACGAAAAAATAGTGAAAGAAAATGAGTTAGTACTCTATATACATTCATTTTATTATTATTATCACAAATGCAGTATTATTTTTTGTTTTGTTAATTTATATATAATACTGCTATAAAGATAACCAAAATTTTTGATATTAAAATAAGCGATATTAAAAGTAGCCCTCTTTTATATATATACACACATACACACACACACATATAGTTTAAATTCTCAATATGTATGTATATATTTATATGTGTAAATTCATTCTTCATTATGTATATAACAGAAACCATTAAACCAAGCACGTGTACTATTTAGTACCTTTGTTTTTTTTTTTTTAAATGCTATGCAATAGCTTTACCGCGGCAGTCTCCGAGTGCCACACGTCTTTTGTAATTTTTCTTCTTTCTACCCTTTAGTAACAAGTCATGAAATATGAATTCTTTGTGTATCGAAAATATCGATGTTTTTGTTCGATATATCGTTTAACGTCGATGTTTTTTTAACATGAACATCTTTATAACAGTGTAGTCTGTTTTGCTGTAATTTTTTTATCGGATAAAAATTTTAATGTGTTTAAGTAGTTAGCAATATCTTGTACTATTCCACGATATCGTTTTACTTACATTCACTGACGCAGCTTGTTATATGCATTTAGATGGCAATATTATTTAATTTTTCAATTAGGTCTACGAGGCGTAAGCTGAACGTTGAATTTATGTTAGTGATTACCAAAAGTAGAGTTAGCCAAAAACATTTAAAAGTACGTTTTATTATGTTCTAAAGTACTCTAGTTTAGAAGTAAAATTAAATGAAATAGGCAAAAAATGTTAAAATAAAGGCCAGCTATACATACAACTAATGAGTATGTGTATATATGTAAGTGTGACTGAGAAGTCGGAGATCTATACTATAATAAAACTGTAACAAAGCCAAATCTGTACATTAAATATTTTTTGAAAATTTTGATTGGGGTAGACTTTGTTATCGATATAGAAGCCAAAAATAACCCTTTCAAAATCTTTGTCTGTCTGTCTGTCTGTCTGTCTGTCTGTCTGTCTGTCTGTCTGTCCCTGTGAACACGCATCACTCTGAAAGTACTGAACCGATTTTGACGAAACTTAGCACAATGATAACTAATATTACGAGATTACATCTAGGATACTTTTTATCTCATAAAACGCAAGGGATTCTCCAGGATCTGCCTGTTTGTCTGTCCCTTTGAACACGTATCACTCTGAAAGTACTGAACCAATTTTGTCAAAATTTGGCACAGTCATAACTAATATTACAAGGTTACATCTAGGACTTTTTGTCTCATAAAACGCAAGGAATTCTCCAGGATAACGGACGAAAGTCAAAAATTTGTAGTAAATGAAATTCTTAACGGATTTTGGTAAATTTTCTTTGTGCTATATATAGCAGACAGATTAGCTAAAAATTTAAGCTATATTTCCCTAAGCTGCTTTAAAAAAAATACCAAAAAAAAAAGACTGCTGGGTTCCGAACCGTCGGCTCCGTCGAACCATATAATGTCCAGCACGTTACAACTGAGCTACAGCTACATGGCATTTCTATGCGTAATTACCAACCACATATGAAACAAATATGTGTAAACGAAACTGTCACTTATATGTTGTTACACTTATTTTATTGTATGAAAAATGTTTGCTAAACAAAGGTGACAAGATTTTTTCCTAAAACATAAACCTAAATAATAGTTACATTGCATTGTAGAAGATGAATCTCAATTAGAGTTCTATCAGTACGTGTGATGTTTCGATATTTGATAAAATTAGTTTTCTAAATATTGTTGAGTCTTGAAGTAGTTGGGTTTTAGGTTTGTGAATCTACGATTAAAATAAATAAGTTAAGGTGTTTGCAGTAACCATACTATGTTGTATTTATACTAATATTATAATGAGAGGTAAAGTTTTGTTTTCGAGGAATGCTTGGTACCTATTACTGATCCGATTTTAAAAATTCTTTCACTGTTAGAAACGTATATTATCCCAAGTTCAGTTTCTCAGTAAAAAAGGTGGTTTATATGTCAGAAGTAAAATAAATGTGACAAAATTAAAATTGAATGCAGATTTCACGTATACTTTACAAATTCTTATAAAACAAACAACTAAAACAAAATGGAAATTTAATGTAGATAAAGTTCAATTTTTACAGTACGTTACGTGATGAAGTTACAAGGGGTACTGGGAAGACATTTATCGGCAATATATGTAAGTTAGTTTTGATCTTCACTTTGATGACACTATTTTAGGTAATGCTGCAAACAGATTCAAGGCTTATTTTAAAAGATTTCTCACATACCAACTGGGTATATGTTTGAGTGAGTCCCTGGATAGTTTAGATTCACAATTGGAAGTACTAGATGTCGCTGCAATCGGCTTTTAGGATTTTTAAGATTATTTGCGTTTAAAAATACAATTGAAACCGGTAATAACCGATTTGTTGCAGACGAAGTTGCACGGGTCAGCTAGTCAATAAATAAAATGTAATAAAGTAGTAGCATTTGATATGTCTTTATCGCTCATGTCTTTAAAATAAATATTTGAATTGTACAACATTTCTTTTAATGGGCTATTTGAAGCTGTGGCACTGACGACGCACATTTAGTAGCGCGGTCCGGCGCACAATGGAAGGAAATCGGAGCCTCCCTTTCATAGGATTTTTGAAAAATGATATGTATTATTTCATAGTTTTAAGTATACAGTTTTATCGTTCATATCATATCATTGAATTATTTTACAATTAGAAGTTTTATTTTTACCTTTTACACCATGTAATATGGACTTGTAAATTTCAAATATATGAACATGGGCTTTCTTCATAATTTTTTTGTGTTTTAAGCTGTAAAGCTGAAACCTATACGTATCATTAGCGGGATGGTAACAAAGCCTTAGGAACATTGACCTTGACCCTGGACGTCCCTGTTCAAAAGATATGAGTAAATGAAAAATGCATAATTAGACACCATTTTTCTTTGAAATTCAATCGACTACCTGTACATATATTGTCAATTCTAGTACCTAATATAGCTATTGATAAAATTAGAGATATTTAAAATAATGTCCACGCCTAATTTACTCATTACCTACCATCAATTAGTTTATTTGTTTTGCTGTATATTGTTATTGTCGTTTTTGTAGTAGTAGCTGATGTGAATTGTTCTAGATATAGATTATGATTCTAAATGAAGTTGGTAAAGGTTATTGATAACTCATTTCATAAATCATCAATAACCCGTACCCTTAAGTTACCCTGCGTTAATTTTGATTTGTTCAATGTAGAAGGACTGGTGTCAGATATCGACATTTTTGTGTTCATGAAGGAAAATTCTTTTGACGCAGACAAATTATTTGAATTTTGCTCTGTCTAAAGGAGAAAACACCGAACTTAAATCGTTTTATGTAACTTATTCAAATAATCTTAAACGAAAATGGAAATCGGCTAATTATACTAGAAGCATTTTTTTTACAAAAGTTTGCTAAGTGGCTAGACTTAGAAATCAAATGGCCAGTATTTATCAAATATATATTTTGTATGTATCGTACATTTATTAGTTGCGAGCTGAAGAACTTTCGTGTATCGGGATAAGAGATGAAGATGCATCAACAAATATTTCGTTAGTATTACTACCTAGTTCATCAGTAGAATACACTGTGCCTGTGTGTGTGTTTGTGTCAACCAAAACAAAGTCATGTACTCCCAGGAAAGTGTTCGCGGACGTGAGTCCACTTCAGAAAAGGAAAAGAACAGAAAATCTTATCAGCGAAAATGATTTTGATACATTAACATACGCTCTGGCCAAGAGAGCTACTGGAAAAGAAAAGCATGCTGATTTTTCTGAATTATTTTACTAAAGTATTTAATTAAACACCCTGAAGATGCAGAAATGCTTCGAGCATACAGAGTGCTGCTTAAATTCTGCAAATCGAACTTGTTCCGATAACGCAGCACTGGATATATTAATGTCTTTGAAGGTATCAAAATGGGAATACGTAACACTAAGACAGAGTACAAATTACATGGGGTGTGAAATTTTACCATCAAATGATGCAATACAGTATGCGAAAAAGTAGTGCTACGTGGAAAAAGAAGACATATTGATAACAGATAGTGAAATCAAGCTAAAACTTTAGTCTATTTTGAAGATTACAGCCAAGAGACTTTTAAAAACTTTACCATTGGTAGCATATGGAAAAGTTCTTGCGATATTGTTCTAAAATAGCTCATAAACGTGTCGATTTATATCAGTGGTATTATATGCCTTCTAGCATGCATAAATTACTCATGCATAGTGATGACATCATTGAGCATAATAACTGTATCTCAGTTGGCAAACTTTCTGAAGAGGTTGCTGAACCACGCAATAAAGATTTTAAAAATTTTAAAGATTTCTACTCGAGAGAAATTAGTATAATTGCAACAAATGAGGATATTATCCATAGTTTGTTAATAACTTTGATCCATTCCTGTCCAACATCAAATCTAAGATAAGTCAACTTCGCCAAACCGCTATGAAATTAAGCTAAATTGTTATTGGTAAATTTTAGATCAGAGTAAAAACCAATATAGAGTTTGTAGATGTAGGAAATTTGTATGACTCTGAATGTATCTGTGGGTAATGTAAGTGGTAATATTTAAAATGTGTTTTGTTGTATAATATTTAAAGTATGCATTTTTTTAGTTTATATATTTTCAACTGAGACGTCCAAAAGATAGGATATGACTTTATTATCAATTTGGTGACAATATGGTAAAATTTCAAATTTACAACTGAAAGTTATAAAGTAAAAAACATTTTTATATATTTGGAATTTACATTTGAGCAAGATCTCGTCAAGTGGACCCCCCTTTCCCACTTGATCATGGAATTAAAATCAATATATGTCAATATAAAGTAGTCACTATCAATAATGATACCCTAAAACGGTTTTTTTTTAATTTTAATTTTTACTACAATTTTTTTGATAATGAAAATTTTGGAGACTTTGAATTAAAAAATAGATTACAAAGAAACCGTAAAAGATATTTCAATGAAATTTTCAAGATTTGTTGTTTAATATTTATTGTTTAATAAACAATTGATAATTTGAAATTATTTGTTTATTAACATATTGTTGATAAGCTTTTAAATAAACAAATGAAAATTGTAATGACTTCCCCCTCAAATTATAAAAAAATTTTTTTCAGGAATATGCATTATACATTAAAGTTTAATATTTTGAAAGAAAATTTCACTGCCCGCCAATAGTTTAAACAATATGAATTTATTTATCCCAGAGCGGCGAGCACTGTTAGTACAGCGAACAGGCGCGCACTGTAGACACTTTTTTTTTTTTTTTTAACGTGGGGAAATCCCTTATGGATACCCACCCTCCCGGGGGAGAGAGTGGGTTATGTCCGACTCGCACGGACTAAAACCCCACGGTGTACCGACAGACCGTTGTGTGGGGGCGGCAAGGGATCGTACATGCTACTCAACCTTGTAGAGCCGCCCCCACGGTCCGCCCGGCGGAAGGTGACCGCCGGGCTCCTACCTATAGAGGGACAAACCGGGTACACGCCGGCCCACCCCCTCAGGTCCGGCTACGGTGGCAGCAGGAGTTGGGCAAAGCGCCGCCTCCTCCTGCCAATCCTCCGTTGGCGGAGACGGCCACTTAGCGGGTCTGCCTCGCGGGCCCTCTCCGCCGCCTCCTTCTGCGAGATGACGTCCTCGCAGAAGGAGGACATCGCTCGCCACGCCTGTTCGCTGCCAAGCATGGCCGAGACCACGCTCGGCAGCGATAAGTCCGGTCCTACCGCCGCCGCCAGAATGCGGCGCTGCTCCCCCCACGCAGCACACTCAGACAGAGTGTGTTGCGCGGTATCTTCGGCAGCGCCGCACTCGTGGCAGGCGGCGGTCGGCTCCCTGCGTGCGATCCGGTGCAGGTACCACCCGAAACAACCGTGTCCGGTGAGTACCTGCACCAGTCGGAACGTCAGGGAGCCCCACTCCCTTTCCATCCACGCCCGCAGGACCGGGCGGACGGCGTCCACAGTGAACCGCCCGAACCGCTCGTCCGCCAGGTCCTGCTTCCATTTTTCGACGGCGTCTCCTCTGAGACGCCGTCTCTCCGCCTCTATCTCCCTGGGAGCCGGAGGCTCCCCCCTTCGTCTCCTCGCCGCCGTGAACTCGTACACGGCGGCGAGAACTCCTGCCTCCAGCTCCCAGGGCAGGGAGCCGGCGAGCACAAAGGCCGCCGCCGAGGACACCGTGCGGTACGCCCGGATCGCCCTCAGTGCCACCGTGCGCTGCGGATTACGCAGCGCGCGCACGTTGGCGGCACCGAGGGCGTCGGCCCACACCGGTGCCCCGTAGGCGGCCATCGCCCGCACGACTCCCATGTAGAGTCGGCGGCACCCGGCGCCAGGCCCCCCTATAATAGGGAGCAACCGGCCGAGTGCCGCCGCCGCCCCAGCAATTCGCGGTCCAAGCCCCGCAAAATGGGGCTCGAACCGCCAGCGCCCGTCCAGGGTGAGGCCCAGATACCTCATCTGGTATGGCCCATGAAAGAGTAGGGCCTCGGTCTTCTCGAGGGCCACCCTGAGGCCCAACCTCCTGATGCGCCTGACCACGAGGGTTGTGGCCATCGTGGCCAGGCGCTCCACCTCCCTCCACTCCCCCCCCCGGGCTACGACTAGGGTGTCATCCGCGTAACATATGAGGCGTGCCCCATATGGGAGCACGCCGCGGAGCACCCAGTCGTAGCCCATGTTCCACAGGAGCGGCCCCAAGGCCGACCCCTGTGGAACCCCCCGCCTTGTGGCCCCCCGGACCATACGCCCGTCGCCGTCTACGTAGGCGACTTCCCTACCCTCGAGGTATGCCTCCAACACCCGCCGTAGGTACGGGGGCACTCCGAAATATCGGAGCGCCTCCCGTATGACGCCATGCGGCAGGGTGTTGAAGGCGTTGGCGATGTCAAGGGACACCGCCAACACCCTTTCCCCCTGGGAGGTCGCCTCCGCAGACAGCGACTTAAGGAGGGACAGGGCGTCCAACGTGGAACGTCCTGTCCGGAAGCCATACTGCGCGTCCGCCAGATTCGGCCCTACGCCTTCTAGGTGCTGGACGACCCGGGAGGAGATAATCCTCTCCAGCACCTTCCCGGCGTCGTCCAGCAGGACGAGGGGCCGATACGCGGACGCGCAGTCCGCAGGGCGGCCTGCTTTTTCCATGAGGCAGAGCCGCCCTAGCTTCCAGGGCTTCGGGAACTGCCCGACCAAAAGACACCGGTCGAACAGCTCCCGAAGCCATCCCCCTAATTGGCCCAAGGCGAGGCCGAGCACCCGACCCGGGACCCCATCAGGGCCGGGCGCTCTACGCCGGCTGCCGCCGTTATCGGAGGGGGGGGACCGTCGAGCACCTCCTCGACTACCTCACGAGGTGGAGGCATGGGAGGAGCCGGTAGCATCGGAGGGTCGGGGAATAGCTCTCCCACGACCCTCGCTACCACCTCCGGCCGGAGGGTCTCCGTCGCCGGGGGCGCCCAGGATCGCAACTTCTTGCGCACGATCCGGTACGGGCGCCCCCAAGGATCCCCCTCCAGCGTCTGGAGCAACTCCTCCCATGCTGCTTCTTTCGCCCGGCTGATGGCAGCCTGCAGGGTCTTCCTACACTCCCTGTAGCTGCCATACAGCCGGGCTTCCGCCTCCGGGTCCCGGTGCCGGCGTCGGCGGCTGCGCCCGAACAGCCGCCGGGCCGCGGAGCAGGCCGCTCGGAGATCGGCGATCTCCGGCGACCACCAGTACACCGCCCGTTTGTCTGGGCGGTGTACGCTCCGCGGCATCGAGCGCACTGTAGACACTGCCTAAACGGCAATCAGTGTTAGTAAGTACTAATGAGTTTTTACAATGAAAAATAATGTTATTTAAGATTTTTTTTAAATTAAAATATTTATAACAAACAGATATATTATATTTATATTTATTTACCAACAAAAACAGGAAGAAAGGACAAATAATGAAATTAAATAAAAAATTTCACAGCAACATGTTATTTATTTCTTTTATTTTTTAAAATTTGATTAGTTATAATTTTTTCATCTTCTGAAGTAGAGCTTGCATTGAAGTAATGAACGTTTTTGGTTATCATTATTGATAGTGACTACTTTATATTGAAATATATTAATTTTAATTCCATGATCAAGTGGGAAAAGGGGGGTCCACTTGACGTGATCTTACTCATCTACACTTACACCATTTATTTAAAGCTATTAATGAAACCGGTAACTTAAAGTGAATATAAGATCTCGTTGTATCTACGCTGTTTTCATTTAGAATCCTAATTTAGCCTCAGAAATAACTGTTTAAATTTTCATGACAAACATAAATTACAATAAAAACAAAACAAGTAAACTAATTACACTAATTAGCAAAACCAAGATATTTTGATTCAAATATGGAACAAAAACAATAAAGAATAGTAGCAGGTAATGATAATTGCTAATAATTTAAGTATATAGTGCAAATTTTAAAACAAATTCTGAATCGTATATTTAAGAGGTAATGAAACGAAACGGTAGGGGAAAACAAGGGTAGACATCATTTTATATCAGCCTTTGTTTTATCGATACCTGTAGCATTAAGGTCTAAAATAAATCTACAGATTGACGATACCACCTCAAAACAATGTAGTCTAAGTATGAAATTTTCATCAACAAATATCTCTTGAACAGGGACGTCCGGGATCAAGGTCAAGGTTCCTAAGGCTTCATTACCACCCCGCTAATGATACGTATAAGTTTCAGCTTTACAACTTAAAACACAAAAAAGTTATGAAGAAAAGAATGTCCATCTTCATACGTTTGAAATTTACAAGTCCATATTATATGGTGTAAAAGGTAAAAATGAAACTTGTAATTGCTAAATAATTCAATAATATGATATGAATGATATAACTGTATACTTAAAACTATCAAATAATACAATTCATTTTTCAAAAATCCTATTAAAGGGAAGCTCCGATTTCCTTCCACAATGCGGCGGCCCGCTACGTCAGTCGTTTACGCCACTGTGTCATGTCCGGACCACTATTAGGTCAAAAACTAATAAACAATATCTAAAGTAAGAAGTGCATTATTTATCACCACACATATATAGCCCCAATAGCTAAAAAGGTTTCCGCATTCTTCAATTATTTGTGTTGGCAGCCATTTCGCGAATAAATCGATCTCAAAATATTTATTATTAAGCACATCACGTTGTTACCAGTACAAGGGGTGATGTGGGGAGGTGCGTGGCGGAGTTGCTTCGTGTATCTATGTGCACTCACACAAATGCAAAGCTCAGCTTACGCAGAGCGGGATGTAAAAAACGTTCATATCTTTATTTTATTTTCAAGATACTTACTACGTATTAAGAGTCATTATGAGATGCCTTTTGTGTAATATTTGTGCGATCTGAGATAAAATATTCTATTCATGAATGAAATATATATTCTGTTCAGCTGAATTGGAGCACGCATATTCCATTTACGAACCTAAAATAATATTCTGTCAAAACGACAGAGTACCTTACATACAACAGGCTCTAGAAAATACAGGAATTGACGCAACAATTATAACATTTGATAAAGGAGATCAATTATACAATTTTTCCGAGTTTCTTGAAAAATTTGGTAACGACACATCGGTAGAGGAATTCAGGTATGTTATATTTGATAAAACATTGTTTATTTAGAATGTAATATAGTACTTAAATTACGAATAACTTTGTATATACATTTAAACATATGAAGACAAATCTAGGTATATAGTTATCTATACTATAATAAAACTGTAGCAAGGTCAAATCTGTACATTAAATATTTTTTGAAAATTTTGATCGGGGTAGACTTTATTATCGATATAGAAGCCAATAATAATCTTTTTACAATTTTTGTCTGTCTGTCTGTCTGTCTGTCTGTCTTTCTGTCCCTGTGAACATGCATCACGCTGAAAGTACTGAACCGATTTTAACGAAACTTGACACAATAATAACTAATATTCCAAGGTTACATTTAGGATACTTTTTATCCCATAAAACGCAAGGGGTTCTCCAGGATGACGAAAGACAAAAAATTTTAGTTAATGTAACTAGACTTTTTTGCGACACCTTAGTACAAGAGCCAGCAATGTTGGAAGAACGAGAATTTTAGAAAAGCTGATTCTTTAAAATTAAGATATACTATACCCTTCTAAACAGAATTCAGGATACCTGGTAGCCGGTTAACGTTGTGTTTTTTAATGCGCATCACACCTTTACTGATTAAAATTTTGGGTTATAAATAATTTAAAGAACATTTTTTTTCAGTAACTTTTAAACGCTATTAAAACATGAATTTATCACTGCCAGACAATTTTGTTATTGATAATAATGTGCCCGATGATATTCTTTATAAATAAAATAATTAATTTCAAACCATTTTATTTTTTCCATTGCAAAGAACATATTTCATTTTATTAACCATTATGATATTGAGATTTCACCGTAAACGAAAAATAACGATAAACGTAGACATATGACTTGAGACTGACGTCATCTTGAATACATGCGTCTATAACAGGCGCGTGCACAATTATAGCTATCTTTATAATACATAAGATGGAGTAAACATATCAATGCAGTTGCAGTATCTAGCTCTAAGTTTCTAAACGTTATCAAAGCATTAGCCGGTTTTAATTGGGGTGTTCATCCATAACATTTAGTTCGTTTATACTTCAATATTACACGCAGTCGAATTGACTATGCCAGCTTTCTTAATGATAGTAGTGTTCAGGTTAACCTCTATAAACTTGAAAAAGTCCAAAACCAGGCCATGAGAATTATCGGGGGTATCATTAAAAGTACTCCAATCCATGTTATGGAAAGCGAATTGAGCATATGTCCGTTACATCTTAGGAGACAATATTAAGCTGGCAAAATTATATTTAAATTTAAGTCATTCGAAAAGAACGAACTAACTAATGTAACAGAAGAACTGTCCACCTCTTTCCAATCACTCTATTGTCGTAAAAGAAAAAGACCACAATTTTTTTGCAATATAAAAATACTCCAAGTCAAACAAGCATAAAACATGAAATGTTCACTTTACACACCTGGATCGATAACATTGATTTGCACAATATAATTAAAATAAATATAGATGGTATTTGGAAGCCAAAGCGTCAATATGATGTTCTTAAAATAAAAGATATTTGTCTTCAATATACACTCATCAAAAAAGTCTAAGCAACATGTAGTAATTTAAATTTTAGGATGGTTCTTCACATTATAACGTTGTATTTTATTTTTAAAATAATATCTTTAGGGTTCTATGATGTAAAAATAACAGCTGTTGTCTTTATAAGTTCTTTTAATAACAGAAATGAACCATATTAGAATATACTGTAGAAACTAAGATACATAAGAAACTAAACTTTTTTCTTACAAAATGAAATTTCTAAAGAAAATGTATTTATTGTGAAAGAATAGAACAATTTAATACAAAGTATAGGCTCCTTTGCTATTCAGAACTTGTCGGCAACGAATATTCATTGAATTAATGAGACTGTTTATGTCATCTTGCGGTATTCGCTCCCAATGGAATTGTAGCAAATCCTTCAGCTGTTGGGTTGTTGTCGCTCCGTCCAAGTCCTTCAAAACACGTCTCTGGAGCATGTCCCATGCGTGCTCGATGGGGTTGAGATCTGGCGATTGTGCAGGCCAGGACAATACCCGGATGTTCTCCGTTGCAAAGTATTCACTGGTTCGCCGAGCTGTATGTGAACGCGCATTGTCATGCATTAACCTAAAATCGGAGCCAAAGGTTTGTGCAAATGGGTAGACATAAGGTCTGAGAATATCCTCAATGTAAGTTTCAGCATTCATGTTTCCATTTACAAAAACGAGCTCAGTTCGCCTGTTCTTCATAATACCCGCCCATAACATAACTGTTGAGCCGCTGTAGGGATGAACTTCCTGAACGCACCTGAGCCTTTCAGTATTTCCGGGCCGACGATACACTCGCACCCTTCTTGTATCAGGCTTAAACCCGAATCGCGACTCATCGGAAAACATAATTTTATCCCATTGTTCCTGGGTCCATGTTATGCGTTCTCTACACCATTCATATCGACGAGCGCGATTCCCGTGACGTATCGGTGGGCACCTGATTGGGCGTCGAGCTCGTAGGCCGTACTCATGCAGTCGATTTCGCACAGTTTGAGGACTTACATCAACACCACTTGAAATTTGTAGCCTCAAACTTATCTCTCGAGCGGTTAACATCGGCTGGCGTCTTGCAGTCAGTTGTATGTACCGGTCTTGCCGAGTGGTTGTACTCCTTTTACGGCCTGGATGCTGTTCAGTGGGTTCTCCTGTATTATTGTAGCGCTGCTAAAGACGACAAATAACACTTCTATGAATGCCAAAATGTCGAGATACCTGAGATTGATTACTTCCCGCTTGCAACATCCCTACAGCTCTTTGCATCTCATCTGCCATCAAATGACGTCGCTTCATGACGTAAAGAATATCTAACAATTCAATTTTGTTGCTAACTTTATTTAAATGGTTGGTAAAATTATAAAATCAAGACTAAACGTAGCAATTCAAACGCACTTAAATTCAAACAAATTCGCAGTCATTTGAATTTTATGAAAAAACAAAACATAATCAAATTTTTTTTTTACAACCAGCCAGTATGTCGTCAATAACAAAAAAGTTTACTTACCTACGCACTTTGTTTGAGTAAATACTTAGAAATTAATTAATATAAATGGTAAAATTTGTAATATCACGCATGTTGCTTAGACTTTTTTGATGTGTGTATAAATAAATATTATCAAAATTTTGTTAAAATATACACTGACGGATCTAAAGCTGGTAATTATTTAGGAGCCGCATTTTTAGAGTCAAATTCGAAAACTTTTATGAAATTTCAAATTGATGAAAATATTTCAATTATGCACACTGAATTAATAGCAATTGCAGAGGCCTTATCATTTGCACAATCAACTGAGTCCATTAAGATTGTTATTTTATCCTATTCAAAAAGTGTTCTTCAACACGTAGCGCGATGTACCTCGATTTTTCGAGGAATACCGATAGCCTACATACACTATTTTGAAGCAATTACTAGATTTCAAAGCAAAGAACAGAGTAATTGTTTTACAATAAATCCCTTCTCATATAGGTATAACTGGGAATGAAAGAGCTGATCTTTTAGCTAGAGAAGGATCCTCCGAAGGGGCTCCTATTGATATTTTACCAACTTACTTGGATGTATGCTCAGTATTTAAAAATAGCTGTTACTCGCATTGGAAGGAATACTTTGATGAGCGTTCTAAAACAAAACGAATATGGTACAGAACGATTCAGCCACGC
Organism: Antheraea yamamai; assembly: GCA_036509395.1. Taxonomy (NCBI): domain Eukaryota; kingdom Metazoa; phylum Arthropoda; class Insecta; order Lepidoptera; family Saturniidae; genus Antheraea; species Antheraea yamamai. Next base: position 7,469,391 of record AP028439.1, on the reverse strand, counting down.
CCCTTAAGGTCACCCTGGATTGATGACAGTACGATTTGCCGTCGGGAAGCAATCACAGGAATAAGATTACGCTTAGAACACATCCCATGTAAAAAGTTCACCTAACTGATGCGTAAAGTACTATCACCACTCTGCCAGAGTTGTGAGCTCATCGATGATGTGCACCACATCCTGGCAGAATGTGTTCGAAACGAAGATATTAGATCTCGGCTTAATTCTTCTGGTTCGTTCCACACTGGTTTGTACAATTCGTTATTGTCCGACCCCACTTCGAAAGATGCTAAAGAATTGAACAAAATTAATATAAGCTATTAAGTTTATTGTCATTCTTATTGTTATATAGTTGTATGTCACTTAGGCGATATAGCCGAGAAGGCGACTAAGCCTTCATTAAAAAATAAATAATAATAATATTAAAATTACAGCTACCTTAACATGGTTTGGACATACTTTATTTTATTTACAAAAAAAATAGCATCGAAACTGGCTTATTTTCTTTTTAGAAACCGTTGCTAGCTCTTAGACAAATAGTTACAGGCAAGTGACATTTGACGCGTCGTGCTCATATCTTTTTAATATTTATATTTTTTTTCAATACAATGGAGTGTGAAAAAGTTTTAATACAAGTTGAAAATAGTTATGATATTATTCAGTGTTTCATTTATCATTATTTTATTTTAAGAATACATTTTATCGTTTCATTTACAATTTAACTCTATCAACTTGATATTTTATAATGTAAACTCTACTAACGTAGTAAACGTCTACAAAAAAGCGAAAGGAACTTCGTTAGAAATTGGGGGGTCCATAGACCTTTAAAGCTTTTTTTCACATTACCACCAATATATGTTGGTTGCTACGAACGGGTTGTAGGCTTATTTTATAAGATTTCTCACATATCATCTGGGTATATGTTTGATTGAGTCCCTTGATAGTTTGGATTCACAATTGGAATCCGATGGTGTGGCTGCAATAAGGTTTTAGTTACCTATATTAAAGTTTTTCGCGTTTAAAAATACAATTGGCACCAGTGATAACCTATTTGGTGCAGACGAAGTTGCACGGGTCAGCTAGTTTTATAATATAACACTAATAAATGATGTTGAGTAGCTAATACCTCTTCAGGCAAAATCTTGCAATCCTTCACGGTTTTTATGTTATTTACTCTTAGTAGAAAGAATTTTTAAATTTGGGTGATATGTCTACTACTATTATATGTGATTAGGTGTTGACTCTTTAACATGTTCTTCACCTTCTTTGTTTTTATTCCCAAAATGCCACTCCCGCTACACTCTGTCATAACATTCATTTTCTCTTAAGTACCCATTAAAATCACCTCCCATATATATATATACACCCTCATTCTGTGAAATATTTATTATCAATCTATCAGAATCTTCTCAAAGTAAAATCCAATGAGTGCCTTAAGTGCTCGGTTTAGTAGTCCGATGAAGCTGTAAAGGCCTTGCAAGGCCAATAGCATAGTCAGTTCGAGAAAACAAATCTTCCCAAACTTCTCTTATACAGCGTCATTACATCCATACGCTCATTATATTCACCATAATCTATCCCGACAATAAGGTGACCAATATCATATTTATCATTCATTCTTCTTACGTTCGTTACACTCTTCTTAATCTGACTATTTAAAACTACCCTATTTAACTTGTTGTTACTCCCACAATAGTAAAATTTATATCCGATACCAATCTCTCTCGTTTTCCTCCGTTTCCATTTTGTCTCTTGCAAACAAACCACATTTCTTCGTCTTTTTTGTAAGAAATCCGCTAATTTTTCTCCTTTTCAGTCATTGTCATCACATTCCAGCTTACAAATCTCAATCCTGAATTCGTTCCTTAGTTAACACCATATCCTGAGGTAACAATCTTGCTTCATTTCTCATACTTGTCATGTTGTAATATAGTATTTGGCTTAATTTTTACGATCACCCGCCTGCCTGCCATCAACCCTCTTTAGGATTTGCCCGTTTACTATTTCATAAAATAACATAATTTAAATATATTTCAGACCAACTGATTTCGATGCAGAAGATACTATTGCAATGCTTATACCCACAAGCGGTACCACAGGACTACCGAAGACGGCAGCTGCTACTCATAAAAATTTCGCTATTACCGTGCCGTATATTTGGTATTTTTTTTTTCCTAGACCATAATGTAGCCTATACAATTACAATAGGTTTACTGAATTATAGTTATTAATTTTATTTGTTCTTAAAAGGTCATTCCAAAATAATTTCTACAAAAGAAACAATTTTTTTCAGGGCTAGATTTACAGAGTTTCCGACTCCAACACGTTTAGCTCTACTCGTAGCTCCACTCCAATGGCTGTCTGCATTCTTTCATTTTATAGGTGCACCTTTTTTGAAGTACACACGGCTTCAGTCGTCTTTACCAATGACACAGGAACATACTTATTATCTAATAAATACCTATAGGGTAAGATTGCTGATTTTTAATTTTTACACACATTAATTATAAAAACGATTTATAATTTTTTTTGTATTTTCAAATTCTTAATACTTGACTTTTAATAATCCTTCTATAATTCACTTATTATTTACTTAAAAATGTAACCAATTATTTATTGTGTACATCTAGCATATTTTATAACTCTTTTTTTTCTTT
>AP028439.1:7083091-7315835 GCA_036509395.1 Antheraea yamamai | reverse complement strand
TAAATATTTTTGGAAAATTTTGATCGGGGTAGACTTTGTTATCGATATAGAAGCCAAAAATAATCTTTTTACAATTTTTGTCTGTCTGTCTTTCTGTCCCTGTGAACACGCATCACGCTGAAAGTACTGAACCGATTTTAACGAAACTTGACACAGTAATAACTAATATTCCAAGGTTACATTTAGGATATTTTTTGACCCATAAAACGCAAAAGGCTCTCCAGGAAAACGAAAAACAAAAAATTGTAGTTAACGTAACTAGACTTTTTTGCGACACCTTAGTACAAGAGCCAGCAACGTTGGAAGAACGAGAATTTTAGAAAAGTTGGTTCTTTAATATGAAGATATATTATGCCCTTCCAAACAGGATTCAGGATACCTGGTAGCCGATTAACGTTGTGTTTTTAAATGCGCATCACACCTTTACAGGTCAAAATTTTGGTTTATAATTAATTTTAGGAAAAAAAAATTTCGGTTACATTTTAACGCTATTAAAAACACGAGTTTATCACTGCCAAACAATTTTGTTTTTGAAAATAATGTGCCCCATTTTTTATTAACCATTATGATATTGAGATTTCACCGTGAAAACTGAAAAACAACGATAAACGTAGACATACGACTTGAGATTTATGTTATCTTGAATACATGCGTCTATAACAGGCGCTTACACAATTATCGCTATCTTTATCATACATAAAATGGGGTAAACATATCAATGCAGTTGCAGAATTTAGCTCTAAGTTTCTAAACGTTTTCAAAGCATTAGCCGGTTCTAATTGGGGTGTTCATCTATAACATTTAGTTCGTTTATACTTCAATATTACACGCAGTCGAATTGACTATGCGAGCTTTCTTTATGATAGTAGTGCTCAGGTTAACCTCTATAAAGTTGAAAAAGTCCAAAACCAGGCCATGAGAATTATCGGGGGTTTCATTAAAAGTACTCCAATCTATGTTATGGAAAGCGAATTGAGCATATGGCCGTTACATCTTAGGAGACAATATTTAGCTGGCAAATTCTATTTAAATTTAAGTCATTCGAAAAAAACGAACTAACCAATGTATCAGAAGAACTGTCTACCCCTTTCCAATCACTCTATTGGCGTAAAAGAAAAATACCATTATTAGTTTCTATTTTTTCTCAATATAAAAATACTCCAATTCAAATAAGTATAAAACATGAAATGTTCACTTTACACACCTGGGTCGATAACATTGATTTGCACAATATAATTAAAATAAATGTAGATGGTATTTGGAAGCCAAAGCGTCAATATGATGTTCTTAAAATAAAAGATATTTGTCTTCAATATATAAATAAATATTATCAAAATTTTGTTAAACACTGACGGATCTAAAGCTGGGAATTATTTAGGAGCCGCATTTTTTGAGTCAAATTCCAAAACTTTTATGAAATTTCAAATTGATGAAATATTTCAATTTTGCACACTGAATTGATAGCAATTGCAGAGGCTTTCTCATCTGCGCAATTAACTGAGTCCATTAAGATTGTTATTTTATCCTATTCAAAAAGTGCTCTTCAACACGTAGCTCGATGTACCTCGACTTTTCGAGAAATACCGATAGCCTACACTATTTTGAAGCAATTACTAGATTTCAAAGCAAAGAACAAAGTAATTGTTTTACAATGGATCCCTTCTCATATAGGTATAACTGGGAATAAAAGAGCTGATCTTTTAGCAAGAGAAGGATCCTCCGAAGGTGCTCCTATTAATATTTTACCAACTTACTTGGATGTATGCTCAGTATTTAAAAATAGCTGTTACTCGCATTGGAAGGAATACTTTGATGAGCGTTCTAAAACAAAAGGAATATGGTACAGAACGATTCAGCCACATCCCTTACGGTCACCATGGACTGATGACAGTACGATTTGCCGTCGAGAAGCAATCACAGGAATGAGATTCCGCTCAGGACACATCCCATGTAAAAAGTTCGCCTACCTGATGCGTAAAGTACCATCAACACTCTGCCAGAGTTGTGAGCTCATCGATGATGTGCACCACATCCTGGCAGAATGTGTTCGAAGCGAAGATATTAAATCTTGGCTTAATGCTTCTGGTTTGTTCCACACTGGTTTGTACAATTCGTTATTGTCTGACCCCATTTCGAAAGATGCTAAAGAATTGTACAAAATTAATATAAGCTATTGTTAAGTTTATTGTCATTCTTATTGTTATATAGTTGTATGTCACTCAGCCGATATAGTCTACTATAGGCGACTAAGCCTTCATTAAAAAAGAAATAATAATAATATTAAAATTAATGCTATCTTAACATGGTAAGAACATACTTATTTTATTTACAAAAAAATAGCATCGGGCAAATTATTGTTTATAACAAAAATGTCTGGCAATTATAATTTCATGTTTTAGTAGGGTTTCAAAGTTAGTAAAAAACAAAACATTCAAAAATTATATAAAAATCAATATGTTTGCCAGTAAAGGTGCGATATGCAGTAATAAACGCAACGTTTACCGGCAGCCAGGTAGCCCGCACGCTGTTCGGAAGAACATAAAGATATATAAAAAACTGTCTTATAGAAAATTTGTCGAAACCGTTACTAGCTCTTAGACAAATAGTTACAGGCAAGTGACATTTGACGCGTCGTGCTCATATCTTTTTAATATTTATATTTTTCTTCAATACAATGGAGTGTGAAAAAGTTTTAATACAAGTTAAAAATAGTTATGATATCATTCAGTGTTTCATTTATCATTATTTATTTTATGAATATATTTGTCGTTTAATTTACAATTTAACTCATCAACTTGATATTTTATAATGTAAACTCTACTGACTGTATAGTAAACGGCTACAAAAAAGGGAAACGAACTTCTTTAGAAACCGGAGGTCCATAGACCTCTAAAGCTTTTTTTCACATTACCGCCAATATATGTAGGTTAGTTTTTATTTTAATTGAACCCGGTAGATGACGCTACGAACGGGTTGTAGGCTTATTTTAAAAGATTTCTCACATACCATCTGGGTATATGTTTGAGTGAGTCCCTTGATAGTTTGGATTCACAATTGGAAACCGTAGGTGTGGCTGCAATAAGGTTTTAGGTATATTAAAATTTTTCGCGTTTAAAAATACAATTGACACCGGTGATAACCGATTTGGTGCAGACGAAGTTGCACGGGTCAGCTAGTTTATTATAAAATAACTAGGAAAAAATTGTTTTTAGGCGTCATTTTTCCAAGATGGCGACGCAAGCGGCAAATATACTAGGTATCACAGTAAAAATTCGAAAGCAGCACAACGAAATCTATAAAATCGGTAACTTTTACATACTCTATACACTATACAAATATTGTCATAACTTGCAACTTGCAACAAATGCAACAGAATTAAACGGAACTTTTGCCAAAACTTAATAAATAGTTCTCGCTTACTACTTTAAAATATCTATTTGATATCATCTAATATTAAAATATAAATAGACATTTAGAAATAATTATGTAAATATAGTTATTTCTCATTATCAAACATAAAAGATGCAGGACTGTGCGACTTGATAATTACAGACAAACTTGAAGTAGAATTCAATTAGAAACTTAAAACCTTTTACTTCTATTTACCCTTTTAGTATGCAAATATTGTCAAGATGTAAAGTGGGGGGAGGTTGAGAGCGTCAAAGGAAACCGCCGCTTTGATCCTCAGTGACACTGCACCTGTGCTGAGATAGATTTATAACCGAGCGATGCATTGTACTTGGGAGATAAGTGTTCTCGGAGCAAAAACTACTAATGAATGATATAAACCGCTTGTCATGTCGATCTCGAATTTCTTATTGATGTGGTGTTCTTATGAACTCGTCGAATGGATTGCTTTGTTTGGTACCTATTGGCGAATCGAATTTTTTATAGTAGCACGATACACAACTATCTCTGTTGGTAAGTAGGTACACTATAATACGACTCTACAAAAAAATTTTCGTTCTTTGTCCTAAAGTTTATACTATTATTTTCCAGTTAGTTATGCACAAAAACGAAAAGAAAATACCTTTTTTCGGTATAAAGTTTGCTTTTGTGATAGTTATAATAATAATACTCATTTTTCAATTTTTTCATAAATTTTACTTGATTTTAATATTTTTAAAAAGACCGCGCGGTGAGAGTGGGGTATTAACGTTTACACTGTGCCGCTAGATGGCACCCGAGTGATAAACAACCATCAGGTGTTATTTACAAGCCCAGAATAACTTAAAATGTCGTCACGAAAGTGCAAATACGATGCTGATGCATTTTGTTTTATATGTGGTCAATTTATTAAAGTTCGAGACGTGAAATATGAACTAAAGACATCTCACGTTCTCTGTGAAGCCTATGAAGCATATTTTGACTGTCCTGTACGGAATCAAGATAAGCCATGGGCTCCACATGTTGCTTGTAGTTATTGTAAAAGGTGTTTGGAAGGTAAGCAATTTTTATTTAATTAAGCGATGAATCCAAAATAATAGACATATTAATTTTTATTTTTATATTTTCAGGTTGGTATCGAGGTGAGAAAAGGTCTATGAAATTTGCAATACCAAGGATTTGGCGAGAACCAAAAGACCATATTACTGACTGCTACTTTTGTATGGTGAATCCGAGTACATATGCTGCATGCTCATTTGGATAAATTTAAAAACAATATGGGAGCCTATTCCGAAGAGCAAGGAGAACGTTTCCATCAGGACATCATGAATTTTGAACAACGCTATCAAGGCCAATACAATGAAAACATGATGGGCGACTATATTTGGGGTTTATTGAGAGAAAGTAGCTATGAACATAAAAGAAAAAGAAAAAGTGTGCACTTTTAAGTTATTTTCCACTTTTCTGTAAGCTAATTTGATAGTAAAACTTAATAAAAATAATAAACATTTTTATTTCAATAGTTTTATTTTCAATCAAAAATTAAAATCCGAGATTTTTAAAAATTTCGTTCAATCAGTCTTCTAAGCACAAAAGCAAAGTTTTTCATGCCATATATTTTTTTCCGTCTAATTACGACCTAAACTACCGAAATTTAATGCTTTGCAATCAAAGTCAAATTTCATGTTGACCCGTGTAATCTAAGCATTACCTCATTCTATCAATTGATGTCATGCTGCTTTTTCTGCTACTGGATAAACACTAATTGATCCTAAATGCGAAAAACTAAGAACTAACACTATAGCTAGTTATTTACCATGTGTAGCGGTCGCAATCAGGTCGAGTAAAGATCTTTGTCATTCCGTTTGGTTATATACACCGACTAATTCCACTAACTATCGCAATTAATTATCACGTCGAACCATCCATTCGTCTACTTATTTGTAAGTTCTTAATAAATCATTTACACGATATCATATAAACACGAGTTCAAAATTTGCTACCAAATATTCAACGATATCGCAGCTACACTGGAAAGTGCGCACCCCTCTCTGAGATTTTCTGTAACATCTGTAATAAATATTAGGTGTGATTATTATTAAGCATTAAATCTGATACATGATTAGAGAAAGGGTAGTTACGTATTACAAACAAAAACAGCGTTTACTGTGTTCCTGTTTGAACGATACAAGTTGCGCAAGAGATGCCGTCGCAACTTCAATTTTAAGAAGGCATTACCTATTTACTGACTACTTTTTGGACTTATTCGTTGTTTCAGGTGAAAGTAACATAGCTACGGGGTATAACGATTATTTAACGTCAACTTGAAGCGATGTTAGCATAGTTGATAGCATATTGGGACACTGCGTCAAGGTTCAAGAAAAGAAAAGAACCATAGCTTTCGTTGATGGGAAACACCATGATGAAACTCTAGTATGGTGCTAGGGCTTATAAAGCCGCCTGCCTAGCTACTAACCTCAAGTTGAAGGTCTGTTGCTAAACATTAGTCCATTTCGGTAACTGCACTTTTTTTTCTGTAGACTCTTGGTCCGCACTTTTTCTTTGCTTTCGTTTGTTACATACGACAAAAATCGTATCTGTGAGCAACTATTGGGATTTTTTTTTTAAATTTATTATTACTATTATTTTACTTTACTATTAGCTACTTTAGGGCGGATTTTTATGAGGTTATTGTCTTTATAGCGGTTGCATTTTGATCCTTTATCGCTATTTTCAGGTTACAATTCAGAATGTCCGCGCCGAAGCGTCCACAGCCCGATGGATGAACCAATTGCGTGAAGCATGTGAAATTGTGGATTTGCATCCTTCTGCCCCTTGTTTGCAAGGGTAGCTGCACTTGAGACCTACCCCCATTCTAAGTTTAACATATTTACCATTTTCATCTACATCGCCATCATGTTATATGAGATGAGATTAATTAGGATGATGTTAAACAAGGTTTTCTTGTGTTTAAAATAGAATAATAACTTTTAGTGTATAACAATTATACGATGCCACAGTAAGTAACATGACCAAAAAAAAAGTGCTGCCATCAACATTGAACATGATGGTCACGCAAAGACATTCTTAACATACAGCCAGGCATAGTATAGTATATAGTAGTATAAAATTTAATCCAATAAGATTGTGATCGAACGTTAAAGTATTAAAAAATCTACGCGGTTTTCGAATGCTATACCAATGGACCATAACAATGTATTTACAACAGTCCACCGTATAAGATGAAGTGTAATGTTAAGCAAGTTAACAAAGAGGTAAGGAAGTGAATTCCGTTAGACGGCATATGGTAACCACTAATGGTTACGGAAAGCCGCAATTTGTACGGGACCGCGCCTGATGAGCATGCGCGGACGCAACCGCAGTTTATGTGCCAATTACTAATTATTTTCGATTGTTGCCGGTAACAAAAAAAACCTAACCCACAAATAAGGTGTTTCCGAGATAATGCGATCGCGTGCGAACGTTTTTTTGTTAGGTTCCATACTTTTTTTAATACAATTACATGCTGATTAGTTTATGGGGACCATAGTATTATTTTTTGTACCTTATTTTTTTAATTCTTCTTCCCAATTTATTCCCAGATTAATGGTTAGTCGTCGCGTATTTTACATAAAGCACATGAATCATATTTTACTGACTTTTGTGAAACTATGATTTCGATTCAATAGAACTGCTTATTGTATCTGCACCATTATGCCTGTCAATTATCCAAACTATTGCATCATGTATAGTGATGGATTACAACATTTTTCGACGTTAGTAACTTTCCTTTATAACCTTTCTCTTAAATAAGCAATTGTAGCAATTTAATATCACATAAGTTTGTGATTGAACACTAAAACCCAGTAAAGTATAAGAAAAGAAAGTCTAAACAAGAGGTTGATGGTCCCATTGGACTCTAACGCTTACTAATCACATTTAGGAGCGGAGATATTATTTGGATTTTTTTGTAGTCGCAGCTCTCAAATAGTAGGCATTTGTCTATCTTTTGGTAGGTGGTAGATCCACGCTGAAGCTATTACTGGTTTCAGCATGAATGGGTGCCTTCGTACACCTTTTAGGCGGGGGAGCAGGGATTGCCGACTGTCACTGCGTCTCTTCCCCGATAGGTGTAGATCCTCCAAGAGACACTGACTGCGGTCTGACAGGTCAAAGATGGTAGTGGTCCTCAAAGGGGGAGTGGATGTTAGACCCCCCCTGACGAACTGTTGGAGTTGCATTGGCACAATGTGCCTCCACCACATGGGCCTGTGCAGCTTAAACTGCCAGGGCGACGGACATGATAACTAACTAGACCCTAGTTACATGATTATCTATACTAAAATCATAAAGAGCTATATATGAATTTGGCTGTTCGGGGTAATCTCTGGTACTGATCGGATTTCGAAAATTCTTTAACTGTTAGAAAAGTAGTACCACAGGCGTAGTACCATCCTCTCACAGAAACACCGACGTGAAGTAATAGTGCTTGCATTGTTGCATTTCGTTCGGTCAGTGAGAGCGCCGGAAGCCTATCTCAACCTTCTCTTCCCTCCTTCCTTCCCCCAAACTTAGGCTGGCAACGCACTTGCAACCCCCTGGTGTTGCTAGTGTCTATGGACGGCGGTGATCACTTAACATCAGGTGACCCGTCTGTTCGTTTGCCTCCTATGACGTAAAAAAAATCTTGTCTCCAGATTAATCCGCAACATTATATGATGATACATTATAGCCAAGAAGCGTTTGACAGACGATCGAAAGACCAAACATCACTCAAGGACTAGAATTGAAGTTATTTGCTTTGGAATAAAAAATTACAAGAGATAAATAATTCAAAGAAGTTATGGATGTACAAGCATGAAACAGTGATTCCAAACTAGATAGTATCTCAGTTACATAGGATATAAATATACACTCATCAAAAAAGTCTAAGCAACATGTACTAATTTAAATTTTAGGATGGTTCTTCACATTATAACGTTGTATTTTATTTTTAAAATAATATCTTTAAGGTTCTATGATGTAAAAATAACAGCTGTTGTCTTTATAAGTTATTTTAATAACAGAAATTAACAATATTAGAATATACTGTAGAAACTAAGATACATAAGAAACTAAACTTTTTTCTTACAAATAGAAATTTCTAAAGAAAATGTATTTATGAAACAATTTAATACAAAGTATGGGCTCCTCTGCTATTCAGAACTTGTCGGCAACAATTATTCATTGAATTAATGAGACTGTTTATGTCATCTTGCGGTATTCGCTCCCAATGGAATTGTAGCAAATCCTTCAGCTGTTGGGTTGTTGTCGCTCCGTCCAAGTCCTTCAAAACACGTCTCTGGAGCATGTCCCATGCGTGCTCGATGGGGTTGAGATCTGACGATTGTGCAGGCCAGGGCAATACCCGGATGTTCTCCGTTGCAAAGTATTCACTGGTTCACCGAGCTGTATGTGAACGCGCATTGTCATGCATTAACCTAAAATCGGAGCCAAAGGTTTGCGCAAATGGGTAGACATGAGGTCTGAGAATATCCTCAATGTAATTTTCAGCATTCATGTTTCCATTTACAAAAACGAGCTCAGTTCGCCTGTTCTTCATAATACCCGCCCATAACATAACTGTTGAGCCGCTGTATGGATGAACTTCCCGAACGCACCTGAGCCTTTCAGTATTTCCGGGCCGACGATACACTCGCACCCTTCTTGTATCAGGCTTAAACCCGAATCACGACTCACCGGAAAACATAATTTTATCCCATTGTTCCTGGGTCCATGTTATGCGTTCTCTACACCATTCATATCGACGAGCGCGATTCCCGCACATTCCCTATCGAATTACTTTCACATTCTTTATGGTGGGGTGGACCTGAATGGTTAAAAAAGTCTAACATAGATTTGCAGAATAGAGAGATAGAAGATACACACGAAGAGAAAAGGATAGTGTCAATGAAATTAACTGAAAGTAAAGACGAAGATTTTGAATGGTTAAGATTTTCTAATATAACAAAGATGCTAAAAGTAATATCATATTGTAGAAGATTTTTGATACCAAAGGAAGAAAGACAAAATTTACCAGAGTTTGTAACAGTACAAGAAATGAACAACACATTAGAGAATTGTATAAAACAAGTTCAAAACTTTGCCTTTGCAAAAGAAATAACATGTTTAAGGAACGTAAAAGAAATATCCAAAGGGAGTGTACTTAAAACTCTGTGTCCAATTTTAGATCAAAATGGACTATTAAGAGTAGGTGGACGAATTGATTTGGCCCACGTAAGCTATGACACACGGCATCCGTATATTTTACCTAATAAGTCTCACCTAACACAGTTATTAATAACAAATGCTCACGAAAAAACTCTTCACGGCGGACCGAACATAATGTTGAATTATCTACGCTCAAAATTTTGGATCTTGCGGGCTAGAGATCAAGTCAAAAAACACTACCGGAATTGTATCACATGCTTACGATATTCCAAAGCAGCTAGAGTACAATTGATGGGACAACTTCCAGATGCAAGGTTGAAGCCATGTAAACCATTTAAGGCAACCGGAGTTGACTATGCTGGGCCAGTTAACATTAAATTTTCGCCAGGACGCGGTGCAAAGACCTACAAAGGTTACATTTGTTTATTTGTATGTATGGTGACACGCGCTATCCATATTGAAGCTGTGACTGATTTAACAGCAAAGGGTTTTATCACCGCATTTAGACGACTTACGTCTAGACGTGGACACTGTCAAGATCTTTTTAGCGATAACGGCACTAATTTTGTTGGTGCAGATAAACAACTACGTGAAATGTTTGATCGCGCTAAATCAAACTTGCCTAACGAAATTGCTAATTTACTTACACTACAATCTACTACCTGGCATTTTATACCGCCACAAGCACCTAATTTTGGAGGTCTTTGGGAAGCCGGAGTTCGTTGTGCTAAAAACCATTTAAAGAAGGTAATAGGCGATAGTGTTCTTACATACGAAGAATTAGTCACAATATTATCACAAATCGAAGCATGTTTAAATTCACGGCCTATTTCTGTTATTAGTAGTGAAGCAGATGACCCTCTCCCACTAACCCCAGCTCATTTTTTAATTGGAGAACCTATATTAAACGTTAGTGATGAAAATTATGTTGATTGTAATGTTAATAAATTAGAGAGATGGAATTTAATTCAAAAAATTGTTTCGGATTTTTGGCAAAGGTGGTCGAAAGACTATTTATTAAATTTAAATCAAAGGTATAAATGGAATTCGAAATTGCAAGAACCTAATATTAATGATATATGCATTGTTAGAGATCATGATGTACCGCCTTCTAAATGGATACTTGGTAAAATTGTTAATAAGCATGTAGGACCTGATAATGTAACGCGTGTAGTAACTATCAAATGCAAGAATGGCTTCATTAAAAGACCCTTAAACAAAATAAGCATTCTAGATAAATAATGTATTATATTATATTTTATTGTATATTGTCAGGGTGGGCGGTATTGCTATGAATCTAAGGTTAAATTTGAGATTTGAGTTAAAATGTTTTATTTACTTGTGTTTAAATGCTAATATTTGTATAGAAACAGTATTTATATGTGGATATGTCGGTCGGTGGTTAGAATTGCCTTTTTTTCTCATTTTATGTTTTTTTGTTTTATATTCAATGTTTTGATGTATAATTTTGAAAGGACTAGTCCTTGGTGGGCGGAATGTCTAATTTAATATTGTCGGAATGTCTGTGGGGTGTAGTGGGGGGCTCTATAGTGTCTTCAAAGTCAGGCAGATGCTGATCGTCTCGTTTAATCGAGGAAGCAACTCTTGACGTCACTTTTAGCCGCTCATAATCTCTCTACTAGTGGCTCCACGCAGTTGTAGTGTACACAGCGGCCACACCCCGGTAACCACGTCGATCCGTGGGCTAAACCTAGTAGAGGGGGCTGTATCTTTCATCTTTCAGCTATATTGGGTGATCCCCCAAAAGTACATAAAGCCTATATCGGTGCGGGAAGCGGGCACTGCCGATAGGCAATTGTCTCCGACGACCGCGGCGATACAGCAAGGCAAGTACAGTGCAGGCAAGTACTTGCAACAAACGGCCATTATAGCGTGACGCTATTATGAAGACTCCGACACGAGATTTTTTACAGAGGCGAAAATAACTGAACCTCTTGACGGAAGTGACTAGTGATTTACGCCAAGCAAACCCACGGAATATTGGGGATTACAGATGCCTAGAAGTTAATCTATACCAATATTATAAAGCTAGAGGGTTTGTTTGTTTCGTTGAGCGCGCTAATCTCTGGAACTACTTGTTTGATTTGAAAAATTATTTTAGTGTTAGATAGCTCATTTATCGAGGAAGGCTATAGACTATATATTATCACGGTAAGACCAACATGAGTGGAACAACAATGAAGAATATTCAAAATCGGGGTTTGTATTTACTTTTGGGAGCTTTCGCTGCGTGTTAGCGTTAGCCCAAAGCAAGTATTCCACGCGGACGAAGTCGCGGGCAGAAGGTAGTAATTAATAATTATATTCATGGTAATGTTTACTCATAACGCTTCCCTTCAGTATAAGCAAGATAATATCACGTTTTTATAGTACCTATTGAAGGAGTAAAAAAACTTACAACCAAGAAGATAAAAACTGTCCCCACTTTTATGCCAGATAGATAAATCGGCTTGTAGTTTCCGCGATACACAGAAAATATTGTCACGTCAACAGAGTCGCGAGTTATTTCTAGTGGATAGTATATAATTGTAAAAAAATATATATTTAATCAATTTCTAAAAACAAACCCATAAATTACTTCAACGGAATCTACTATTATATTATATCGTTAAATCGAATTCCCTTAAAGGATGTATTTACTATTGTTCGTTTTTGTTCGTTACGTATTCGTTTAGGTTTTTTTAATAACATTACCTTAATGACGTTTTACGTATTGACAGGTAGGGCATGTTGCGACATGAGGACAGTTGCAGAAACAATTATCATTGTTCATGAGAAATACATTCGACCCCAATTTGTAAGAATTAATAGGTCGGCAGAAAATTGTCGGTGGCGCGGCGGGACAAATGTCGTCTATAGGAATGTTCGTTCGTTTGTAATTGATGTTAGCGGCAGAATTTATAAAATTGTACGTGTCTAGGTTAAATGAGTCCGAACGTAATGTTTTAATTGTTAACATATATATATATAAGTATTAGCATATATTTATAGAATAGCTGTTACTTGCATCTTCGCTCGAGTTAAAGAAAATTTAACATATCCCTCAGGAACAGTAGACCCTTTCGGACTGAAAGGTTTTCTATGTTCCATGACGATCGGTTGAGTAAGTAATTAACGTGTGAGAGTAACAAACAAACTAACATTCTCATTTAGGTATACCTAACAATAGCAAAGAGGTCACTTTAATAATGTATTTAACCTTAAAGGTACCAAAAAGGTATTTGCTCTATATAAATTGCTAATATGTGTGAAATACATAAGTACGATAAAGTAACGAACAATGACAATCTAAGACGAAAAGCCGAAAATTGTTTTCGGAATATATGGGTTATTTATGTTTAAAAGTAGGTCAAAGCTGAGTAACGGCTATTTGCAGAAATCTGGGAAACTTATTAAAGACTATATAAAGACTAAAAAGAGTGCATTATTATACAAATTTGTTTATGTACGGATAATTATTATAATATTCCTATCCGCATGTCTAGTTAAATATTGACAAATGGTATTAGACTAGAAAAAAATATGACTTTAAAAGACTACTCACTAAAATGTTTGATTCGTAAAGTCAAAAAACCTTATCTAAAATGTAATTTAGTTATGTAATTCATTTAAAATAATCAGTATTTTAATTTAATGATTTCTATATTCACAAGAATACAGTACAATTATTTCTTTACATTTATTATAAATACTTCACTAAAGATTTAACAGATGGTGTTGTTACATAGTTTGTTGTATTTTGAAGAATAAATATAATGTGACAATATTTTTGAGATTTACTAGAAAAGTAATTATAAACGACACATTTGATTGAAGAAGGCGTTACTTTATTAATATAGAGAGATTAATTAACGGGCCCGCTCGCATCGGAAGAGTCAACATCGACCTGAAAATACTCCCCGACGGAGCGAAACACGTGTAATTGATTGTGGTTATTACACATTAATCTGCAACATTTTCTTTATATTTATACAGTTCCATACTAACAGTGTCAATCACCGTCGGGTTCAATCGTCAACCAAGGAAATCATTTTTAATTCTTTATATAGTTTTAGTTACTAATAATTACGATATCTCTCTATTACTAGTGTCAGATCATTGACATATAAAAATCCAAGATGCACAGTCTCGAATAACAGTAGCGCTCAAAACCAACCGCAAAAACTCCCCGATATACAATGATATTATAAGTAATAAAGTAAATTTTCAAAAAAAAGTATTAACCGACTTCAATATCAATCAAAAACACATAAGGCACTAAAAAGCGGAAAATAAATAGTTTATCAAATTAACCAAATTAAATAAAACATATGAATATGTGTGCTACCTAGAGATGTATTGGAAGTCGGTGCCAACCGAAATTTCAAATTTGTTCCAGGTAGAAATGTATTACAGAGACGCGAGAGTGGACTTAAACTTTGTACCTATGATATGATTTTCGGTTCGCACCGACTTCCAATACATCTCTAGGTAGCACACATATTCATATGTTTTATTTAATTTGGTTAATTTGATAAACTACTTATTTTCCGCTTTTTAGTGCCTTATGGGTTTTTGATTGATATTGAAGTCGGTTAATACTTTTTTTTGAAAATTTACTTTATTTATCCATTTTTAGTGTACATAAATATATTTTACTAGCAGTGCCCGCGAACTCCGTTCCGCCTTAAGTATATTAAAATATGCGCATTTTTGCGGTATGGTATCTATCGGTATGGTATGCGATATGGTTTAAATTGGTTGTACAATAAGTAACGTTTGGTACGAACGCAACCTTATCAATAATCCGCGATAGTTTCTACCACCAACTCGGCTACCATCGCTTCACACATAATACACCTTATGTAATGTAATTACAATGCTTGCGTCATGTTGCAACACAGCAACGAACATAAGCACAATAGACTCCTAAGAATTGAAGAGTTTTTTTTATAATATTGGTGGCAAACGAACATACGGGTCACCTGATGGTAAGTGATCACGGCCGCCCATGGACACCTGCGACACGAGAGGAAACACAGATGCGTTGTCGGCCCTTAAGAAAGGAGTAGGCTCGTTTCATGAAAGTTTTCTTACTTTGTCACGGATCCCATGATCAGAACCTAACCAAATTCTCATCAAACTACCCTTGAAGTACATCCTTTCCAATAAAAAATGAATCATCGAAATCGGTTAACGTGATATTGGGTTATTCGTCTATTTGTCGTTTACATAATTAATGCAAATTTAAAACTTATACGGTTTTGCACTGGATGCCGTTGTCGGAACTGGACCAAATTGAAATGGGACCACACGGGAAGTACCAGCTTTCAAATAAAAAGAATAATCAAAATCGGTTCACCCAGTCCAAAGTTATGAGGTAACAAACATAAAAAAAAAAATAAAAAAATACAGTCGAATTGATAACCTCCTCCTTTTTTTGAAGTCGGTTAAAAAGACGTAATATCATTGCCAATATACATACGTAGTTATAGTTATGCGATAAACTTATAATTTTGCAAATTGAACCTTACCTGAATGATTTAAAGTTGTTTTCACAAGGACGCAAGCGAAGCTAGACTATTTGAAATGACTGCTTAATCCAAAATTATGCACTCATTTTTGTGTGCCGGCTGTGAGACGTTAATTGTGCATCTTGAGTTATTGTATACCAATGTTTCAAATGTAACTTTTTTAGGTACACCTCGGACAAATCGTTTTTTGTTGCCTCGAGACGTAGCGGCCAATCTATTTCACGTGGAAGTGCAAAGTAAAGTCCACTATAATATTTTGTAGTCAACATATGTAAATTATGATAATACTACAACCGATTTCAAACATAGAGTTTAAATACTTTTTTTATAAAAAGATTAAGGAGATGTACTTGAAAAAAATACCTACTTGTGACTTGGTTTTAAACATAACAAATGACAAAAACAGACATCAACGTTTAGATTCTGTATTCAAAACCACATTTAAATAAAGAGATATATTTAACAATGTCAACGACATATTGCAAACGGGACCAGAAGATTAATAAAAGATTAATTTCTTACAATATCTCGACAACGTGTCGTCTGACGTCCGGAAAATTAATAAAAATCGTTAAAAGTACATTAAAATATAAAAGCAATGTTACAGAAGCGCCTTTTAGAGCTGCAAATATAATATTGTGGATGACAAAGTGTGCGGTTTCTGTTGTAAATTACATTAGTAATATATCATTAAGAGTTTTGTGAGAATGTGACGAGGTTTCCGTGGTCATTGTGTCGTTATTTTTAACCGACTTCAAAAAAAGGAGGAGGTTATCAATTCGACTGTATTTTTTTTTTTTTTTTTATGTTTGTTACCTCATAACTTTGGACTGAGTGAACCGATTTTGATTATTCTTTTTTTATTTGAAAGCTGGTACTTCCCGTGTAGTCCCATTTCAATTTGGTCCAGTTCCGATAACGGCATCCAGTGCAAAACCGTATAAGTTTTAAATTTGCATTAATTATGTAAACGACAAATAGACGAATAACTCAATATCACGCTAACCGATTTCGATGATTCATTTTTTATAGGAAAGGATGTACTTCAAGGGTAGTTTGATGAGAATTTGGTTAGGTTCTGATCATGGGATCCGTGACAAAGTAAGAAAACTTTCATGAAACGAGCCTACTCCTTTCTTAAGGGCCGGCAACGCATCTGTGTTTCCTCTCGTGTCGCAGGTGTCCATGGGCGGCCGTGATCACTTACCATCAGGTGACCCGTATGTTCGTTTGCCACCAATATTATAAAAAAAACTCTTCAATTCTTAGGAGCCTATTGTGCTTACGTTCGTTGCTGTGTTGCAACATGACGCAAGCATTGTAATTACATTACTTAAGGTGTATTATGTGTGAAGCGATGGTAGCCGAGTTGGTGGTAGAAACTATCGCGGATTATTGATAAGGTTACGTTCGTACCAAACGTTACTTATTGTACAACCAATTGAAACCATATCGCATACCATACCGATAGATACCATACCGCAAAAATGCGCATATTTTATTTTATATACCTAAGGCGGAACGGAGTTCGCGGGCACTGCTAGTAAAATATATTTATGTACACTAAAAATGGAAAAATAAAGTAAATTTTCAAAAAAAAGTATTAACCGACTTCAATATCAATCAAAAACCCATAAGGCACTAAAAGCGGAAAATAAATAGTTTATCAAATTAACCAAATTAAATAAAACATATGAATATGTCTGCTACCTAGAGATGTATTGGAAGTCGGTGTGAACCGAAAATCATATCATCTACATAGGTACAAAGTTTAGGTCCACTCTCGCGTCTCTGTAATACATTTCTACCTGGAACAAATTTGAAATTGCGGTTGGCACCGACTTCCAATACATCTCTAGGTAGCACACATATTCATATGTTTTATTTAATTAGGTTAATTTGATAAACTATTTATTTTCCGCTTTTTAGTGCCTTATGGGTTTTTGATTGATATTGAAGTCGGTTAATACTTTTTTTTGAAAATTTACTTTATGTATTGAACTTCTTGTTAGCGTAAAGATAGGTTGCGAGTTGACACAAGCGATTTATAAAAGAGTACTAAATGAAAATATATTAACGCGTTTATCATATCGGATTTTAATTTAAAAAAACACTTTAGAATTTTTAGTACGTTAGATTTTAATTCGGTCGCGCTGTACAGAGATATCTATTTACTTATACACAGGCCTTTTTTTTTGTCACTTATTTCTTGAGGGCGCGCTAAGTTTTGAAAATTATAAGTCCATTTTTTAAAACCTACCACAGAGATATACCACTGCGCGACGCGGTAACTGTTCAAGAAATATAGATTAGATTTTGTAGTTGGACAACTTTGACCTATTCAAAGAAAATCCATTTTTTTTTTCTAATAAAAGTTATCAAGATTCATTTTTTTTCTTTTTTTCAAACTCTTATTTTTTAAGTCTTTAACCATTTTTCGATATTTTCGAAATTCCCTTTAACCTCGTAAGGCCCAACAACCTAATTTAATGACAAAAATAATGTAAGCACTATGGCCCAACACAGTTTTTAAAATCAATTAATTACGGCCCAGCGACCTAAAATTATGACATGATATTAGAACCTATTTTTTTGGTTTAAATAAAACCGCCAATTTAAATCTACCATTAAAAATATTAGCCTTGAATACATCTCTAATTTTAATTATGGAATTGTTAACTTTAGGTGTAACAAATACCACTTAAAATAATTTAATGAAAGGTATTTCATTTAAAGATTTTCTTATTAAATTTAAGTTCTGGGCCGCAGCTACTTGCACCTATTTTTAGTACATCGGGTTGTAATTTATATCGACCTAAATTTAGGTTGGGCCTTACGAGGTTAAGGGCACTTCGTGCGCCCACAAAAATACCCGGCTTATATACATACTAGCCGACCCGTACCCACTTCGTTGGGCGGTAATAGGCATTATCAAGCTACAACTTTTCTCTAGAACTTAATCATATGTATCTCATAATTAAGGCAGCGTTTGTAAGAAACGTTTTCGTTCGACCATTTTTCTCCGACTCCCCAGATATTACCCCCTACAATCTCACAAACTTTACCTCTTTATAATATTAGTATAGATTATAGATAATATAATTAGTTAATAGCTTCTGCCCGCGACTTCGTACGCGTGGAATAGTTATTTTGGGCTAAGACGCAGCGGAAGCTCTCAAAAGGAAAAAATACCCCGATTTTAAAACATTTTTCATTGTTGCTCCGCTCCTATTGGTCTTAGCGTGATGATATGTAGCTTATGACACTCATAAATTACGTGACTTTATATTGGTAAAAATAGTTTTCAAAACCGGTTTAGTATTTCCTGAGATTACACCCTACAACGTCACAAACTCACAAACTTTACCTCTTTATAATATTAGTATATAGATTATAGCCCCTGCCCGCGACTTCGTCCGCGTAGTAATAGTTACTACTCTGGGCTAACGCTGACACACAGCAGAAGCTCTCAAAAAGTAAAAAACATCTTGATTTTGAAACATTTTTCATCTGTGCTCCACTCCTATTAGCCTTAGCGTGATGATATATAGCCTATAACCATTCTCGATGAATGAGCTATATAACACCGAAAGAATTATTCAAATCGGACCAGTAGTTCCTGAGATTACCCCTTACAACGCCACAACGTCACAACGTCACAAACTCACAAACTTTACCTCTTTATAATATTAGTATAGATAAATAGCGAACTGCCACAATATCTTCGCATATGTGGCGTAATAATTATCTATATGATTTACATCCATTTTTGGCGCAAAAATCAAAGTTTATATTTCATCAAACTCATAGATAGAAGGTACGTAAGAACCTTTTAACACACATATTTTTTACCATTAATTTTGAATCTGTGAATAATATACAGTAAAACGTATTTTAGATTTGCATTAAGTGCTCAATGTAATTAAAGTATTTAATAGGATTTTTTTTTATATCATAGGAGGCAAACGAACAGGTGAGTCACCTGATGTTAAGTGATCCCTACCGTCCAAAGACACTTGCAACACCAGAAGAGTCGCAAGTGCATTGCCACCCTGCGTTTGGGGGAGGGGGAGTGGGGAAGGGGGAGGGTGAGGTATGTGGGTTTTCCGGCGCTCTCACTGACCGAACGAAACGCAACAATGCAAGCACTGTTACTTCTCGTCGGTTTTCTGCGAGAGGGTAGTATTACACCGGGCGAGCCGACCCATTCATGCTGAAAACATTAATAGCTTCACCGTGACTCTACCACCTACAAAATACAATAATCACACAAGATTACAATAGCGCATGTTTCTATACATTTCGAAGAAACAAGACCAAAAAACCGCAACGCGCATTAGACTCGAAGAAAAATTAGTAAGTAAATAAATTTTGAATAACACTAATTTAATATTAAAAATATAAATAAATTATCTCACTAAGTGTCATTTTGCTTACATTTATTACATAGGCGTTTATTTAAAAGGGACTCGGAAAAATTACATCACTTGTTAATAATTAATTACATTTTAGATATAAATCGTTTTTTGATAGGTAAGTGTAATGCGCGTGCGCAGGACATAGGTGGTAAATGGATAATATTGTTGGCAACGAAATGTTGTACGCAAAGTTTATTTTTGCTTTAATTTTTTTCATGTTCTTTCCTCTATACATAAAATATATTAAGATAATAAACAGCGCAGACGAAGTCGCCCAGCTATTTATAACAGAATATCCAATTTTTATGAATCTAGGTTTTTTTAAGCTCTTGATAAGACTAAAAATGTTTTAAGCAATGTATATTTTAATTTTTTTAACGTTTTTATGCTTTTCCTCTATATATATCACTACATATTATAAAACAAAATCCTCTGCTCCGCCTGTCTATCTGTTCGTGATAAACTCGAAAACTACTGAACGGATTATCCTGCGGATTTTCTCCAGTAGATAAAGTGATTCGTGAAGAAGGATTAGGTATATAATTTGTCACGGTTCTTTTCTCTCGCTAGTCAAAAATATATTGTTTAGATACTAAACAACACAGACCAAGTCGCTCGTATCAGCTAGTATAGAATAAAATCATGGCAAACATATACTAATAAATTATAATGATACAAATGATTCGTGACAAACAAAAAAAATAATCTTCTAATATTATACCTCGCAAACAACCATTCAAATATAAGTAGCCAATAAACTAGTGTAATTAGGCCAAAGAATGGTATCATAGCAAATATAACGAACGTTCTGTGAGCTATAAAGATATTTTCTCTCACTTCGTATTACGTACTGGGGATTGCGTTCGAACAGCAAATCATACGAATTGTAACCAGATAATAAGAGCTCCTGCTAAATAAAATTTGATAAATCACTAGATAAAGATAAAATAAGCCACTCTGACATGGATATATGATTTTTGTGCTGGATATAACCTCTCTGGAACCTTTAAGGAATCCATTTAAAGCACAGATTAAGAAGCAGTTTCATTTGTTCTGCAATGGACATAGGAGATTAAGCATAAGTGAATCGGCCCAAGAATTATATTGAACCCATACTTAAGCGATAAATAATAAATAGGTACTAATAAGATTTTGAAAATTGCAGATCTTTAATTTAATTGATTTTCAAAAATGCAAAATATGTAAAAAAAGATAAAAAAGCTTACCATTGACTCAACCGATTGGTCTAAATTTTTAATATGTTTTGGGGGCCATTAATAGAATCTAGAAAAAAAAAATAAAAGCCATAACTTTATAAAATCATCGAAAATAAAACTTTTATTTCTTTTACATTCTATTTTTAACCACGATGCAGTTTTCGTACAATTAGGAAACTTTTTTTTCACAGCTTATGTATTTCCCTATTACACCATATGAGTATTGAAAATTTTTTAAATGGTTAAGCCATAGTATATGGAAAATGTAAAGCATGCATTTATGCAATTTATCAATTCTCTCATATACGTATATAGTTTGTTTTTTTTTTATTTTAAAGTTACATCGTCTCAAACTTTTTCGTCTGTGTGTTGCATGTCGCGTGATGGTCGGCCGCGGAGTAGGGATAAAGTGAAAGGCGCTCGGCAGAGCAGCCAGGGCCAATATGGCGGCGCCTATAGTTCGCAGCAGCTGACCGTGTAGTGTATAGACTATTATTAGTTAAATGTCTATAGTGTGAAAAAAGTTTCACTTTTACCGTGGTTTCATAAAACCACACAATCCTTTTTCATTTTAATCCAAGTTTATAACTTTTATATCTATCTAGAATAATACTTCATGCTTATAATCATAACAATATTTTTTCTATGTAATTAAAAAAAAATACGCCATACGGAAAAGAAAGAAAAATCGAAATTTTTAATTCAATATCTGCTTTTATACTATTTTCTCTGAAAGTAATGATATAAACCTTATTCGTTTTTATTAGGGTTGTCACTATATTCGTTGTAAAAATTGAAATCAGCTGTACTTCATGGCCACAGCCCGTCTAACCAGGGGAACACTTATTCCATTCCATATATTCTTAGAATAGAAATGATCATATTAATATTAAAGCATAACTCGATAAAATAGAAAAGCTGTGTTCAGTTTTGAATTTTTACATTAATTATAGTGTGGATTATTTCAATTTAATAATTTGTAATTTGAAATTATTATTAATAGTCTGAATTTCGCATCTATTGGCACTCCGAACAGTAATCATATATATTTAAAAATATCAATATAAGATGCACACAGGCTGCTATTATGCGTCGCTATTCAACTACAACTAACTACAAACTAACTAGCATGTCATGACGCGAAATTATAAATTTATCTTCTGTCAAAAATACAGCTCAACGCGCCTAAAGAAGTTTTCAGTTAAAAAATCATTACCTTCGTTTTATTTTTGATGTGAAACATCTATAGAAGCGGGTAAATTTTGCCTTAGGGAGACGCGCGTGGCGACGCAAAACACGAACTTTGCACTATTAACGAAATACTCAAAAACATTTGCAACCCTATCGGTATAAACATAACATTCAAATTGTTCTGTCAGCCACTTGTTATACTAGTGTTACGCGGCACGCGCCGACGACCTAGAGCCCTTTAATAAATGCCGCCAAACACACCACGCCTGCGCCTAGTTGAATTTTTTCTATTTTAAATTGTATCACACAGACTTAAGTATTAATTTTGAATAATGAAAAATTGGTTGTATAGTCGGATTACGGATCATAATTTTTCGTGATAACGTCATAAGAGAACATTGATGAAATCATACTTTTATCAATTGAATTGAAGTATTCTATATATAGATAGATGCTTCACTAGCCGAACGCTTAGGTCGATCGCACCTCTCTGAGTACCGCGCTCTTGCCTGCACGCTCGGCTCAGGCGGAACGTGACAATGAGTCATGTTTTTTCATGCGTGCAGCCAGCGTTCATCAATTTATAAGACATTATCACGTCAAAAACGAATGTATAAAATTAATCGATGCCACATCCAGATATGTTTAAATCCGTTACATAGAGATAATAGCCGAAGCAAACAGTTCGGTTAGCGCGCAAACAATCAAGTACACTGCGTGTGTGTGCCGACATTCACAAACTCAATAAGGGCTGATTCGCTTGATTGCAATCAGCGTACGCTCGCGATACTCTACGAGTCGATACGTGATTGGAAAGAATACATTGCGAGTTTTGTTGATGAAACTTTATCATGTTATTCATTTAGCAATAAAATCAGTACCTATTGCGTAATTCATAATCTTATTTTAAGAGTCACGTGTAACACAGTCACGTTTCACCGTCGATCGTCAACGATATAACCTTTTTTCAAGTAGGTATTGAGTTTTCAAATAAAACTTATTATAAATTTGTAGCAAGTTTCGGAATTTAATTATTAACTAGCTGGTGCACGCGACATGGTGCCTGTGAAAATGGTTTTATTGTTTCTTGGAGGCCACGTATTTTATCACATTGCTTTTTTTAAGTGAAAGTTCTTTTGGGAGGGCTTTGAAATTCTGATCCGTAACTTTTTCGTGTGACGAAAAGTGGTGGGATTAAACATTGTGTCGGGCAGAGTGCTAACAACACCGGTCCTTGTCCGATCACCGAAGTTAAGCAACGTCGGGCGCGGTCAGTACTTGGATAAGTGACCGCCTGGGAACAATACGTGATGTTGGCTTTTTGTTGCATTTTTATAATTAAAATGCTTCCCTGTAATACAAAAGTTTCGCTTCTATCGTACTTCTCTACGAAGCACCCTGTTTTTTTATTGCAATTTAATCACTTAGCAAATTGACTTCTGCAACATTTTTACCGATTTTAAGTTACTTTTAATAAGTTGCATTATTACTGTTTAGCCATATAGGAGCATGATGGTATATAAGGTAAGTAATACTCTGAAGAATTCTCTTTCTGTCAGTACAACGTTTGTTGAAATCGTTTCAGCCATTTCAGAGATTAGCTCAGACAAACAACATACACTTTAATTTTATTTATATATGTTTAAATTTTCAAACTTTTACGTCGATACGTTCAAGGAGAAATCAATTTACATTTCATAACAATCAAGGAAGCCGTAAGAACTCGTTTGAAAAGCTACTAACAGCGTCTCCATTTAGGAAACTCACCAAGAGTAACTAAAAGCAAACAATTTTTGTTAAATATAACTTATACAATTTGTAATTGCTCTAATACATATTAGACAACGAAATAGCTATACAATCCGTCCTAAAACTAACTTACAGAGGTAAGGATACTATGCTTACTTGTCAAGTATCTTAAATGGCTCGATATAAAAACTAGACAAGTGGGAAATTCTTTTTGAAGTGAAACTTCTTTATCGACGTAGGGAGGAATTTTAGAGCATGTAAGAACGTATGTAACGTTTTTCGGTTACGCGCCATCTTAATTTCTGTACATTTTTCCGTTACGTGCCATGTTTATTTCTAAAGGTGCGCTCACAGTGATCAGATTGGGTTTTTTTTATGATCTTCATATTTTACATGCACAAAGATGAAGATCTTGAAAAATAACGTAAAATATTAGGAACGGATAAAATTAGATTTAGTTCATTTTGAAATGTAATGACTATTAAAATATTACAAAATAATTCCGAAAACTAATGTTTACCACCTCCATAGTGTATTCATCTTAACCTCTTAAAAATTATTCAGAATACTGTCTCATTTCTACCGCGTGAGAACTGAACGTTTTTCCATCCATGTTTATAATAATAAAAGCCTTTTGCGTAAACTTTATCTAATTTAGCTTTATTTAACCAATTTCTGTAAAGTTGTAAATATAACAGTAGATAATTTTTCGAAAAATGATGTTATAAAAAAGTTTCACTTCTTACGTGTGTACACTGATACACGCACGTATTTTTTTTTACATGGGGAGATCCCTAACAGATACTCATCCCGTCGGGCAGCTGAGGATGGGTTATGTCCGATTCGCACGGACTAAAACCCCATGGTGCCTTCATACACCTTTTAGGCGAAGGAGCAGGGATTGCTGACTGGCACTGTGTCTGCTCCCCCGACAGGTATGGGCTGACTGTGGTCTGAGGGGTCAAAGATGTTAGAACCCTCAAAGGGGGAGTGGCTGTTAGACTCTCCCTGACGAACTGTTGGATTTGCATTGGAACAATGTGCCTCCACCACATGGGCCTGTGCAGCTTAAACTACCAGGGCGACGACAAGATAACTAACTAGACCCTAGTAACACGATTATCTATACTAAAATCATAAAGAGCTATATATGAATTTGGCTGTTCGGGTTAATCTCTGGTACTGATCGGATTTTGAAAATTCTTTCATTGTTAGAAAAGTAGTACCACGGGCGTAGTACCACCCTCTCACAAAAACACCGACGTGAAGTAACAGTGCTTGCATTGTTGTGTTTCATTCTGTCAGTGAGAGCGCCGGAGGACCACCTCACCACCCCTACCAGAGGGTAGGAGAGCCTCTCCCCACCCCCAACCCCTCTTCCCCCAAACACGAGCCGACAACGCACTTGCAACACCCCTGGTTTTACAAGTGTCTGTGGACGGTGGTGATCACTTAACATCAGGTGACCCACATGTTCGTTTGCCACCTATGATATAAAAAAAGTATATTATCCTCTTCTGCTATACTTTTTATTGTGGTAAATAAACATTTTCAATAATTAATCACAATAAATGTAATTAAAATCGGTAAAAATTCTATAATATAGCGTGCGCTGCCCGAACGGTTTGAAATAAAGGAATAAAATCAAATCTGTCACGGTGTTTGTCTCGAATGAATTCCAACAGTACTTAACATTATAAAATTTTGTACACGTGTGTAATATTTGGTCCAATTTGAGATGTATATAGGAAGTATTTATCTCAATTGGATGCGATACGTAGTGTTGTAATAGAGTTCTAGGTTGTTTGTTCTGGACAGTTTGCAAATCCAATTGGACCCGATAGGTGGCGCTGCAATCGGGTTCTAGGTTTCCGGTAATGGAACCGGTAATAATCGATCTGGTGCAGACGTAGTTTCGCGAACCAGCTAGTTATTTTTATATATGTGTGTGTATACGTATATAAATTTTCGAACATAAAACTTCTATAGCAAGTACTTTCACGACAGAAACCCAAGTTTTTGAATTTGTTTGTTGAAAATTGTTTGAATTATTAATCAAAAACTGTTAAAAGTAGTGTGTATTGAAGTTGACGATGGATATCTTTAAAAGTGTTAATTTAATCGACTAATCATAAGAGACCATTGTTGTAGAGCAATGAATTTTCTATGAAACGGTGAAGTGAAGTATCATAATACTTTTCTGTTAACGAGTTTTAAAATTCATAAGAAAAAAGAAATCTGCCTGAAAATAATCAACCTTCAACCTTTAATAACTTTTAAAC
Organism: Antheraea yamamai; assembly: GCA_036509395.1. Lineage (NCBI taxonomy): Eukaryota > Metazoa > Arthropoda > Insecta > Lepidoptera > Saturniidae > Antheraea > Antheraea yamamai. Next base: position 7,289,847 of record AP028439.1, on the reverse strand, counting down.
GGTGAGATTTACAAAAAAAATGAAATAGACCTTTTCTGTAGAAAATTAAATTTTCTATAAACACATGAGACGAGATATTTTATGCAAATAGTGAATACCGAGATATAATTTTTTCTTTCTAATAATAAGGAAAAAATAAAAAACTGGGAGGCGGAAGACTTTCCTATTAAAATTAAAGTGCTCATACTTGGAGAGATTTTTTTTGAGGTTCTACTAACCTATTTTTCATAGTATAAAGTTTAAAAAAAAATTGTCGATTTTTTTGACCCAACCTATATAGATTATGCAGCGTTTTCAACGAAAGCTCCCAGGTTTCACTTCTTCCGACACTTCCAACAATTATCGTTATATTTCAAACACTTTACACAAAATCTTGACAAATTTTATACCAAAACCTTCCAACTTACCAAAATCACTTTATCTACTGGTGAAAACCGTATGAAAATCCGTTCAGCAGTTTTTGAGTTTATCGCGATCAGACAGACGCGGTAGGGAACTTTGTTTTCATTATTATTACATAGTATAAAACAAAGTCTTCTACCGCGTCTGTCTGTCTGTCTGTTCGCGATAAACTCAAAAACTACGGAACGGATTTTCATGCGGTTTTCAGCAGCAGATAAAGTGATTCATGGGGAACGTTTTGGTATATAATTTGTCAAGGATTTTTTTTTTATATTCAGGGCGGGACAGTGTCTGCCGGGCCCGCTAGTATACTATATGATGATATTAGAAAATTGCTAATAAAACAAAAATAAGTAAAATATTAAAACAATAAAGATTAAATTTATAAACCATGCGCAAGACAACAGATTGATAAGTGTTATCCCTAAAAATAAAATGGTTAATAAAACAAAAGTTTATTTATTAAGTATTATTAAGTTCTAACACGACATTAGTTTTAAATTCGGTTTATTTCGATTACCCGCGACACAATTTGATTCCTAGTGCGGGAATTTACATATTCATTTTAACCCTTGTAAAATAAAATAAATAAAGACAATTTCTGACAATAAAACGGTCAATTTAGTAATGTTATATAAATTAACTTTATTAAAATTAACAATAATGTAAGCTTTATCCACGTATTGAGGCTTTAGTCTAATATTTTTTCTTTGTTCTTATAGGTAGCTGATACCCGCTTCGCTATGCATGTTTTTATATTTTTGTTAGTGGGAAAATTGTACACAACCGTAAATTGAAAAAAAAATGGCAAAGGGTTAATTGCTTCCAAAAACTAATTACCCTAGGTCTCTCTACGAATAATTTCGTATGGAATTGTCATAGTCATATGCCGTTCAGTAGTTTGATGTGATTGAAGCTTGTAGGATCCGTATTAAATTATTATCTAAATCTAAATAAATATATAAAAATTCACTGTCAGGATGTTTGTCCACAATGAACTCCGAAACTACTCAACCGATCTTCATGAAAGTTGGCACTCATATATAATTTAGTCTCACTTAAGAGATAGGATAATTTATATTTCGATTGAAGGTTTTAATATTTTTTGTTATTTTTTATTAAATTAAACGATTGTAAATATTGATTATTGTTATTAATTGTAAGTTTCATCAGTCCGGAACAGATGGCGCTTTAAGTTAGTTGGTTAACAGAGAACTGTAGGACCGACTTTTATAGATATCTCATAGATGGCGCCTAATTATCTAGTAAATACTTTCTTAATAACTATCGGCTTTTAATTTGATTTTCCGTTCTTTACCACAACAGTTTTTAGGTAGACTCATTACCTCATATCATTATTTTTATTTTTATTTAACTTGTAATAACTGAGCTACAACAACGCGTGTTCGGGTCACCTGGTATATTCATATATGACTTTACCTAACTGTTGTGTATTCCATAGTTATGAGTAAATAGGTATATCAAGATGTCGGAGATATTCAGTATTAGGCGGCCGAATGATTTTATTTTTTAATCATATACCTGAAATTATATACTAAGTAAGTACACAGCATACTTTGGTATACAGGATTAGAGACACAGGCAAGAATTAGTACTTGTATTTACTACTATTACAAAAAAAGAACCTAAATAACTACAAAACTACAATAGCTTAGTATTATGTTATTGTTCAACTTTAGTGTTCTTGTACTTCGCGTGTGGTTCCAGGTACATGTTCCATAAGTTAGAGATGGGCAAATTTTTATTTTATATCGATTTATAGTATCGATATCTATTTGTATATTCTTGTTGGTTGAAAATCCGCCGCCACGCACTTGTTAGTGTGTTATGTAGTAGTATGTGTGTATGTAGTTAGTGTGTTCCAGCAGCTACGTTTGAGACCCAGGCCTCTTCGAGGTTTAGCGTGTTTAACACCTTAGACCACATCATAATTTATTGAGATGAAAATGTGCTCAAATGCTAGAACTGGTAAAATATTTAAAAAAAATTAAATTACAATATTATGATAAATATTATTAAAAATAACGAAATAAGTTCTAAGTACACACATATATTTCAATACACAGATCCGCTGCTCATATAATTGAACTATATTGCCCTATTCAAGTTTTATATAAAATCCTTCTAAATCTATATCAAATTACAAATCACCTACTTTTTTCTACTAGTTGTGAAATTACTGCGAAAGACAAAGATAACGCTATACGAAACCGAAGGTTCTTGATATTCTTTCCGACGTGCTTGATCAAAAGCCGATTACTGTGGGTAAATAATTAATAATATACAACGTAAATATGAGAAATAGGTAAAGAAATGAATTATAGAATAACAAATTATAACGGTACATATCGATCGAAAAATAATTGGTATATTATGTCCTTGTATCGATATTTTTGAACATCGATAAATATCGTGCATCCCTAGGACGACACTGCAGCAGGTATGTGAAGACATGCTCGGCGTACTTGTTCGTGTGCGACCATCTCGTTTGCGAGTCGGCAGTAAACCTATCCAGGTTATGATGTTTATTATATTCACCGCGGGTACATTGTTTATTTACATTTGTTTATATTCAATTACATGATTTATGTTACGTTTATCTCAATTAAAATTCAGTAGCAGTGAATTGATTCTTTCGTTTCTTTTGTTCGTGGACGTTACCCGGTTTTCATCCTAACTAATAATTTAAATGAGAATGTGAATTTGTTTGTAACAAATGGACAACCGATCATTGTTAAATTTTACATAGACGTCATGAAAGGAACAGAAAAGGTTATAAGGTACGTTTCAGACTGAATAAAATATTATTCCCGACGCTAAGTTCAAGAGGTACTTACGTATTAACGTCACCGCAGTGCGCTCGCCGACTGCTGCCGCGGCCGGTTCTCGCTGTCTTTGTTTCGCAAGTCTAACCTAAAATAGCCAAACAGAGACGGAAAAATTGAGTAAAATAAGTAGTCTATCTATTAATATACACGGCAAGGTATGATGATTCACATGGCCCAGGTGTAAATTGTGAGTACTGGGCTTTAGTTACCGGGACGTTAACACGTAATTCGTTCGGGACAATGTGATTAATATCATCCGTCTCGGTTCGGATAGACTTTTAATGCTAGCTAAGGAGGCGGCAGAGAGAGAGAGGGATCAGACCACTTGGCTCCCCTCCCGCAGTCGACGAACCACACGGCGGCGACGGGTCGGCGACGACCTCCGGCCGCTGTAGTGAGAGTCTGCGGGCGAAGGACACGGGCATGTTCATCGCCCTGGAAACTCTTACACAGGCCCATGTGAAACCTGAACCTGAGAAATGTTCTTGTAGGACTACTGTTTTTTTATATCATAGGAGGCAAACGAACAGACGGGTCACTCGATGTTAAGTGATCACCACCGTCCACTGACACTAGCAACTCCGAGAGAGTCGCAAGTGCCTTGCCAGCCTGTGTTTGGGGGAGAGGGGAGGTGGCCCTCCAGCGCTCTCAGTGAACGAACGAAACGCAACAATGCAAGCACTGTTACTTCAAGTCAGTTTTCTGTGGGTCGGGTGGTAGTACCCCGGGTGAGCTGACCATTCATGCTGAAACCAGTAATAGCTTCAGCGTGGCTCTACCACCTACTAAACCTACCTACATACCTACTGTATGTGGGAAATCTAATAGAACTGTGGATTTCTCAGAGTCTGAAATCGACAATGCGTCATGGACTGTCCATTATACCCATACCTTTCTTCAGGAAGAGGCCTATGACCTTGCACTCGGTCTCTTACAGGCTGATGATCATGATGATAGATATAGACTTCGTTATATTCGTTTTTGGTGGATGCACAATGAGGGGCGTAATTTCCAGACGTTACCGTCGTTTACATCACTACATTATAAAACAAAGTCCTCTGCCACGTCTGTCTGTTTGTTCGCGATAAACTCGAAAACTATTGACCGATTCTTATGTGGATTTCACCAGTAGATACAGTGATTCATGAGGAAGGTTTAGATATATAATTTGTCAATTTTTTTTATTATCAGAGCGGAATAACGTCCGTTAGTTTTTTTTTTTCTACACTTAACAGCTTCACCGGACTACTAAGGTGAGCGCTTAAGGCACCCAGCCGATTTTATTTTGCCAACTAGCTCAAGGGTGCACGACACACCTCGGCTTGGGTTGTTGCCTAGTTCATGCAATTGGCGACCTATCTGAGCTAACCTTTTTTTTTAAATGGAGAAATCCCTACGGATATCCACCCTAGCCGGGCAGCTGAGGGTGGGCTATGTCCTACTTGCACGGACTAAAATCCCATGGTGTCTCCTTACACCTATTTGGCTGGGAAGCTGGAAGTGCCTATGGCACTGCGTCTGCTCACCAGTCACCCGGCAGGTGTCGGCCCCTCATAAGGGGCCCTTTCTGGGGCCTAAGCAGGTCAAGATAGTAGACTCCTCAGGGAGGAGCGGGTGTTAAACCCCCCGACGAACTGTGGGAGTCGCATGGTACAATGCGCCTCCACCATGTGGGCCTGCTATAGTGCAGGGCGACGAACGTGCCCGCGTCACGTCGCCCGCAGGCCCTTTACGGCGGCATTAGATCGTTTCCGACCCGTCGTCGCCGTGTTCGTCGGCCGTGGGAGATGAGCCTGGTGGTTTGCTTCTTTTCCCTCTCCGACGCCTCCTTAAAGAGCATAACTGCCTCGCAGTATGAAGCGACGAAGTTCCACCCGGTCTCGCTCTCAACCATCTTACAGACGACAGTCGCGAGCGAGAGATCCGAGAGATTCTGAGCTAACCTAAGCTAAACTACATATTCATACTTATATGAGTTCTTGAAATATATATGTGTACCAAGCATACATACCTCAACAACTCTTATATGTATTTCGTGTCGGATATTTTAGGGATAACGTCCGCCGGCCCTATAGTATATAATATAGTTGTTTCATAATCTTTCAAGCTCGTACATTACAGAGTAGTGTTACGTGCTCACACTCGTAAACATAAAGATAATAATTCCATGCGAAATGGTACAAAAAGTTACACACGAAGTTACATACACGGTTCTTGGAACGATTCCGCTTGGAGTAGGCGTGCCGGATTCGAAAAAGCCTTTCGAAGAAATACTTAAATATGCACTTTAAACGAAGGCATATACGATATAAATTTGCATAACATTCGCTTATATGGTACAGTATGTATTCAGGTTTATTATATATTGTAAATACATATATAAATTAATACCAGTATGGGCATATAAAGAAAGGTGACTCGTTAGTGGGTAATTAATCGAAATAATACTCAATAATTTGCAATATTAATTGGCATACTATTGGAATGGTCAAGAGATTAATTATATTTTATATCTCGAAATACTATTAATTTAAGAAAAAAATTAACACGCAAATTAAGTATGACAATGATAATTGTTACAAACATACATAATAGCCATTCGACACTGTATCAAATTAAACAACCTAACATAAAATACATACATATATATGAAATTAAAGTGTCTGTCTGTAGTTTGTTTGACATAATCTTAGACAGGGTTGAACTGATTTTGATGAGAATTTTAATGGCAGATAGAGGACATTATAGATGATGTAGGTATCTATAAAAGACAACCATCAATTAATCCATTTTTTCAGCAAGGAACTCGCAGTCTCCAACACTTAAGTAATATCGATTCTTAAGAACGGTTTGTAAGGCCTTGTTCCTATGGAATTATAAGATAAATTAAACCATAAATTTACCGGATTATAAGTGGAAATGTAATTGAAGATGAGCTTGCAAAAAAAACTTAGGGACAGATTTTGAACTTGTCTGTGGTAACTAATAATCTCCTCAATATAGAATGTTATTCTAGAAAGAAAGAAATACTTTATTGTTGGAACAACCATACAATTAAATTAAATTACACAAACTAATTAGACAGAAAAAAAAACATTTTAAAAATGAAAAATAGATGTCCAACAATTGGCGAACCCATTCAGCAAAAATCTGCAATACAGCAAGTATTAGCAGCGCTGATTTCCGATGGGAGCCTATATCATGATAAACGGACGTTCATTCGGTCATATTAATGTTAATACAAAATTTAAAACGAACAAACAAATAACACAGGCACACATAACACGTCACGGATGGTTATACTAAAGAGATATAACTACTGTAACCACAAATTTAGGATTATACAAAACAAATATAAATTTAGAAGAAAAAAAAGATTTAAAAAAAATACACACAAATAAACAGAGCTTACAATAGAACTGCGTGAATACATTATACGTCACTTTAATTACTGAGTTTGAAATTGCAATAGATAATGCTTATATGAGGGTTTAAAGCTAAGTTTACTCTTTTCGGATCGACATGGCGGTGGGATGTTGTTCCAACAACGAGTGGCGGCATATTTAAATGACCCTCTGATAGCGGTAGTTCTAATATCAATATCAAAAATACTTTATTCTATTTAGGCTCTGAGAAGGACGATTATGAACGTCAAAGCTACCACCGGTTCGGAAAACAACTCTGTCATCGAGAAGAACCGACAATAAATTCGATCTGGTTTATATTCTCATGAGAGATATTTTTACAAACATAGAGTTACAGTTACAGAGTTACATTCATTTTTGGAGGATTCACAGAAATTCATTTTCAATTCATTTTCAGACGTCACCATCGTTCAGATATTGATCCACCCTATAATAACCCTTAGACATTAAAACCCGCTTAACATAGTGCTTGAATTCACTATCCGGCAATTCGGTTAGATACTACATATTTAACAGGTATTGTGGACAATTTAAACAATTAAGTGCAAAATTGGAATAAAATTGCACTTTATATTGCGATTTCCACAAAATTAACACGTATACTGTCACGGACAAAAGTAAATGTAAAGTAAAATGATATTGTTTTTCATACATTTATTTGCTATATATAGTTTTTATCTTCTAGCCACTAACAATGTTATTTGATATTAGACGCTAGGCCTAAATAGATTTACTCTGAAGGACTGTAAGTATAATTATTATATTATCAGATAGCAATATAATACAGACTCTGGTTTAATTTGGCGCCAAATAACAAGACGCCTTTTTGTACGCGTTTCTCAAAAAATGATAGCGAAATCCACTAGCCAACATTTCGAAATTAGTACTATAATTTACAAAAAGGTGGCATGCAGGTCATTTCAACATATAGATATTATAAAAAAAAAGAACGTAATATAGTGTTTGAGAAAAGCACATTGGAATTTTTTAAGTAATGCTAATAAACATTGTATTACATGATCTTTGTATGTTCTCAAATGTACAACCTTTTTGTCTTTATTTTGTTAAATGAGCTAAATTCCGAGCCGTTCCTAATACTTTACATTATCTTTCAAGATCCTCAAATTGTGTACATTTAAAATATGAAGATTATAAAAAAACCAAAAAACCTTATGGACGGCAAAATTTGAACTTTGTTCTCGGTGTATAAAAACTGGGAATATTAAAACAATAATATAAAATAACTAGCGGGCCCGGCCGACGTTGTTCCGCTCTGATTAAAAAAAAATCTTTGACTAATTATATACCAAAACGTTCCTCATGAATCACTTTATCCACTGGTGAAAACCGCATAAAGATCCGTTCAGTAGTTTTTGAATTTATCGCGAACAGACAGACAGACAGACGCGGTAGGGGACTTTGTTTTATACTATGTAATGATGATGACAATAAACATCCTATATGAACGGTTACAATTGAATTTAGCTAATTTTGAAATGTAACGACATAGATAAAGTGATTATTTTTTAATTATTAAATCAAATCAAATCAAAATATCCTTTACTCAATTTAGGCCCTGAGAAGGCGCTTATGAACGTCAAAGCTACCACCCTAAAACAACCCAGTCATCGATAAGAACCGGCAAGAAACGCGATCTGGTTTAGCTCTTCGTGTTATATATTTTACATTTTACAAAATAGTTACATTCGTTATTAGTGGATGCACAGAGAGGGGCGTCATTTCAAGATGTCACAATCGTTCACATATTGATCCACCCTATAATAGCCTTTAGATATTAAAACCCGCTTGACATGGTTCTTGAACTCACTATCCATCAAATCGGTAATGTGTTTTGGGACTATGTTTTAAAACCTAACACTATTAGGTACCTAAAAAAAAACTGTTTTTGGACTTAGTGAGTCTGAAGCATGGAATGACCAATTTGTTACTATTTCTAGTATTTGAATTATGTTGATCTATCACTAGATCCTCATTTAAACTCAATTAACGTCACAAAGAGTATATAGCGATAGAATCCAAGTACAAGCAGTTATACAGTAGTCATTCAAGATGAATTATTCAATACACTACGACTGAAGACTGTTGGGGTGAAACTAGGGGTGAAGTGGACAACGGTGGAGTGTCTAGACTGGCGTGTTTTTGTTTTACGAAACAACGTTGGACATTTCAGATAGATGTTTATTTGTTTTCGGTTGGTACGTGTTTTTATATTTATATATTACCGGCGAGTATTTACGTAAGATTTCATTTATTTTCACTTACATACATGTGTGGGTTGCGTTAAAGGTTAAGATTTTTGAAGTTTTATGGCACGGCAGGTAATTATTTGCGTTACGCGTTAAACGTAAGGTATTATATGTATATGTAGGTAAAAGGTGTAAAGTATCTGTCTGGATATAGTAGTATACCAAAATGAGTAAATATATAATTAAGTATTTATACTACAGGACTTCGTATAGTATGCACTTTATAAGCTTTCTCTGGGCATATATAATTTAATACATATACGTCAAAGAAGTTTCAATTCCTCCGTGTGTACACACTGATACATGCTCTTTTTATTTATTTTTTATTTTGGACTACTTCGGTAAAGTGTCTACACTATACCTAAATTAAAAGGTCACTGTAACGGATTTATAACCATGTAAGATCGACCAAGATCACATTATCGGAAACTAGTGCCACCCTGCTTAAATACCGAACAGCGGTTGATTTCACAACTGAGCGTGATAATATGATTAATGTTATAAATGATGTACGGTGGTCACAATCCAGGTAATTGAAACAGTTATGTCCTACCATCCGTCAAATAAATCTTATTTATTTATTTTTTTTTTCGAACTGACTACGCTATTGACCAAGCAAGGACTTAACAGCTTCACCGGACTACTAAGGCGAGCGCTTAAGGCACTCAGCCGATTTTATTTTGACAACTAGCTCAAGAATGCGCGGCACACCGCGGCTTTGGCTGTTGCCTGATACATGCAATTCGCGACCTATCTGAGCTAACCTAAGCTAAGCTAACTATTCATACATATATGAGTTGTTGAAACATATATGTGTACCAAGCATACATACCTCAACAACTCTTATAAATAAATCTTAAGAAGTTTGGTAATCTATTGATACGCACTACTAACGATTTATTACACACACTTTGTCGCCTCCTTAAGTGTGTAAGACCAAACTTACTTGCAGGGACTACTTCTAAATTTTACTACTCTTAGGATTTGAATTTAAAACTTATCATAAGATGTTGTCAACTTGTCATTATAATAATAATATCATTTATTTCAGACTCACACGTTACATCCATATCTGTGAGTAAAATTACAAGTTTAAAAATTAGTGTTAGTAATAATAATAAAACAGTAAAATAAATTATAAACAAAAACCCAGAACACAGGATGTAACATTAAGCGGTAGGTCCGAGTGGACTCTCCGGTGATAGTGGAAATTCACTGTATGACTGCATGTAGCCGTATCCAGCGAGCCAGTATCGGAGAGTCCCACCGGAAAAATAAAGAAAGTTCAATTGTCTTCATCAGTCATAGTCTTATTTATGAGAGCTTGTATTTATTTTATATAAGAAATCCAAAAAAAAATAAACAAAATAAGGCATCCGCTTTCAAAAATTGTTATGAAGAACGTTATAAGTTCACGAGTATGATCCATATTTAATAGTTTAGGTAAAAATTGCAACAGAATGTTTTGTAATACATTTACCTACTTGTAACTTCATAAATTCTTTCGTATATCATCTAATGTAATAGAATATACATACAGACAAACAAACCGACGTTACGATTTATAATAAGAAAGAATAATAATAATACGGGACGTATACAAATATTGTAATATTATTTTTTAATAAATCGTAAAAATAAAACTGGCTCAAAAAATCCTTGCAAATGGAAAAAAATTACAAAATGGCGTCCTGTCAGTTGGCGCCAAATTAAACCGTATTCTGTATCATATCGCTCTTTGATCTCACTCTGTGAGGAGTGTTTGTACAGCAGCGCGTCTGTCTGTTTGTCCTCCGAGCGTTGAATGGGACCTCGTGAATGCTTGAGGACGGTCTCTTTCAATAGCAGATTTATATCGGCGGAGGATGCGGTCGACTATAGCGTCGCAATTTGTGGATTGTAGATACAATGATAAACATCCTACGTTGGGGAAATACCGCACTACGACTCGCCTTCAAATGCATAGCGATAATTATCATTCTCCAGTGGTGCGTGGGAACCTTTGTTTGAACTTGTATGTTTAGTTTAACCTGTTGTCATTACGTATTAAATGTAATATTTTAATTATGAAAAACACGAGATATTATTACTGTTATATTTTCAAGTAAAACTTCTTTAGGCGCGACTAGGAGGTTACTGGACGACAATATATTTGATTTTGTCAATTAATAGTTTATAAACAAATCAATCAAAAATTTTTGTATAATAAAATATTTATTAATAAAAAATATTAAATTGAGTAATAATAAAAAATCATACAATAGAGTTAATTATGTATGATTATATGGGCGCGCGACTGTGCTGCCATCTGATTTTAATTTAAGTAAGTAGCAAATTAAATCAAAGCTTCATTATCTATAGTGCCATCAGAAGAATTCGCGGGATGGTAGGGTGTCTGTACCCGACTGGATCGCGACCACCGTACACCAGGTGGAACACCCGCTATAGTGGCACGTTTGGGCGTGTCGCGTTCCGGGATCAGCCGGTGTATATCCAGCAACCGGGGGGGGCTGTCCCTGACTGGTCGCTTTCAGGCCGGCATGACAGCGGCGACCGGCGATAGATAGTATGTCTTTCGGTGGTCGCCATTGTTTTTGGATTGTACTGTGCTTACCATCAGGCACTTTGCCGAGCTACAATAAAAAACAAAAAAAAAAAAAGAATCTCGACCACTGATTTATTTTTTACGTGATAAACTAAATTAAACGATGAATAATTGTCTAGTTTAATCAACAACAAGATATGGCACGACTATTGATGTAGTTTTCTCAAGAAATTTAGAAAATTTGCAGGGTAGAATTTATGTTTCTCATTTCAGTTTGGGGGGCCCCCTTTTTTTTTGATAGTGGCCCCCCCCGGGGTCCCCCCCCCCCCAGAAAACACCGTGAGGTAAAGTCTTGCTTTTTGCTTTTCTTTCGGTCGGGGGGGGGGGCGGAGCCCCCCCCCCCCCCCCCCCCTCCCCCCTCCCCCCCCCCCCCCCCCCCCCCCCCCCCCCCCCCCGCCCCCCCCCCCCCCCCCCCCCCCTGTTGTTTTGATTTTTTTTTGGTGGTGGGGTCCTCCTTCTTCCCACCCCCCCCCTCTTTTTTTTCCCCTTTTATAAAAAAAAAAAAAAAAGTTATTATAAACCAATCATATCATATTTGAAGTATGATAGTAATTAAATTATTGTTTTTATAATGTATAGTGGTCGACGATAATAAATGTATATATTACTAGTGTTACATGATCAATAAAAGCCTTTTTAAATTCTCATATGATGTATTTATTTTTAAATTAATCGCCATCTCTTATAACGCCAAAGAAGTTTTACTTCATTCGTCTGTGACGGTTACACGCACTCATTTTTAATATCATAGGAGGCAAACGAACAGATGGGTCACCTGATGTTAAGTGATCACCACCGTCCATAGACACTTGCAACACCAGGAGAGTCACAAGTGCGTTGCCAGCCTGTATTTGGGGGAGGGGGATGGGAGAGGAGAGGGTATCCGGCGTTCTCACTGACGGAACGAAACGCAACAATACAAACACTATACGTGGGTGTTTCTGTGAGAGGGTGGTACCGGCCCTAGTGTGTATGGACGGTGATGACCACTTAACTTCAGGTGACACACCTGTTTGTTTATCTCCTATAACATAAAAAAACCTTTATCCACTCATGTGTTCAAATAATCAAAAAATTCACAAGAAGGCTCTATTTATTTATAGCTTTGTTATTGATTTTAACCCGCAGCTAAAAACATTGTCGACACGCGATGTAAACACAGGGTAAAGTGTCCCGTAGCACCATTTTTACTATAACATTAACTAAATTAGAATTTTATTATTTTATGATACCCTGTGGGCACCTATTAATATCTACTTGTGTTGAACAATGTATAGATAGCAATAAAAAATTATCTTTATTTCATTTACAGACTTCGGATATCCACAAAGAACATGTCAATCACGTCACAAAGAAATCTTAGAATAAATGAGTAACTTAAAAAAAAGTAATATGACAATTATAATTTACCTATAACGAAAGATGAAAGTTTCTATTCTTCTACTCTTGAAGCAAATGGTTATTTGTATCTTCTCAGGTATATAAATATTTGCAATTCTCCTCTTCCTAGATGAATAAAAATAAAAACCCTCTTTATAGATTCTTACGGTCTTATTCCAAAAACTTTACTAAACAGTGCCTAAAATTTTAAATCTAATTGAAGTCATGTTTTCAATACTTTATTACAAAAGCGTGTCCAAGCGGTCTCTAGCTGAACATCTGATTTAAGTTTTTTATGCAAGCAACTCTGAATAGCATTCGTTCAATTCGATCTCATCATTCAAAAACGTTCCATTACATACAAATATTTTGCAAACAATTTCAATTTATGAATAATATTTTTGTTCAGATCTTCATTAAGAAAATTTACTTATTATACGTTAAATTGGTTACCATTATTGTGGTATTTTAGTTAAAAGAAAATGATGTATAAAATAAATAAAATAAGCAATTTATAAGATTTATATATTAAGTCAAAGTGCGTAAGATGGAACGACAGTATAGTAACAGATTAAATGCACTGTCTGATGTCAATAGTGTCAAAGAGTAGTAGTTCTGATTTACTTGTGAATGTCTAAAATTATCTAATTTATTTACTTCTTCTAAATTAATTATACCCACGAAATCCATAATTTACTATGAAACTTCTTTTGCCGGCAAATAGAAATGTAGTTAATTATAACAATAGAATAGAACTGTCAACTTAGACAAGTGTTAGAGAATACTTAAATTTAAATAATGCCCATCTGTAAACAAGGGTAAGACACTCTTTTGTGATCAATTTTATTATATACTAGCGGGCCCGGCAGACGTTGCCCCGCCCTGATTATAAAAAAAATCCTTGACAAATTATATAGCAAAACCTTCCTCATGAATCACTTTATACGCTGGTGAAAACCGCATGAAAATCCGTTCAGTAGTTTTTTAGTTTATCGCGAACAGACAGACAGACAGACGCGGTAGGGGACTTTGTTTTATACTATGTAATGATTTATTTTTATATTTTATTTAAAATCTCCAAGCCAGTATGTAGATAAAATTAGAACCGCTAGGTGACACTGTTGTCGAGATTATTATTTATTTTCCGATCATAATTTTTTTTGATTCCTCGTGAAGAAACATATATTTTCCAATGTTTTGGTATCCCAACACCTCTTGATAATTTTTAACCCTACCCTTTTATGAATTCATAAATTAATTATGGTAAGACAATGCTCGCCTAACAGATCAACGAGTGTATTAATGAAAATTAACGAAATTAAACTTGTTTTAGTACATGAATCATAGTTTTTGTTTATATAAATAAAATAAAAATTGTAATAACAATGATCGAACTTTCTTTACCCATTCTTTTACATATTTGAGCGTCAAAATAGGGGTAAATGTAATCGAGTATCCTGAATTGATGAGTTCTGCGGACGTCAATCATCATAATGATTATCTATTCGATACGAATAAGTATTATTACGTTATGGAATTAGATGAATGATCGGTCCGGCAATTAGGCTCGGTATGGACGTGAGCCAAATAAAGTTGCTTAGTTGTGGTGGCCCTTCGAGACGCGATGGATATGCATTAAACACAGTAATGTAACTCACGATATTTTTTTATGATCAATTCTGCTGTAAGGCAAAGGGGTGGAACACGCACACATATATTCATAAGGTGTTAGATACCTATAAGAAAATTATATTGTAATAAAAAAATATCAATTGGCTCGCAGATCTCGTGCCTATCATTTCATATCCCAGCATTGGTGACCCCGACGTGATGACGAGTACCGTCACAATCACAAGTCGGATAAAAGTTTGTAGGTAGCCTTCACCTTTGGTAAGGTGTGTATAATTCGTTTTTTGATTAAGAGTAAATTTGCAATCAGTAGCTAACACGTGAACAAAAATACTATCAGGCGCAGCTTGTTCTCCTGATTTTTAATATATATAAAACTCGTTATTTATTTTAAAAATATGTTGTAGATATGCCGCACTACTTTTAGGTGGCAGAACTGTTGTTAAAATATTATTATCTTCATAATTTTAAGAGTAAATTTGCAATCAGTAGCTAACACGTGAACAAAAATACTATCAGACGCAGCTTGTTCTCCTGATTTTGAATATATATAAAAATCGTTATTTATTTAAAAAATATGTTGTAGATATGCCGCACTACTTTTAGGCGACAGAACTGTTGTTAAAATATAATTATCTTCATAATTTCTTTTTTCTTTAGAAATACTTTCATTAAACGTTATTAAATCTTTAGTGTAACCAATAGGAGCGGCTGTAATTACGTTTACACACAAAATATAAACAACACATAATTATAATCGAGCGTTTGCTATTTGTACGAGATCTTTGAAACAGTTTAATCGATTTTGAAGGGAATTTTACTAGTGGATAGAGAAGTTTTCGCATATATATCTTAGTATATAATATATTTTACGTTTCTATGGGAATTAAGTAGTAATATTAAAATTACGATAGAAAGAAATAAGACAGCCTAAAATGAATACAGGACAAAACCGTGAATATTATGAAATAACTTTTGTTATTTGAGTTATTTGTTAATGAGAACGCAGTTGCACACATTAGCTAAGCGAGAATATTTGTTATTATTTGCAATGACATATTTATGAAATTAAGTATTTATTTACTTAAATAAAATAATAATATCTGTGGTAACAAAGGGGCATCAACAATATTTTATTCTACTAATATATTATCATTTTCATTCATCCTTACTGACGTTATAAATGCGAATGTGGAGTTTGTTTGTTTGAACTACATGTCATAACACTTTTCAATGGGAATTAGGTGATCAATATAACATTTTACACAAGTAAGTCAAATATAAACGACATAATTACGTTTCACAATAAATTATATGGCACTATTATAATATATAATATTCTTGGAATTGAACGGTTACGTATGAGGTCAATAATTTGACAAGTAAATAAATTTCCACCCCATTACAAATAGGATAAAATCAATCGTAAACTTTAGAAAATGCAACATAATATTTTCTCTTAAACAGCACAGTCACCTAGAGAAAACGGAAGTGACGGCGGCGATGCGCGTGCGTCGCGCTTCCTGCCGCGTGTAAGCCAAAATGGCGGCGGCACGCTTCCTGTTTGGATAGGAAGTTGCAGCTAGGGTGCCGCCGTTGCGACGTATAAATTACGGTTAGGGATGCTGCGACGCCTATTGTTCGTTGTACAAACGCTAAGCAAATGCGTAATGGATTTTTCTACACTTGATGGGGTAAATGACACTGATTTTCATTCTGTATCAAACTATAAATTAAAAGTTGTTATCTGGTTTCAATTATTTTATGGAAAATAATCCCTTAAATGAAAAAAAAACGAAGAAAGCTAAATAAATAAAAACTTTTTTCTTATGAAGAGCTGTTTGTTGGATTTCTAAATAGTCTAGGGAAAAAAACGGACTTTGTTAATGTTTTTCTTTTTTTTTCCTTAAAAAAGGTAAGCTTTTATATGATTTAGTAAAATTCTTTACTAGATCATTTGATCTAAGATAGAGTATCAATGAGAAATATGAGTCTATACATATCGCTGTCACGTATGTCTGAATGGTTTATTTGTTTATTTATGTACTAGTTCCGCCTGGAACTATCTGGTTTATTTTATCAATATTTTTTTATTTATTTAATTGGTATCTAAAAAAGTGGCATGTCACATTAGTAAAAGAGAAAACGACAAAGATAATAACTAAATTATTAATAATAAAAAAAGTTGAGCCGTCACGGGACGCCTGACAGATGTGAAACACATGTGTAAGTAGTAAACAATACTGTATACACTATAGGTATGCGAGCTCAGTGCGGCAAGAGAGATTGCGCACAGTCGTTTGCGCATGGCATCGCGTCGCCACGTCTCGCCACACCAACAATCAGGTTTACCATCGCCTGTAGATGTTTTACATTAATGACTTTTTTTCTTTATAGCAGTTAGTCAATTTCAAGTGGAAGTAAATAAGTAATTTAAGCTATCTTTGTTGTATTTCCGCAAATTAACGCATTCATCAATCCATCATGAGGGCTTGAAATCATATAAGCAGAGTATGGCAATAACACGGCATGGCCCGGAGAAAACCTATTCATAGTTGTTATTTTTATACTGTATAGGTTTCAGCGTTTGGCTACAATCTCAAACAAACCTGCACTCGTATTTATAATATTAACTGAAATGATCATAACTATAAATATGTACTTGATATTGTGACAACAATACAACAAAATAAACAGCTTTTCGTTTATTACTTTTCAGCAAGTAACGACTAATCCTCTACACCAGGGGTTCCTAAACTTTAAAGATAACGGAACACCAACCTTTTATTTTATTTTATGGAACTCCATATCAAATGATTACAAATCAACACTGAAATTTATATAAGATATCTTGACCATGCATTTGATCTTGCATTTGTTTTTTGTATAAATATAAATTGGCGGAACCCTGATGACTATTCTACGGAACGCCTATGTCTCTTGGAACCCAGTTTGGGAATCCCTGCTCTAAACCGATTCCAATGGAGTTTAGCGTCAAAGACCATAGGCAAATTTTCTATCTAAAAAATCATGAATATGTAATTTATGAACGTTTTGTTATTATTACAGCAGTGGTAGAATCTATGACAATATGACCCTTAGATCTAATTTACATATCGACCGTTACACTGCATTTGTTCTAACAACTAACTGCGCATACACTGAGACACGCAAACGTCTTATAAGGATCGCAGCAAAAACCATGTACTTTAAGTTGTAAGTGATGAAGCGTGGGTCGTAAACGTCGCGTACCTTGGAAAAATATGTTGTTGGCATAAATTAATGGAATAGTTATTGTACTGCGACAGAACGAGAACTAAAAGAATACTGATTGACTTACGACGTATTACGGACGATTAAGTATTTAAGAAAAAGAGATAAGATACTTATTAATCTATATTATACTTATTACAATAATGCTTATCCTAAATCATTGTTATAGCTTACATACGCTTAAACAGGTATCATTCATGTTAATATCGAGGCATAACTGGCTGGGGAACTGACTTTCAAGTGCAATTGCGGGAACACACCAACACTTGGTGACAGATTTTTAATTTGATGATGGTAGTAACCAGGCTGATTTAGAAAAAGCCCTACCACCGTATTATGATGCAGGCAATGATATTTTCCTTTACCGAAAATTCAGACTCAGTTGCAAGGGTTGGAACCTACGTCGCTCGACGCAATTTCCGAACACGCTATCAACTAAACAACATCGCCTTTACGGCTAAATGGTAGAATTTCACTTATCCCTAACTACCTCATTCTCGCGATTTCACATGAGTATATTTCGTCATGTTCAGGATAGAAAGGTAAAACAGACAGTATTTGAATTTGTAATGTCAGTGTAGATTGCGTACAAAGAGGTCGCACTGTCATAAGTCAATCCGCACTTTTCTCAGAATTATAGCAGATACCGCTCCAGTATCATAGCTTACATACAAATCGAGTCATATAAATTAGTTCCGTGTGAGAGAGCAACACCGCGTAGCAGGTAATTTAATAAAAAAAAGACAAATACATTGTTTTATGATTGTGTTATAATTATACCTCTAATAGATTATGTTAACGTAAATTGAAAGTTAATTGTACCTCTCATCGAGCTGTATCGAGTGTAATAACTGCGGTTATTAATGTCACGGTACGTTTGTTATACGTTACTTTTTAACAATTTTCTGGGAAAGAAATTAAATTTAGGTTTCTAGCTTATATGGAAGTAATTATGACGACGGCTCCTCTCGCGAGAAGTTATTATTATTAAGGTGATTTTACTAAAACTTCTTAAATATGATACAATTTATTTGCATTGCCTTTTTGTATAGAATATTTACTCCATAAACATTACGACTAAACTGGATGCCATAATTAACGAATGTATGTGTATGCTGTTAAGAGAAATATATTTGATTAAATATAACAACAAAACGTATTGGAAATCATTTTGTGGTTACCTAATTTACTTTGTTTCGTTCCATGTTTCGTTCCACAGTTTATGTAATGAAACAAAACATACTAAAGAGAAAAAACCCTATGTAAAAAAATCAAGTTTTTCAGCTCTCATTTAACACATTAATGGACAATTTAGACACATGTTTCATTTTAATATATGGAAAATGCTGTTGTTGAAATATGCTGTTTTTAGTACAGACTAGAGCACATATATTGTATGTATTTCAATAAAAGATTAAGTAAAAATGTACTTAACTTTTTTAGTAAACACTCTAGCTTTTCAATAATTTTATTCAATAATTTTTTTCAATAATAATTTCTTTTGTACACCTAACTAGCTTTATATCTCATGATAATAGATTGATTAGTTAAGATGTGCAAACGTAACAAACAAACAAACTCATTTTCGCATTTCTAACGTTAGTTAGGATAACAAGAATAAAATGTAAAAACTTTACTGATAAGAATATACCCACATGAATAAAAAAACATTTAATTAACCAAATCAAATCTTAATCAAATAAATCAAACGACAAAAGAACTATTAACAAAATAATACAAAAAAGGACATCCTTATTATCATAATTAAAATCCACTAAACTGATTTATGACCACTTCAGACCCCCATCGTTTAAGCCTTTCTCTTACATTTAATTGGTAGGATCTCAGAGCTGGAATTTCCCTTTTTTTGTTCGCCAATGTATTCAACGCAGGAAGTGCCTTGTTGGCTCAAACCCATGTTTTTGGGTTCGGTTGCATGCAGATCTGAATGGGCCATATGATATGACGTATTTTATTGCCGGTCCTCATGCGTAGGCAAATTAGCCGGATATATCAATCCTTTTTCAATACGTTTCTCGTTACGTTTTTGTGGATTTACGAAGCGACTCCTTTTGCTTCGGCCCGCTCCAATGAATAGTAATAAGTATTGTCAATTGTATATTGTTTTTATCTTGTATTTTTAAAACAGGATACATACGTCAGTATTTAAGTTCAATACGGTTATTAGAAAGAAAGAGAAATATTTATTACCACTGAGATAAAGATGTACAAAAATAAACTCATAAAAATCTTCTATACATATAATAAGAATGTAAATCTAACGTGTCTGTACTTTTAAGATTTTTGCAAAAAAAAGATTGGAATAAGTAATAAAATACATTTCAATCATTTTTAGAAATGTCCGTCTGTCTGTCTGTCTATTTGTTTGAACACGTATCACTGCTAAAGTACTGCGATCACAATAGAATCTTATAGAAAATCATAAAGCCTCGAGTAACATTTAGTCTTATTTTCATTAAAATCGGTTCACTCTATCAAAAGTTATTGTAATTTTAATGAGGTCGCGACTTAGGTACGAGAGCAAAGTAAGTAAATGAACTTAATACATTCACTATATTACTTTATTCTTAATAGACTTAATACTTTATTTCTTTCTTTCATTAGGTTCCACGCGATTTGCTTCCACATTTATTATACGTACGGCTAAGGAGTGGAATTCACTCCCGGCGTCTGTCCTCCCGTCGTCTTATAACTTGAGAGTCTTCAAGAGTGGAGTGAACAAGCATCTAGTGGGTAAGCGCGATACATCGTCGACCTCATCGTCACTTACCATCAGGTGAGATTGTGGCCAAGCGCGTACCTGTTGAACATAAAAAAACGCGAACGAAGTCGCAGGCACAGCTAGTAATAAATAAATCCATGATAAAAGACCTGGCGTCAGCGTACTGCTATCTTCAACGTTACTTACAAAGTAGCACTTTTCAGCCAGGCCTCATGGTTTCCCTGCAAGCATGCAAGTATACATCACCGAAGACAAAAACCCAAGTCGAGGTTCGGCTACTTTAACACCCTTGAGCTTGTTGCTAAGCGGCGAAGTGGTCTAAACACTCACCTTAGTAGTCCAGTGAAGCTGTGAAAGCTCGTCCGTCAGGCTAATAGCGTAACCAGTTCGAAAAAAAATTATCACTCATTTCGCGTTCAAAAGTTTTTTTTTATATCCTGGGAGGCAAACGGTCTGGCGCGTTACCTGATGTTAAGTGATCACCGCCGTCCATAGACACTAGCAACACCAGGGAAGTCGAAAGTGCGTTGCCAGCCTGTTTATGGGGGAGGGAAAGGGAAAAGAGAAAGAGGAAAAGGAGGTGGGCCTCCGGCGCTCTCACTGACGGAACGAAACGCAACAATGCAAGCACTGTTACTTCACGTCGGTGTTCTGTGAGAGGGTGGTACTACCCCGGGCGAGCCGACCCAATTACGCTGAAACTAGTAATAGCTACAACGTGGCTCTACCACCGATCGGGTTTATCTTTTCAACAAATATGTATTGAAAATACACGTTACGATAGTTTTTAGTGGATTCACAGACAGGAATAAATTCCAGTCAAGGTGTAACAAATAAACACATTCACATTTTTACATTATTCTAAGTATAATAACGAATAAGATGTAATATTAAAACCTAAATCAGTGATAACCTAATTCGATAAATCCCTATAGAATCTGTCTTACAAACACAGCGAACACGCACTCGCCCCGGTTAGGGAGCCCTCGGCGTGTTTACACACGAAATAGATATGTTGGTTCAGTTGATTGCTGATCGAAACTTTAGAGCACTGACCACTCGGATCGGATTGCCGGTTCGTTACCCGCTGACCATTTTTGCTGTTTGCCTGACCGCTAACGACGGTAGCAAACACTGTCAGTTTGCGGCGAGTTTGGTTTTCTAATTCATTGTTTGTGTAACAATCGTGTAGTTTTGTCTCGTTACTGTGAGCTGCACGGATAGGGTTTCAGAGTAGCACGTTTTATATGATTAAAGTTGATACTTGTTAATTGTTGCTTTTTAATAGTTTCGTTCAATTCAATAAAAGATAAGAATGAAGCCGCCATAAAGGTAATAATCACAATGAAAAAATTGGTTGTCTGTAAAGTTTACCATGTCAAGCGGGTTTTAATATCTAAAAGCTATTATAGGGTGGATCAATATGTGAACGATTGTGACGTCTGGAAATGACGCCCCTCTCTGTGCATCCACTAATAAGAAATGTAACTATTTATGTTTTATAAAAATATAACATGAAAAGATAAAACCGATCGAGTTTCTTGCCGACTCTTCTCGATGACTGGGTTGTTTTTCGAACCAGTGGTAGCTTTAATGTTCGTAAGCGCCTTCTCAGGGCCTAAACTGAATAAAGAATATTTTGATTTTTGATTTTTTTTTTGAGTCGGTTTAAGAACGATAATTTTGCGTGATAACGTCATAAGTGATGAAAAATTTGCATACTTTTATGAATTGAATTGAATTATTTTATATATAGATATTATGCGTCACAAGCAGAACGCTTAGGCCGATCGCGCCTCTCTATCGCTTGTTTCGCGCTCACGCTTGTACGCTCGGCTTAGGCGGAACGTGAAAAGGAGTCATACTCTTTCGTACATGCAGACGGCGTTCATTAATTTATAAGACGTTATCACGTCAATACGTAATAGGTAATTAATGTAAGCAACGTTACATAGCAAACGTATAATATTTAATAGTTAAGTAAAATAATAACAATATTTCTCACAGTTGAAACGATTTTTAACATGTCTAATAAAGTTAACGACAACAGAAAAAAATAGTTTTGCTCTTGTCATATTGCTAAACACATATGATTGTTTTTTAATCACGCCTTAATTATTCAACCAATTATTTGGTATACGCCTTTTCAGGGAAGCTATTATTGGTTTCAGCATGAATGGGTCGGCTCGTCCGGGGTTACTACACTCTCTCACAAAAAACTGACGTGAAGTAACAAGGCTTGCACTGTTGTATTTCGTTCGGTCAGTGAGAGCGCCGGATACCCACCTACCCGCCCCTCTGCCCTTCCCCACTCCCCCAAACACAGGCCGGCAACGCACTTGCAACTCTCCTGGTGTTGCTAGTGTCTATGGACGGCGGTGATCACTTACCATCAGGTGACCCGCCAGTTCGTTTGCCGCCTATAATATAAAAAAAGAAAAACATAAAATGACATAAGGTCTTATCCAGTATAAAGTTCTGTATCCGAGATAGGTTAAACCTAGATTACAAATAAAGCTACTAACAAATATATGCAGAGACGCGGACACAGCTAGTATCCAAATATATTGCTTTGGCAGTCCACAAGAACTCATAGCAGATATGTTGCATTACAGTATTGAGATAACCTGCAAAACAGTTATACAATTTAAAAAAAGTATGATACATTGTAATCTCTACTTTAAGTATTCATAACATAAAGCCGATATTGCATAGTTTCGTATTTTTAATTAATATTGTTATTGTATTCACCGATAAAATCAATTGTTTAAGGCAAACAAGTGCAATGAAACGGCATAAAAAATAAACTTAACTGAGAGGAGGTCATCCATACAATATAGTATTTAAATCTATACATATAATAAGAATGTAAATCTAACGTGTCCTGTACTTTTTTGATTTTCGTGAAAAAAGTTGTTGCAGGTATTTAGGAATACATAATAGATAGAATACATTTGAATCATTTTTAGAAATGTCTGTCTGTCTGTTTTTATGAACACGCATCACAGCTAAAGTATTGGGTTCACAATAAAACCTCATATAAGAAAATCATAAAGCATATCCTCGGGAGTAATTTAGTATTTGTTTTATTAAAATCGGTCTACTCTATCAAAAGTTATTGTAATGTTAGTGGCGCCGCGACTTAAGTATGAGAGAAAAGTAGATAACAAAATGGACTAAATACGTTTAGTTGACTTTATTAGCCATTATTTTGTACATTAGGTTCCACGTGGACGAAGTCGCGGGCACAGCTAGTACTTAATAATGCCCCGCACGCTACTGCGTGTTTGTTTGTATGCTTAAAAAACTACAATATTATATTTTTGTAATTTATATAAATACATATCAATTTCTGCAATTGTAATAATAATAAGTATGTAAGCGCATAATTTCAGAATATCTGCAACTTTTTTTTTTGACTTTATTTTTGGCTACCAATCTTCTAGATTATTACTACCATTGTCGAGTAGTTAATAGTATTACAAGTTCTTCTTCCATTCCATTTTTGGCAACCAGTCTTCTAGTAGACTATTACTGCCATTGTCAAGTGAGTATCGATATTACAAGTTTCTTGATATAATTTCAATGAACTAACAAGATGTTGGCCATCTTGTTAGAACTTTCTATGGAGTTTTTGTGGCATCTCAGTATTCATGGTCCGTGGTATTATTTTCCGTTCACTTCACTTATGCACAATAAACAAACTATATTACATAAAACACCGCCAATTTTACACAATATAGAGTCAAGTAACACAAGATTATGAATAAAAAATAAAATCCACTACATGACAGACCAAAATCCCGCCAAAAACTCCTGGCTGCAACTTATTTGCTAATTATTTATTTGTTATTTTCATAATTGTCAGGAAAAAGTCTGTATGAAAGGGATTGTTCGAAAAATCATACGAAAGAGTGAAATATATTAGTTCAAAAATCTCCATATAAAAATGAATGAATGAGTGACACAGAAAATAACAGATAGCAGCAAAATTATTGAAGTATTTACGGTAGGTTGTTCGGTTGCCATTTTATACTGTAAAGAGAAGATTTGGTCTCAATGACTTCTTAAGGACGAACGTACGAAATCGGGGCGGATAACTAGTTTATAATTATTACTGATGGTGTAAATTTCAAACAAAAAGAAAGCCACGAAAAAAATTATATTTTTTCGGAACACATGAAGAGATGTTTGTCGTACTATAGAAAGTATACACAAAGGTACATTTAAAAATGAGCTAAATATAATTTTAGCCGTACCTAATAATTTTTCGTTATTTATCAAGATCTTTAAATTATGTACATCTAATATGAAGTTCATAGAAAAACTAAAAACCTTATGGACGGCAAAATTTGAACTTGTTTCTCGGTTTACAAAAAAAAAGTGTGTGTGTACTTATGTACACGCGTTAGAAGTTATACTTCTTTGGCGTAACAAGATAACAATCTGTTCAAAAATTTTATAATTTAAAAAAACGACACAACAATAGAAAAAAAGGTATTTAATACATTGAAAGTTTTAATACAAACAAATACGAACAACAAATACAAAGAAACAAAATGTTGACTATAGCAACTTCAGGGTGCAGGTTAAGCAGACAGCTTCATACTGTTAATTTTGTGTCACAGATGCGCGCGCATCTTAAAATTTCACTCTCATCATTTTTTCATAACGCGCCTAAAGAAGTATAACTTCAAAAACTGGAACTGTTAAGAAAAATTAAACATATTATATGAACGACTAGCTGAGCCGTGCCTACTTCGTTGGGCGCTAATAGGCACTATCAAGCCACGAACTTTTCTCTAGAACTCAATCATATGTCTCTCATCGTTAACGCAGCGTTCGTAAGTAACATTTTCGTTCGACCATTTTTTCTACGACTCCCCAGATATTGCCCCCTATAACCTCACAAACTTTACCTCTTTATAATATTAGTATAGATTATATAATTAGTTAATAGCTTCTGCCCGCAACTTCGTACGCGTGGAATAGTTATTTTGGGCTAAGACGCAGCGGAGGTTCTCAAAAAGAAAAAGCCCCGATTTTAAAACATTTTTCATTGTTGCTCCGCTCCTATTAGCCATAGCGTGATGATATATAGCCTATGACACTCACAAATAACGTGGCTATATATTAGTAAAAGAATTGTCAAAATCGGTTCAGTAGTTCCTGAGATTACCCCCTACAACTTCACAAACTCACAAACTTTACCTCTTTATAATATTAGTATAGAGTATAATTGGCTTTAGCTCATTTTAAAATGTAACAAAACATATATCAGTGACTAGCTGTTCCCGCGACTTCGTCCGCGTGGAATAGCTACTTTGGGCTAACACTAACACGCACCGAAAGCTCTCAAAAGGAATAAAAAACCCGATTTTGAAACATTCTTCATTGGTGCTCCGCTCCTATTAGTCGTAGCATGATGATATATATATATATATATCCTTCTATCCTCGATAAATGAGCTATCTAACACTGGAAGAATTTTTCAAATCGGACCAGTATTTCCAGAGATTAGCGCGTTCAACCAAACAAACACAAACTCTAGCTTTATAATATTAGTATAGATTATTTATATGTCCTAGGTTAATTATAAAATTATAAATTATACAATCTTAGTTGAATTATTTTAGTATTGCTTTTTTTTTTCAAACCTAAGTGGCAGCATTCGTTCGGTGTTCGAACAAA
Source organism: Antheraea yamamai (assembly GCA_036509395.1). Taxonomy (NCBI): domain Eukaryota; kingdom Metazoa; phylum Arthropoda; class Insecta; order Lepidoptera; family Saturniidae; genus Antheraea; species Antheraea yamamai. The sequence continues at coordinate 7,263,583 of AP028439.1, read as the reverse complement.
AAACGGGTCCGAGAATTGTTTCTCTGAAGAGCTCTATTAAAAATCGAGTCGGCCACGTTAATCAGTCTCATTACCACCATTCGATTCAAGGATTCCTGATGTCTCCGAGAATCCAGCCTTCAATCTTCCGTCCAATTACGCGTGGAACGCACGAACTGTCAGCAATTATGGATTCTATCGGCTGTTTTATTCTCTCTATTTGGTAATTCTAGAATTATAACGATACCGTACGTAATTTAATAGAATCGTTGGCACAGTCAGTAAAATATCCGCCTTGAACGTTGGACTTAAATTCATTACTTATATAACAAACATAAAAAATATCAAGTTTTCCATTTTTGTAATTACTATAATTATGTTTTCTTGCCCATCGTTTTATTAATTTAATCTTTATTGTTTAACTAGCGGGCCCGGCAGACGTTGTCCCGCCCTGATTATAAAAAATTGTTGACAAATTATATACCAAAACGTTCCTTGTGAATCACTTTATCCACTGCTGAAAACTGCATAAAGATCCGTTCAGTAGTTTTTGAGTTTATCGCGAACAGACAGACAGACAGACAGACGCGGTAGGGGACTTTGTTTTATACTATGTAATGATTAATTTTCACTATTTTTTATTCTTGTTTTATTGATAATTTTTTTAATATTATGAATAAATAAAAAAATACCAAAAATGCTATTGAATACTGAAATATTTTTTTTATATTTATTGAAATAGGCCGCCTATATAAAATGCTTTAACTACCCTTTTGTATTTAAGAGTAGGATGCTCAAATATATCTAATGATGAGTGCGATAATTGCTGAAGTTTAAGGCTTCGTGGGAAAATATCCAGACCGTTCATGTGCAATTGAGCAATACTGTTGTTACTTAAATATAGCATATTAGCAAAACATATAATGAAAGATGACTTGTTACTAACAACCAGTTAACTTTGTCACCATTGGAAAAATAGACGATTTTTTTTAGGAAATCTATAGTGGTGCGATGTTTTGAACTCTTACTTCTACCATACAGTAGGTTTTCATCTTTAAGGGGAGAAACTAAATCTTTATTAATAAGAGACTCGAAATAAATCAATCTTCGATATAAATAAAGAAAACAATTGCCGAAAGTATATAACTTCAGAACTACTGCACCTATTTAGATAATTCTTTTGTTGTCGTGTTTTTAAATGTCAAGACCAGGTATAAGAAAAATTTTAAAATATACTAGAGAATAGTGAAAATAATAGATTAAAAATCTCCATATAAAAACGTGAGTGGGAAAGATAAACAGAACACATTAGGGTGATAGTTAAAAATATTGACAGAATTGACAAACCTACGTTCAGTTGTTAATTGATCACATTACATGATCGTATTGTAAAACGAAGATTTTATGGCATCTTCTTTATTACATTAGCCGTCAGCTAATGCAGGGCAGCTATTACATATATTATATAATATATGTGATAAGTCGTGATTCTAGTGGTTTGACTGGTGGAATATCAACCCGATGTCCCAATGAACACACGCATGTACCAGCGATTTTTTTGGAATTTACTAGTCACAATTGGTAACATTATTGGCTGACGGTAACGGAAAATATCGTTAAGAACTTGAGAAATGTTCTTGTAGTATCACTCTATGTGAGAAAATATACATAGAACTATGGATTTGTCGAAGTTTGAAATCGTCAATAAGTTGTCGGCTGGCGTGGGGATTGTGCCCATACTTTCCTTCGAAAAAAGGTGTATGACCCTGCAGTTGGCCTCTTACAGGCTGATGATGATATGTGATATAATATATTTATAATTTACTAGCGGGCCCGGCAGACGTTGTCCGCCCTGATTAAAAATAAATCCTTGACAAATTATATACCAAAACGTTCCTCATGAATCACTTTATCCACTGGTGAAAACCGCATGAAAATCCGTTGAGTACTTTTTGAGTTTATCGCGAACAGACAGACAGACAGACGCGGTAGGGGACTTTGTTTTATACTATGTAATAAGTAGCGATAACCATAGATAAATGTGATCAGTGTAAAAGGAACCTCTTTCGACCAAACTCCAAATACCTCAGTAGTTTAAGGACCGTGTATTTGGACTTCGCGTCATCAAAGTAGGTTCATATTCTGCAATAAGTCTAGTCTTTCAATTAAGGAAAATATTATGGGGAAGCCTTAGTGATAGAGAATTTTCTAAATCCGCTACACCCTTCAGTTGAATATCTGTTGTCAAGTGCACTTAGATGCATTCCGGATACACAGATGTAGACGAATGAGTCCCTCTGAAGGGTATTCATGTTTTGTTATCTTAAGTCACGTTGTCGTTTAATATCAGGTGAGATAATGAACACACGCTAAACTCCTATACATATATATTAAAAACAATGTTTTAGTTTGACTTTGCCAACTTCCAAAAATGAAGCACCTAAGTGAACCACTATGAAATTTAACGTCAAGTATAGATCAAGTATCGGCTACCCAGCCGGACACCAATTCTTTATCCGGCACAATAATGTAGAGTACCTTCAATAAATATCATTAAAAACGAATCGACGACCTCGATCTTAAGGGATATATCCAAATAAGGTATACAATCAGCTCAACTATTATAACTCTATTTTACGCTTCATTCCTTATACGTTCTATGCCATTCGCTTTGGTCAAAGGCATAAAAGTTTTATGAATTCAATACATAATTGCATTAAATTATTATTACAAACCTAATATTATTTTTCTGTGTACTTCTACATACAGAAATATCAGGCAATAGTTTAGTAAAAAACGATTTACATTATCAACTTCCGATTTACATTATCTAATGTTCCTAATCACAATAACTTAATTAATGTAATGAATTATTTCTATGGAACGTATAACGAATTATTGAAGCATAATTATTCTGCTGTCGGTTATCTGTTATTGCTACTGATAATGATAACGTTAGGTATTATCACAGAGAAGTAAGCATTATTAAACTTAGAGGCGAAAGAGACAGTACTTTGCCTTACTCAAACTTATGTCACTGTCATTGCTATTAGGTATTAATATTAATTTTATTGACGCGTGTAGGATATCTTGTTACGATTTGTGCTTTATTTTAATCAGAACAATGTCGATTTTAACTATTAATAGATGCAGTTGGTAATAATTATCTCTTTTGTTTAAAATTTTGAAAGGAATGGCTATTCATATAAGTATAGTGTTATATACGTAGTATATAGTATTCATAATACGAAAAACAGCGGATTACAAATAGCAGAATAATTAACAACAGTTTACAATAACTGTTGTTGAAACATAAAAACAGCGTGATACATTATTGATAATCGTCGTTATTGTCATCTAAGGAGTTACATAGGTAGGTAAATAAAGTTATGTAGTCAACTTAGTTTGTAAAATTAACAGCCAACATTCAATCGTAATGCCAAGATCGCAATCGTATATCGGCAGTCGAAAACACGTTTACACGGGTCATTTGGGCGCACGTCATCTGCCAAACACATTACTATGGCCCGACGTAATTAAATGGAGAGAGAAATTTAGCTAAACAGGGCATAAAAGTAAAAGCTATACTGCCGATAAAACCAGTCAGAGGGTGTAGATAGAGGGGTAAGTTACGAAAGACATTTCGGTTAGTTTCAGAGCTAATAACGTTCCTGAGTACAGTATCTGTGATGATTTTTGAAGTGAAACAAGAGATAAATTTGTAATTTCACGTCAGGAGATGCTACGTCAGCATTACCAGCCGTATTGCGCTTGCGCGGCTTCGGTGAAACTCGCGACGCGTGGTATAAGGGCCTATTGGTATATGGTGGTATATTGGTATTTTGTATAGAGATTGTGCAACCCACCATACATTTGATCAATTAGACTGTATAAAAGTGTATATAATTATTGTTCGGAATGCGAATAGATATGAAAACCAGACTAATGTTAATAATTTCAATTTATAAATTATGGAATTTAAATAATTCGCACTGTAATTAATTTAAAAATTGAAAACAGAACACATTTATTCTACTGTATTGAGTTTTCACTTCTATTGGCAGACCTTGATTTTTTTTTGTTAGTTTACATGTTAATTCGTGCACAAAATATTATGTCATTTATATATTTACTAGCGGGCCCGGCAGACGTTGTCCCGCCCTGATTAAAAATAAAACCTTGACAAATTATATACCAAAACGTTCCTCATGAATCACTTTATCCACTGGTGAAAACCGCATGAAAATCCGTTGAGTACTTTTTGAGTTTATCGCGAACAGACAGACAGACAGACGCGGTAGGGGACTTTGTTTTATACTATGTAATGATAATGATAATGATTCTGAACAGACTAACATTATCTGCCTGACGGGACTTCACAACTACACCGGACTCTCGTGTCCAATAATTAAGACGATATTATTATGCCTAATAAAGGCTGTAGGCTCGATTAAAAACGCTTACTCATAAATAAAATAACTATGGCTCAGTATAATAGTCGTAATAGTTGATTAAGGTTAATAATAGTTTATTATCTATGTATAAAACGGCAGTGGGAAAATAGATGAGAATATCTCACTTCTCAAACCTTTGTTTCCGATCCGATTCTTTTCATTTCTTTTTTTAATATCCATTGATTTGCTTTAGGGTTACTAATAAAAACATTTTATTTTTGGTTTCTATCGTCGAAGTTTCGCCACCACTGGACGAGCGCTCGTAGTAATACTATTGTAACTGTTGCTCGTTGTACAAGCTGCACTATATTTTTATAACGATTTTTGATTTAATTATTTTTATAAATTTAAGCAGAAAAAAGATGGTGTCCAAGTGTCTGCAGAAATAAAATTTAAAAAAATATTATGCGTAAAGACTGGTAGGGATAGCTACCTGATTACATGTTTGTACGTTAAGAGTGATTAAATAATCAACAGTAAAAAGTGCCCTTATGATTTCCGATAATTTTGATGTTTTAATAGACGGTTACAAATACATAATAGCGCTTAATTTTTATAATATTGCATTTCTGACTTAGCGCTTAGTAGTCAAATATAAACAAATTACGTACAAAGCACGACCGTTCCTTAAGGAGACAACCACGCAACTGAGCACAGCGTGATACCTCGCTGACATAGACATTCACATTTCATTCTATCATGATAATACTCTGTTCTCGCCTCCGACGTTCTTGTTTTTATGATAACCGTTTTACTTCTAAGGGTCGTGGCATAATACTAGATTTAACCTTCCTCAATAAGGAGATCATAAAACGCAATTACGCAAATTGATTGTCTCAAATCGGACTAGACGCTCCAGAGATTATCGCATTTAAGCAGCTAAAAAGGGAATCTTTTGACCATCACAATTTTAAAAAATTACCATAAACGATTAAATAGTGAAATTGCGTATTTATTTGAAAGTTACTTCGATTATTAGTGTCATAGTTTTGACTGTATTTGAAAAATAATATCAATTAGTTTTTCGTCGCGACCTTCACTCGCGATGATATAGATTTGATCTTAGGTTATATAGGATTATGTAGGTGGTAGAGCTACGTTGAAGCTATTAATGGTTTCAGCATGAATGGGTCGGCTCGACTGGGGTAGTACCACGCTCTCACAGAAAACCGACGTGAAGTAACAGTGCTTGTTTTGTTGCGTTACGTTCGGTCAGTGAGAGCGCCGGAGGTCCCACCTCCCCCGTCCCCCCTCCCTTACTCCCCCTCTCCCCCAAGACAGGTTAGTAACGCGCTTACGACTCCTCTGGTGTTGCAAGTGTCTATGGACGGTGGTGATCGCTTAACATCAGGTGACCCACCCGTCCGATTACCTCCTATGATATAAAAAAAAAAATCCTTAGAGAGCAGTACTTTTTTTTTGGGTGCAATTATTATCATCATCGTCTACTTCCTAACCGTTATCGGTTACAGAGACGGATAAGGGAATAACTCAACAGTCTATTTCTCCGCCCTTTCGTGCACGTAAATGCACGCTACCTCCGCGTTAAACGTACTTGGGAAATATATAGGATACAGCCTATGTTCTTTTATATATCCTTGATAGAATGTCTGCAAAAATCCATAACGATCGGTTCAGTAGTTACACCGTGAAAGCATAACAAACAAACAAACTCACATTCGTATTTATGATATTAGTAATGTCCCACGTATTAACGGTAGTGACAGAACAAAAATTTAAAAAAGAATATTTGTACGCATTATCTTATCCAGACTGGCTCTTAAATTAACGAGTCTATCTCCTCTGCCGCGTCATTATGGCTTGCCTAACGGAAGTGGCGTCAGGCGTCGCGGCGCGTGCGTTACAAATCACTACTTTACAACTTCCGGTATCCTCAGTGCATCGCCGACAATGAAACGGGATGGACGTGCAAAAAAAACATCGAATGTGCAACGTCTAATAATTCTCAGTCACGCATGGATGAATTAACTTAATGGTCGTGTGATGATATTATGGAATATAATAATTTGTCTCCTTTCCCCTCTTGGTTACGATTTGGGGACCTGTTTTGTAATTTTTATTATAAAGTTTTTTCGTGAACATTTTAAATCAGAGTTACTAAAGAATTATTAGTTAGTATTATAGTTGATTATTAGTTAGTAATAAGTAGACTTTGAAGAGAATTTTAAATAGATAGATAATTGTTATGTTCAAGAATGGATAAAAGTATGCAGACATAATTCTATCTACATTTTCTTATATGGGAGAGTAACGGCATTTGATAATTCTTTCATGGTACAATTATTTTTCTCTTCCTTTTACTTTATTATGATAAAGCGCCTTAGAGTACGAATGAGGACCACGATAAAAACGACGATTAATTTCGATATATAGACTCTACGTACATCTCTTTTATGTATGTAATTCTTATAGATTTGTTTGTTTGTTAAACTTAAGAGCACTGTGATCTAATCTAATCTTAATAGATTGGTACTGCTAAGTACAGAACAGAATTGCCTTATGTGTTACATATATGTTGTAAACTACGTCTTTGGTACTCTGGGACAGAAATAAATCTGGCAGCAGTGCTCTCGTCTGCGAAGCTTAAACGGTGTTATTACAAAAAAGTTAAATACGTATTGAATAGTTGCTTTAAAAAGATCTCGTATTAAATGCACCGCGGTCGCTGAACGTTCGCCATCTTGCTCTTTTGTCTCGCTTTGGTTACGTTAGGTTAGACTTGCGAAAAAGGATAACGCGAATTTGCCTCATTTGCCTCGGGCGAGCGCGGTGCATTTAATTCGAAACCTTTTTAAACCAAGTATTTAACTTTTTTGTAATAACACCGTTATAGTTTGTTACATAGTACAAGTTTCAATGTACCTAGTCAGTCGATTCTGAACATTATTTTCCTAACAAAACACCTTATTAAACCCCAGCGCTATTCTAATAAGTCCTAATTCCAATTACAACCCTAGTTATTAATACTGTATAGTGAATTTGCTTGTTTAATTGTTTGTAAAGCTTTCCCATCATGCTCCGTAACTCCGTCCGGAAGTCGTCGTGATCTAGTGGTATGTGGAAAAACATAGAACTGTTGATTTCTCAGAGTTTGAAATTGCCAATACGTCATGTATACGTCATTGGCGTGACGATTATGCCAACCAATGATGTGGTGATAACTATCAACCCTGGGAATGGGGTAGGTTGATTCGTTTTTGGTATTCTATAAGATCAAGCCTGTACTCTTATAATCTATTGCGCACTTTTTTTCATCTATTGCCCAAGCTTAATCTATACTAATATTATAAAGAGGTAAAGTTTGTGAGTTTGTGACGTTGTCGGGGGTAATCTTTGGATCTACTAAACAAACTTTGAAAATTATTTTACCAATAGAAAGCCACGTTATCTGCGAGTGCCATATATATTAACCCGAAAAATGGAAAGACTTTTCTGTGGAAGTCGGATTTGCAAAGTAAGTCGGAGAATAAATGGTTCAACGAAAAGTTTCTTACGAACGCTGCCTTAACAATGAGAGCTATATGATTGAGTTCTAGAGAAAAGTTGTAGAGCTTGATAATGCCTACAAAAAAGTCAGCGATAGCATAAGTCTAACTTCAAAGGTTTTTTTTTATTATCAGGGCGGGACAACGTACGCCCGTGCCGGCTACTACTGTATAAATCAGATATATTGAGTTTTACAATAGAATATACTAAAATAACAAGAATATGCGTGACTTAACTGAAAATGAGTCGACTAGCCCCGATCTCCCCTACAAAGAAGTTTACACGATATCTTTCACACTGAAAGAAATCCTGTTCCTGAGTGAGAGGTCAGATCTAGGTAACACGATCTAAGCCGCAAGCAGAAGTCAGTAGGTTATATTATATTATATTATTATAAATAACATATATAAAGTTGATCAAATAAGTCTATAGAGATTTAGTTATTAAATAATGTAGGTAAAATGGGGTAAATCTGTCATGGATTTGATGTGTCACATATGGAGCTATAGTCCGTAAGCGGTCCAGTGAAGAAATTATCCGATACGAAATATAGAGTTGTTGAGGTATGTATGCTTGGTACACATATATGTTTCAACAACTCATATATGTATTAATAGTTAGTTTAGCTTAGATTAATTCAGATAGGTCGCGAATTGCATGTATCAGGCAACAGCCCAAGCCGAGGTGTGCCGTGCACCGTTGAGCTAGTTGTCAAATAAAATCGGCTGAGTACCTTAAGCTCTCGCCTTAGTAGTCCGATGAAGCTGTTAAGATCTTGCTAGGCCAATAAGGGATTCAGTTCGAAAAAAAAAGGTCCAGTGAAGTCTAGTAATGCTAGTCCGGTGAAGCTATGAAAGCTCACCAATTTAATAGCATATAATCAATTTGAAAAAAAACATATCGAGATATTCAACTAGATACCTTAAATCAAGGCAGTTCCATTTGTTTAAAATACAACGGTGACTGTTGATGGATTCTCGCTGTTATATAGTTAAAGTATCGTATGATATATATGTGTTTTGTATGGTGGTAGGGTTTTTTCTAAGTCCGCCTGGCTAGCTACCACACTCGTGTTGAAAATGTGTCGCCAAGCACTTGCTGGTGTGTTCCAGTAGCTGCACTTGAGACTTGCCTCTAGGCTTATCATGTTTACCATCTTAGATGTCACAGTCATTTAACATCAGGTTAGATTATGAACAAACGCTAAAACCTATTAAGTACAAAAAAATGACCACCACTGCTTTTAATTTGCACTTCACTTATCTATACTAATAGATAATATTATAAAGAGGTAAAGTTTGTGAGTTTGTGACGTTGTAAGGGGTAATCTCAGGAACTACTGGTCCGATTTGGAAAATTAGTTTTATATAGCTAATTTATCGGGGAAGGTTATAGGCTATATATCATCACGCTAAGACCCATAGGAGCGGAGCAGCAATGAAGAATGTTGCATAATCGGGGTATTTTTCCTTTTCAAAGCGTCCGCTGCGTCTTAGCCCAAAATAACCATTCCACGCGTACGAAGTCGCGGGCAAGAGCTATTAACTAATTATATTATCTATACTAATTAAAAAGAGGTAAAGTTTGTGAGGTTGTGGGGGTAATATCTAGGGAGTCGGAGAAAAAATGGTCGAACGAAAACGTTTCTTACGAACGCTGCCTTAACAATGAGAGATATATGATTGAGTTCTAGAAAAAAGTTGTAGCTTGATAATGCCTATTACCGCCCAACGAAGTGGGCACGGGTCGGCTAGTCACAAATAAAGATGGAAACGTCAAATCGTTTGTTCATTCCCTTAAACAGTTTATATTAAACTTCATACTAAAGTCTAACGAACCACAACATTGTTCTTAAGGGTCCCATCACCATTTTGTTATAATTAAATAAACCAGTATCTCGTAAAGTTTGTCGGTGACATGGGGATCATAAAAGACCACTTCATAATAAACGAAATCAAATTCGACCGACAAACAAACCGGCGTAATAAATTTTGTACGTATTACAATATAAAATCCGTTCTTAGATATTGCCCAGAAAGTGTTGACCCTTCGCTATGTAAAGGAGATGACACTGAACTCTTTATCTAAAATTTGGCAGGAGGTCGAACATCGTTGGAAATTTTACCCCAAATATTGTCGGGCACGTGTCTTAACCACCCTTTCTATGAAATATCCCACCGACTTTGTACACAATAAATATTTGGACAAATTATAACAAATTTTATTTTGATTTAATTCCCATTATCTGTTTATATTCAAGTTAGGTACAATAGTTAAATCTTAATAAAGTTAAATAATTACTACATAATATACACTATTTTATGTTGGTTAATGGGCAAGATGGAATTTCTTATACAAAAAAAGTCTATATATGTCTATATAGTTCTATTTTTGCATTACCTATACATACAGGTATGTAGTTTGCACGGGCTAATCTCCGCCATCGTTGAATTTAGTTTAATAGAACTATTGCTGGCTGATAAAAAACCTTTCACAGTTACCGCTCTAGGCTACATCTATATATATACTTTCCCATAGGAAGTAATCAGTAATATAAAAAAATTAATTAATCCATACATAAAACGTAATAACTAACCTAACCCTGAAAGAACAAACACCCTGTCACAAGAACCACGTCGCGGCCGTACGTTTAATTCTTTGTTGAAATGATTGAATAGTTATTCGATTTAATTACAGTGTATTGTATTTATATGTAAATAATTAACAATTTACTCATCGACGTTCCAAATTCGTACCCTCCGACGCTCGATGATAGCTCATCTACACATTCTAAAGCCTAATAAAATAGCAAAAGCCACAAGGTTCTCCAGAACCTTCATTATGCGTACGCTGACGTTGTGGAATGAGTTACCCGGTACAGTACTCCCCAGAGTTATGATATAGGTATTTTTAAAAAGGGACTAAAACACACTCTTCAAGGCCGACAACGCCACAGCGATACCCCTGGTATTGCAGGTATCCATAGGCAACGGTAACCATTTACCATCACGTGGGCCATCTGCCTGTTAGCTACCATTTAGTATAAAAATAAATAAAAAATACTCCATATTTATTTCTATTGATTATAATAAGACCGACCATTTTAAATGCACTTTTTAATAAGATATCAATAATTATTTATTAGTTAACATCAAAAGTTCTGCAAGACTGCAAAAAGCAGATTTATTATAAAAAATCCAATCGTATAAATGTAGAAGGTGGATGAAAGGGAGGGTGGTAGCTCCCTCTGACGTCAAAAGGAAAGGACACGTCACGCGAGCGCGCACATATTTCATTGATACGATCCTCCACTAAACTAATGTAAGTGAAAATAAGCGGCGATTGCCCTGTGTACAGTTTGCAAAACAGTTTATTTTTTATATTTAAAATTTTCCTTTCTAACTAATGCCACTCAGCGCGCTATCGCTGATACTAAATTAATCCTGTGGGTATTTTTTTCTGCAATTGTACAATAGAATCTATTCAATTGAATTTTATGACCATAATAATTAAACAGATTGTCTTGCGGCATTTATAAAAAAGCAGGGTATATCGTAAAAACACATGAGTGAAGTGAAACTTTTGTATTACAGGGAAACATTTTATTACAAAAATTCGACAAAAAACCATCGCGGTGTTTCCAGGCGGTCACCCATCCAAGTATTGATCGCGCTCGACGTTGCGTAACTTCGGTGATCGGACGAGAACCAATGTTTTAAACACTCTACTTGACACAGTGTTTACCCCTATCACTTTTCGTCACACAAAAAGGTTGCTGATCGGAATTTCAAAGCACATAAGAAGTTTGGAAATATCCTAAAGGATTCGAACGTTTTGTATGAACTTATGAAACTGTAAAAATCTTATCAAACTTTAGAATATTATTGTTCCTTCGCTTGCTTAAATGCACTAATCTCAGAAGCTATCAGTCAGATTTAAAAATTATTTTCGCCTTTCATAGCATATTTGTTGAGGAAAATACGTAATCTATTTAGATCAAGCTATAACTCTTAGGAGGAGAGCAATTACCATACAAATTATAGGTAGGTAAGAGTATACGATGCAACCCGTAAGAATAAAACCGCAGGACTCAACTACATATAAAAAATTGTGTGTAATTCACACGGGGTGGAATTCAAGCCTTGAAAAAGAAAGCGAGATCATATATGTCACTGTTCTTCAATCAGGTACACTGCTCCCACTCTACCCCACACAGTGTTTTCCCCACCAATGTTTGTCACAAAAATGGTTGCAGTTTCACTTAAAAAAAGTCGGCAAAACTGACGAAATTAGTTGGTCAGAAAAACCCCACAATGGAAACTATATTATTTTGTACAATATTTTTGGTAAACGTATAATTGATTTTAAGTGTATATAATATTATATTGTCTGTGCCAACCGTACAATAATGGTCCGGTTACGGTGCGTGGCCGTCGAACAATGCAGGCCACCCCGCCGCGCCACGACGCTCGTTACCACTCCACCGCACTGTACTCCTGGTTACAACGTGGCAAATCGTGTGGACTACATACTATTTCTACCCTTATTTCTAGATACTATATAGTACAAAAATATCAAAAACCATAAAACATTCAATTATAAATTCATCTCGTATTCTTTTTATAATATAGTTTAATGAGTAATTAGATTTTTGAAGTGAAACTTCTTTATCGGCGTTGGAAAAAATTTACCGTCACATTTTTCCGTTACGCGCCATCTTTTTTGTATTCATGTCTATGATAATAAAATCCTTTTGTTTAAACTTTATCTAATTTAACTTTATTTTTTAATATATTAATGAAATTGTTTGCCATAAAGAAAGAAAGGGTTTTTTTTTTTTTTTTTTTTTTTTTTTTTTTTTTTTTTTTTTTTTTTTTTTTTTTTTTTTTTTTTAAGTTGCATATAGATCATTTTGCGAAAAATAAGGCCTTAAACAAGTTTCACTTCTTACGTGTGTACACTAGTACACGCACACATTTTTTTTTGTTTGTACATATATTTCGCACTTATTTTTATATTCCATTACTTTATGAATGAACCTTCTTTGAATATAGAACTAAACTTATATATTACCAGCCAGGTTTATTAACTACTGGTTTTTTTTTCGAACTGACTACGCTATTGACCTAGCAGGTTGTACGGGACACCTCGGTTTGGGCTGTTGCCTGATAGATGCAATTCGCGACCTATCTTTTTTTTTTTTTTTTTTTTAACGTGGGGAAATCCCTTATGGATACCCACCCTCCCGGGGGAGAGAGTGGGTTATGTCCGACTCGCACGGACTAAAACCCCACGGTGTACCGACAGACCGTTGTGTGGGGGCGGCAAGGGATCGTTCAAGCTAATCAACCTTGTAGAGCCGCCCCCAGACAGAGTGTGCTGCGCGGTATCTTCGACAGCGCCGCACTCGTGACAGGCGGCGGTCGGCTCCCTGCGTGCGATCCGGTGCAGGTACCACCCGAAACAACCGTGTCCGGTGAGTACCTGCACCATTCGGAACGTCAGGGAGCCCCACTCCCTTGTCATCCACTCCCGCAGGACCGGGCGGACGGCGTCTACAGTGTATCGCCCGAACCGCTCGTCCGCCAGGTCCTGCTTCCATCTTTCGACGGCGTCTCCCCTGAGACGCCGTCTCTCCGCCTCTACCTCCCTGGGAGCCGGAGGCTCCCCCCTTCGTTTCCTCGCCGCCGTGAACTCGTACACGGCGGCGAGAACGCCTGCCTCCAGCTCCCAGGGTATGGAGCCGGCGAGCGTGAAGGCCGCCGCCGAGGACACCGTCCGGTACGCCCGGATCGCCCTCAGTGCCACCGTGCGCTGCGCATTGCGAAGCGCGCGCACGTTGGCGGCACCGAGGGCGTCGGCCCAGACCGGTGCCCCGTAGGCGGCCATCGCCCGCACGACTCCCATGTAGAGTCGGCGGCACCCGGCACCAGGCCCCCCTATGTTAGGGAGCAATCGGCCGAGTGCCGCCGCCGCCCCAGCAATTCGCGGTCCGAGCCCCGCAAAATGGGGCTCAAACCGCCAGCGCCCGTCCAGGGTGAGGCCCAGATACTTCATCTGGGTCCCCACCCTGATCCGGGCGCCCTCCACCACTATATGGGCCCCTGGTGGTGGCCCCCGCCGAGGCCCATGAAAGAGTAGGGCCTCGGTCTTCTCGAGGGCCACCCTGAGGCCCAACCTCCTGATGCGCCTGACCACGAGGGTTGTGGCCATCGTGGCCAGGCGCTCCACCTCACTCCACTCTCCCCCCCGGGCTACCTATCTGAGTTAACCTAAGCTAAGCTAATTATTCATACATATGTGAGTTGTTGAAACATATATGTGTACCAAGCATACATACCACAACAACCCTTATATATATTTCGTATCGGATAATTTTCTAAACTATTTCCGTTTGATAAGGGAAAGAAATAAAACCCACTTTCATGTGTAAAGGTGTATGCGTGCACGTGTGTGGAGGTGATATGTGTAATGTTGTCGCAGTGATGTAAGATTTTGTGTCACTGTATCGCGCGAGCAGCGCACTCAAGAGCTCCACGCCGAGGGCACGGACCTAGGCTTGAGCCGCTGCCGATGGGGGCCTAATCTGGTAAAATTAACTACACCAAATTGAAAATATTTTGAATCTGAATGGCTTGTTGGATGATAGGACACAATAATTTAGTCAAAATGGGTATCAAACATTACATTTTTTTATTACACAATTATATCTGATGTTAAATGGGGATGTAGTCTAAGACAATAAACACGGTACAACTAGAGTGGAACTGACTCTCAAATGCAGCTACCAGAATATACTTATAAGTGCATGGTGACAGAGTTTCGAGTTGAGGGTCGTAGCTAGAGCCAGGCGGGCTTAAAGAAAACCCTACTACCGTACTACAGGTTCACTACGATATTTTCCACCACCGAACTTTCCAGTACATTCGCAAGGATTCGCAAGGACCTATGTAATTCAATTAACAGCAATTTTTCTGACAACTACCTGACCTGACATCTTTCGTCCGCGTAGTTTGTTCTCTTAACAATATACTGAATGTACACAGGAAAAAACATAAAAGAATTAAGCAAAAGTATCCTTTATTTAGAAGATTTCTTTGTAAACAATGTTTTGCGTTTACTTCCCTTGTCCTGTGTATGCTTATCACACCATTTTCCCCATTGCTTCAGATCAAGAAAACAGCTGAACTCTTAATATTTAATGTATAATTGTAATCTCTTAAAACTTTATATGGAATCAAGATATCGTGATCTGTTTCTAGATAATGCTGTTTCTGTGTCTAAGAACTAAAACTATAAAAATGGTTCGAAATCTATCTAGTAGTTTTTGCGTGATGTACGAACAACGGGAAACCTTTGTAATTTTCTTTTTATATACTACTAGCCTCTGCCCGCGAATTCGTCTGCATGGAATAGTTACTTTGGGCTACTTCTAACACACAGCGGAACCTCTAAAGAGGAGAAAAAACCTCGATTTTTAAACATTATTTATTGGTTCTCCTATTAGTCTTAGCGTGGTGATATATAGCCTATAATCTTCCTCGACAATTGAGCTATATACACTGGAAGAATTTTTCAAATCGAACCAGTAGTTCCTGAGATTACTCCCTACAACATCATAAACTCACAAATTCACAAACTTTACCTCTTTTAAAATTAATCATGTGAAAAATAAACAATATCATGGAGTCCGTAACACCACCCAGGGCGCGTTTGACTTCTAATATCTATATTTAAGGATAATCATAATATATATTTGATTGCGCATCATTTAGTCGCGTACAGCGCATCATTTATATATTTATATATATTTAAAAATCGTAGACGACTTGGTAATGAGCTCAGATTTAAGTCACGGAAGATTTTAACAAGAAAACGAGTTGAAAATGCCATTCTTGTATTTATAATTTATTTGAAAATGGAATTACGTAAATATACTTGAATATATAACTGCAAGATTCCTTTTTGAAGTGAAACTTCTAATGCGACTTCCAACAAGGTTGCGTTAAACGTTTAACGCTACCATGGAGGGGGTATGAAAGCACTGTTGCGTTAAATGTTCAACGCTCCTGGGGAGGGGGAATAGAAAGAGACAGAGCGAGAAAAATAATCAAACATTTGTCAAAATCAAATGTTAGAGATTTGGATATTTCTCCACTCGAAAATGATAATTAAAAGATGCGATCGATTGTGAATTGTAAGCAATGTTAATAAAGTTTGTCTTAAAGAAACAATATGATTTCACTAAAAATCAATTTCTACCCCTTCCTATTTTCATTTCCACATTACGAATTGTCACTTCTTCCGCGCGAAGGGACTCCACGCACTATTTTTTTTATGTTAAAAATTCCAAATAAGCTGCTCTGTGTACGGCTTTTCATGTCGAGTTCAATTGCAGCCGATGGCTATTTTTAACCGAAACCGAATAAGGGTATGGTATTAATCGATGTGAAGTATATGTCCCGGTTATATTAGTAAAGGTATAAGGATTTTATTTTTTAATTTTATATCTATATAATTAAAATACAACTACTTTGAGAAGAGTTTATGACGGGATCTTAGTCATTCGTGTAGTGGATTTTATATTTTATTCATAACCCAGTGTTATTTAACTCTATATTTTGTAATATTGATCGTATTTTATGCAATATAATTCGGTTATTGCACACACCTCGGAGCATTTATTCTGAGATGCCACAAAAATTTCTGGAAAGTTCTAATAAAGGGCCCTTCAACTTCTTAGAACATTTAAATTATCACAAGATGCTTATAATATTATTTATTACCTACTCGACAATGTGCAGACGGTTGGTTGCCATAAATAAAATATAACAAATACAACTCCTTTGTGACTCGATCACTAGTCTAATTAAAACTACTGAACGTACCACCATGACCATTCGATGCAGAATTTTTCATAGACGGTACTAGGCTACTTATTTTTGGGGCTTGATTGATCTTTTGCCATTTTTATACACAACGTTGCGAGCGGTAAGCTGCTAATATATACATACAACTGCGGATATAGCACTGTTGCTAGATTGCTGTCACGTCTTCACCCTAAGTCTAACAAAGAATTCCTTGAAGATTCGTATAAATGAAACCACCTCACGTTTAGCCTTTTAGTC
Source organism: Antheraea yamamai (assembly GCA_036509395.1). NCBI lineage: Eukaryota > Metazoa > Arthropoda > Insecta > Lepidoptera > Saturniidae > Antheraea > Antheraea yamamai. Next base: position 7,246,515 of record AP028439.1, on the reverse strand, counting down.
GTTAAAATATAGGAATAAAACCAACTTATTTAACTCTTATCCGGAGTTCCATGTCTTGGAAATCTTTTTTTTCTTACAAGACAATATATTCGTAATCATTTAACCACGTTTGCAAAGACGTTATAAGCTGCCTTTTTCACTTCATAAGTCCTCTAAACATTGTAGTCCGGTGAAGTTGTTAAGGCCTTGCTAGGCCAATAGCGTAGTCAGTTCGACAGAAAAGCTCCCAAAATATTTTATCCCCAGAAAAGCCTTAATTGCTGCTTAATAATCCCGGAAGTTCGGGAAATCTGGTAACCGTAGGATTTTCTTCAAACACTTAATATGGCTATGTAACCATTTATATACTTTAATCCAATTATGTAATAGAAGAATTCTACATTTGGAATAGTTATCTACCTGATATGGACTAGCAATACTATCATTTTTATATTTTACACAAACAAACTTGACCTCAATTTCAACAGAGTTAGTAAAGGTCTATCCAATATCCGTCTGACGCATTTTACTCTTCTATTAAATACTTCCAAGTTATGAAAAGATTGGACGTCAGACGTCGATAAAGTATTTCAGTCGCTAGTTATTCGCATTATAAATTGATAAATGAATCACTACGTACTACAGTACGTACACTAATCGCAAGAATATTAATCGCATATAGATGAAAACTTTCACTGCGTCTAATTGTCCCATAATTAAATCGAGCAGATGGTATACGGTACGGTATAATAGAACGCTACTTGCGCCGATGCGTTTTTAGCTTAGTCAGCAATTAAGGTTGCTAAATCTTGTGCCAAAAATAAGAGATATATAAAAAATATTGCTATCATTAAAAATAATAGTTAAATAACCCTCTTCATAAGTGGAGATAGCTGTAAAAAAAATTCTAAAATATAATTGCATGTTCTCACACTCAAAAGTTATATCTTAAGCAAAGGGACTCTCTCTCAAGTGCATATATTTTTTCAATGACAGATTTTAAAATTAAGGACGTTCTAACCAGCACGAGCATAACAAACAATCCAATTATCAAAAATCAAATCAAAAACCATGTACATGAAGAACTAAGAAAATATTAAGTTTTGATGAGTTAACTTCTCTATTCTTTGCTGTGCTCGCTAGTGGGATGATAAAACTGTAATAGCTCCAGTAGCCCCGAGGATCGCATGTCCGTGGTCTCTAATACTTGTGTCTATATAATGTGTGAACATCTTTTCATAATAAGCAAGGGTCTTAAACAAATCAATACTTTTAGCTACACGCAAAAATAGTTTACTGTGAAGTTCTTAGGAAACAACTTTTGCTTATAACGGAGGTTTTGTTTTAAAGACTATAATTTTATATATCCATTTGTTCTTTGAACGATTGCTTCGATTGACGTAGGTTCGAACTCTTGCGAATGAACGGGAACCGTCCGTCATGGAAAACATCGTAAGAAACTATAACATGATGATACCGGCTTTTTCTTAGCATATCTGGTTAGCTACCATCCTAAAGTATAAAATCTATCTACAAACCCCTACCGGTGTGTTCCGAGGCTACAGTACTTGAGAGCGAGCCCTTTTAGGTTTAGCGTCTTTACCATCTTAGGTCATCAGATGAGATTGTAGTGAAACGATAAATTCTAAAAAGTATTAAAAACAGCTTTTTGACGTGAAGGATTTATCACGTCGCATTAGTTCCCGCATTAGTCCTACTATAAGTCGAGATAGGCCAACAACTATGGATGTGCAATTTTTATCATAATGCAGCAGTACTTGCACTGCTGTTTTTAAATTTGAAGGTAACGAGCACTACTTACAAGCTTTTCTAACTTAGCAAACGACGTTGTAATCTGTTCACTAATTAGTAACTATAATTAGTACTCCGGTGTTTTTGAGATTCAAGTCGAATGAAAAGAGTACTTTATTCAATTTATGCCCTGAGAGAGTGCTTATTAATGTAAAAACTACCACCGGTTCGGAAAACAACCTTGTCATCGAGAAGAATCGACAAGAAACTCGATTTGGGTTGTTCTTTCATCATACATATTTTTTCAAACATATATAGTTGCATTCGTTGCTGGTGGATGCACAGAGAGGGGCGTCATTTCCAGACGTCAACATCGTTAACATTTTGATCCACCCTATAATGCAGCATTTAGACTTTAAAACCCCCTCTGCTATGGCGGTTGAACTCAATATCCGGTAAATCAGTATAGTGCTTTGGGGCTTTCTTATAAAACCTAACACTACCATCTAAAAAACTGTTATGTAAAAATTAATTGAATTGAATGGAGGTGATTATAAACACCTATAAGTTTATATAATTCTGATTTAAGATCAGGAGAATCCAGGCCTGTTTGATGCTTCGTAGCACAAATAAAATGTTACTCAAGTTATTCTCCAAAATCTGTTGTGCAAATAAAATTTCTGGGGCTCTCAAATATACTGTCGATAAATATATATGTGGAAACTCATCATTGGGAATTTTAATAGCATTTGATATTTCAAAATTATTCGATGTCCTATTAATACTAGAAATCTAGAAGCTAAAAGTACGCGACAGCTCTGTCGGTGAAATTATTCTCTTTAAGGTCGCCTACATTCTTATATTGTAATTTAAGGTCAAAGTCTGATAGAGTATAGTAGTCCAGTGAAGCTCTTAAGACCTTGTTAGGTCAATAGCGTAGTCAGTTCGAAAAAAAAATGTAGCTCTTCTGATAGAGTGAAGTCCTTTTGTAAGCATAAATAAACTACAGGTACTAAGACGTAACTTGGCTTACAACTAATTGCACACGACCTTTGTGGCTATGTTCAAGACGTTTAACAACAGAGATAGCTCATTTAAATTTTCGATAGTGATTATAAAATACTTGTTCAAAAATTTCACATCAATTCCTTTTAGATAACATCAAAAAGTTTCAGTTACGTAAATAGAGACATTATTCATTGGAAAGGAAAGTCACGAACGAGCAATTTGATAGCAATCAATGCAGCATCGATTGCTACGGATCATGCCACCCACGGACTTGTAGTTTGTATTCGCTTTCTTACTTTGTCTGATCGTGAACTATGCGTAGATATTGTTAAAACTAAAAAGTTTGATGTAGCATTTTTGCTTAGTAGAAATTAGTCTGATACATTCTTATTCAAAGAAATTTATCTATAAACGCATCTTAATTATATTCTTACATAATGTTATAAATGCGAATGTGATATTTTTATGGACTGTAGGTTTTAGAGTTTGGTCACAATCTTAAATGATAAAAATTCTCAGATCATTCGGTATTTAAGTAGCTACATTTTCATAATTGCTTTAATCTGGTTAATTTCTGGGAAAAAGAATTTTCACATGCTTGATAAAATCACTCACGATCGGTAAAGAATGTCATTATGAATTGCGAACCGTTGTCATCAGCATAACGTAGATCGTACCCGAGACATAAAAAAGGACGAAGAAGAAAAAACGCAAAGGTCTTAATATTTGTTACCTTGACACTAACTAGGCCGTTTCGTATCCACAGATAGCCAACGGCGTCCACACCTCGTTCGAAACGAGCCGGGAATAAAAAACAAAGGTCGAAAAACCAACAAACCGAAATTCTCGGCACCTCTGCCCGAGGAGCCGAAATTTAATCATACATATTATCCTGTTATGACAAGTGACCCCGAAAACTTACATAGTATGTTCACAAAATCAATTCATAGTGTATACTTTTATGTAAAAGTATTGATTCCAGTAGAATATAATTTTTAAGTGTGTGTATACTAATTGGTGACAAAAAAAATATTCTTTTAGTTAAAATCAAAAATACATTATTGGATTTAGGCCCTGAGAAGGCGCTTATGAATGCCAAAGCTAACACCCTAAAAACAACTCGGCCATCGAGAACAATCAGCAAGAAACTTGATCTGAATTATCTTTTCATAATAAATTATTTTACACACATATCAAATCAAATCAAATCAAAAATACTTTATTCAGTTTAGGCCCTAATAAGGCACTTATGAACGTCAAATACTACCATAGATAGCTGTCTATTTGTTTTTGGTTGTTGCACAGATTTAATGATGTGATTTTAGTAGTCGTGGAAATATCGTCCAAAATAGTGAAAAAATATATATATATATACCTAAACCTTCCTCATAAATCACTTTATCTACTGGTGACACATGACAATCCGTTCAGTAGTTGTTGAGTTTATCGCGAACACACAGACAGACGTGGCAGAGGAGTTTGTTATATAATATGTAATGATAATTATATTAAGATTCGTCAGAATGCAGTTTAATTCTAAATTAAAAAAAATCCATGTTATTTAAATAGGAAATCAAAAATAACGAAAAAATACTTGTTAAGTCTAACATTGATAGCTTAAAATTTACTAGAATTATTTTTTCATCACCTTGAACGATATCTTCTTGATAAAAAAAGAAAAAAATATCCATATGCCTTTTTTTACATGGGGAAAACCATTATGGATACTCACCCCCTTGGGCAGCTAAGGATAGGATATGTCCGTCTCCCACGATAAAATCCTAGGATGTTACTCACACACTTTTGTGGCTCGAGAGGAATCTTTAGTTTACCTATGCATTTCATCCTCTAGACTATCCTAGCGAGTACACTGAACCTGATAATAAGCAAATTGTAGTCCAAAAAATATTAGACACAGAAAAATCTACACCTTACCAACAGTGGTCGCTATTAAGGCAGTATGCAACACACTCAACAGCTGGATATACACACGATGCGTGACGAACCAAAAGAAAGTCATTACTGTGAATACCAAAAGAGAGTGACTAGTCTTTGTGCATGTTGGTAGAGGCTCAACCAAGTACCCCCCCCCTCCCCCTCTCCCCCTTCCCCCCCCTCCCCCCCCCCCCCCTCCCCCCCCCCCCCCAAATACACGTGTTTCCCTCTCACCCCCCCCCCCGGGCGGCCGCCCCCTTTCTTGTGACACCCCCCAAAAAATCCCTGTGATACTCCCCTCAAAGCAGAGACCCCCCCTCTCTCCTTCCCCCCCCCAGGACCGGGCGGACGGCGTCTACGGTAAAAACCGTGCCACTTCACTTGAGTACTGCATTTACGCTAGCTAACCTCGGAACACGAACTACCTGAAATCCTTACCAGTAATTGTGACCGCTGTGAACATAGATCACATTTATAACATCGAGACAAATTAAGAATAAACAAATGCCAATTTTAGATTCGTATAATCATGTTCTAACTTTATTTTGTATTGAACGCTGGAGTGAATTATGCGAACCCGAACTTAAAGCTATATTCAGAGCGACCAAAAAAGATTGACGAGGATTTTAATCGTCAAACTACGGCAGTGTTTTGTATTGGCGAATTATCGTCTCCCATTACGCTGTTTTTTTTTTCTCTAACTGACTATGCTATTGACCTAGCAGGGTCTTAACAGCTTCACCGAACTACGATTACGCTATAAAATAAATAAATCTGAAGCTTCACGCTGCTTTAATTAGGGACATTTTTGTTCTTATCTGTTCAACATTTCTCATTGCACTAATAATGGATCTATTTTATTTTCCATCATTAATTGTTCTACGGCTGGAAGATTAGGAATGAAGATCGGTTTCAGTGACGTATATTAGAGGAAATTTATTTTAATTCATACATCGACCAATACAGGCTGATTTGATATTCAATTATTTTGCGTACATGCTCTTATTATTTACTAGCGGGCCCGACAGAAATAGTCCCATCCTGGTTATAAAAAAATCCTTGATAAATTATATACCTAAACCTTCCTCACGAACCACTTTATCTACTGATGAAAACCGCTTCGTTCAGTAGTTTTTGAGTTTATCGCGAACAGACAGACAACGCGGTAGGAGACTTTGTTTTATACTATGTAGTGATACTCTATAGGAGTTTCAGCTTTTGACTAAACTCTCATCTGATACTTAACACCGATGTGGCTTAAGATGATAACATGCTAAATCTAGAGGAGGATTAACCCTCAAATGCAGCTCGAGAAATACACTTGTAGGTATTTGGGGACATATTTTTAACTTGAGTGTGGTAGAAAGTATTTAAAAAATTAGATTAGTAAATTATTAGATTTAAAAAAATAATAATCCCTATGTATAGCTCTTTTATCGATTTTAAGTTACCTCTGTTAAATATTATAATTACTGCTTAGCCTCTATTTAAAAGCAAAATGACATAACTTCACGGCGCATTCTCAAAACAAGTCTATTCTCACGGTTTCTCAGTACGAATTACAAGAAAACTATTCAACTTTGGTAAACATAACAGTTAACTGCTAATAAATTGAACCTTTAATAATTATAAAGAGATGTTTGTTTTTTTTTTTAATTAATACATTTACATTATAAAAAAAACTATTTTCTGTAGCCCATTCGCGCAACGCAACCAAATTTTCGGTACAAAAATCTCAGTACATTTATGATTTTCTTAATATACAAGAAATATTTGCTTATATTACATACAATCAAGTTTAATACAGAGGATGTAATATCTAATATCATTCAGAAAATTCCATGTGGTAAAATCGATTCAACCGTTGGGGAAATTAACTCGGACAAACAAAACACACTTTAATATTATACATATGAAAAAATAATGAAATAACCTTTTTTGTATTTATGAGTTAAAAAAAAATTACTAACGTGTTTAACCTGTATAATTATGGACAAATATCCAGTTTTTCACGTTTGCATTTAATGTCTGCGGATTTAAACCAAGTCAGAAAAGTAGTAGAATTTTTTTCTAAAAAAATATTGATAAACTAAAATAATCGTTGAAATTTGGAACCATCTGTATATTTGGCCATATAATAATTTACAAGGTACGCTCGCCCCGTATAATTAGGCCTGGTCTGACCAACGCTGATTGCTTATTATATTGATGTTTCAATTTTATACCCATTTTTATGGTCATCGACCAACCGTGGGGGGTGGCCACCCAGACCGTCTTGCCTCCCTCTCGCACTCGCAATAGCTTACGTAAGTCTATACTCGTTTACTTTTACTTCAACGTTTACTTGTATTCCTGTCCTTTTCACTCTAATACGTGTTTATTTGTTGTCCTTTTCTGGTGCGAGATAGTGATTACGGCGGTGAAGAAAGTTGCTCCTTGCCGTGATGGAACGGCTGTTTAGTAATCAGCTAGCGGGGGTGATCGAATTCAACACAAATGTTCCCTTATTAGAGCCCACTGATAATACAATACACGATTTTGGTCGCACGCTGTATAAAAACATCCCTAATAACAATAAAACTGAATTGCCTTGTTTGTTTGGACGAAAACCGTAACTGCGTTTTCGATTTTATTGAGTCACAAGTTTGTTCATTAAAAAGTAATACTTAGAACGATATTTTAAAGTAATAACGAGGTATGACCCATTCGTGTAAGTAATTCGGACTACACGGGTGTCAATGAACCGAATTAATACGCGAATGAATTTGTGTGTATAATTTTTTTTATGTCATAGCAGACAAACGAACAGGTGGGTCACCTGATGTTAAGTGATCACCACCGTCCACAGACACTAACAACACCAGGGGAGTCGAAAGTACGTTGCCAGTCTGTGTTTGGGGGAAAGAGAGGAATGGGGAGAGGAGGCGGGAGGTGGGCCTCCGACGCTCTCACTGACCCAACAAAATGCGACAATGCAAGCACAGTTACTTCACGTCGGTTTTCTATGAGACGGTGGTAGTACCCCGGGCGAGCCGACCAATTCATGCTGAAACCAGTAATAGCTTCAGCGTGGTTCTACCACCTACAAAATATAGGTATTAATTATATTTTTTATTCTAATCTAATATTTTTCTTTTTATTAACAGCTTCACCGGACTACTAAGGCGAGCGCTAAGGCACTCAGCCGATTTTATTTAGCCAACTAGCTCAAGGGTGTACGGCACACCTCGGCTTGGGCTGTTGCCTAGGTTACATAAAAAGGCGAGTCACATATGAGGCAGCTCACGTGAAGCGGACACCGAAAAAACCCAATGTTCTGAACTTCATTAATATTGAGCCTAATAGGACCCCCAATATAAAAGTTATAAGCGAATACACAATTTCTTTTCTAATCAAATCTAATGTTTTTTTTTTTGTTTTCTTTTCAATTGTTAGAACAAGGTTAGTATGAAAAAATGTTTGAAAACTATATGGTAAAAAATCTCCGTGGAAAAAAGTGAGTTAGACAGAAGATCATAGGAGAATCTTCAAAAATATTGACATAATTTGCAATTTTCTCTTATTATATAGTCATATTGTAACGGGAAGATCTAGTGCCATTTTCTTCTACACCCCTGTAAAGACAGGGCAGTCAGCTATTTTATATTAAAACCATAATTATGAAAACAAAATCTCACTTAACAGCAAGCAACATCGACCATTGATGGAGTGGCATAAGATAATCGATATATTTATTCACCAGTGTGTAGGTGAAAAAATAGATAAGAATATATCAAGATCAGTCGCGGTATGCCGACTCGTCGACAGCGTATCTGTGTCAAACACGTATATATTCTGTGGTATCCTAATGAATTTGTTGGACGTTTCTTTTTGTCGAACAGGAATCCGTGCGGTCCGTGCCATTGTTTTTTTTCCCCCGTTTAAATTTGTTTTTAACCCTAAATCGTTCGCTCGAATTGATGTCGCGTCTATCTCGACGCTTTGATCTCGTTTTCGAATCAGCGTTTTACAAAGTTTCGTTTGTTTGCTACATTGTTAATTATTGGTGTCACAGACACACTGATTTACGTAAAGCTAGTATAGATTAAAGTAATCGATTCAATAATAATAAATAAATAATACCTTATAATAATTTACCGATGGTATGCAAATTTGAAAATTTAGGTACCTGTTCATTATTTTACATTTTTTTTAATTTCACATGCTTATAGAAATATAGAGTATAGAATATTTCAACCAACTATATTGTATATATAATGTTCTTTTATTTATTCATCTTTTAACTTATATTCATACGTGTGCACTTTTAGATACTTATACTTTTAGATACGTCGAATATTACTATTTCAATTTAAATATTACTATAAATGCAGGTAAAATTGAAGTGTATATTATTTATCAGGGCTAATCTACGAAACGGTTGAAGAGATTTTGACAAAACTTTTACTAAAAGTTAAAAAACTATTCAGATTATTATCTAGGTATTTTATTACTTTTCCACAGAAGTTAAGCAGTAATGATAAAACTTGCACCAATGAAGAATGTTTCAAAATCGGGGTGTTTTTTTTTTCCTTTTGAGAGCTTCCACTGCGTGTTAGCGTTAGTCCAAAGTAACTATTTCACGCGGACGAAGTCGCAGACTGAAGTTAGTATTATATAAATACTGTAAATATTAATTATATTATTCGAAACTTTGAGAACCGCAACGGCTGGCGGCGGCGCCTGCGCTTCATTTATAAATCACAAGCGACCATCTTTAAGATTATCCGATTAACTATTCGACTGTTAAGGAACACAGATCCTTTCTCTTCGACTCATGTTTTTCACTACTATTACATTCACGCTCGTTAAGTTTTCGACTTGAGTGTTTGAAACAGATTCGGTTAGTTTTGTAGTTTTTTTTGTAAGTACCTAACTAATACGGTTCTGTAGACTACAAAGCTGTTGTAACTGTATTTGCAATTAACTAAAAAAATGAGAAACACTATTTCGAGGCCTAGGCGATTTAAAATTTTTCGGTACATGGTTTTATCAGGATCTTTATCTATACTAATATTATAAATTTGCAGAGTTTGTTTGCTTAAACGCAAACAACTTAACTTATTCTCAGGAACCACTGGTCCAATTTGAAAAATTATTTCAGTGTTAGATAGCTCATTTATCTTTGAAGGCTATAGTATTTCATGACATCATGGCCAACAGGAGCGGAGCACCCCTGAAGAACATTTCAAAATGGTATTTTTTTTTTGTTTTGAGACAAAAGTAACTATTTCACTCGAACGCAGTCGCGGGCAGAAGCTAGTTACTAATAAAACCTAACAGATAAAGATCTACCGTTAATAGTGTGCAGTCCCTAGTCCGTGCAAATGCTTATACATTAGATTTTATGTCAAGTGGTTTCTGCAGCCCATACCTACTCATAATAAACTCCAAACAGTACTATAATAACCATTCGAAGTCAACCAATCACAAGTTACTACTCCCGAGGACCAAGGTGAAACATCTCTCGTTAGCAAATTACAAGCTAATAGAAAGTTCTGAAAAACTTAACATTTATTAAAATCCACATGTACCTACAGTCTTCAACAAATTTTTTGAGCACTCTGTATAGATGCGAAAAACACGAATTTAGGTATAAATATTTATTAGATATATTAAATGTATGATATCGAGATAACTTAAGAATAAATAAAAGTCAATTTTTGATTCCTATAATTAAGTTATTACTTAAGTAAAGAAAAATTGACCAAGTTAGTAACTGAATGGTATCCAAGAGATAGCAAAAGAAATAGAGGCAGACCAATCAAAAGGTGGGAAGACGAATTTAAGAAAATAGCTAGTCCGATATGGACCCGTTTAGCAAGAGAATGAAATACGTGGAAATCTTTAGAGGAGGCCTTTGTCGAGGGACAAGCTGTTCTTCACAAATACCCAGTTGCCGATCATTCGAATGCGAATTGATTAAATAGAATCAATTAAATTAATTAAGTTTTAGCTTTAGGGAGTAGGCATAAAATAATTGTAAGAAAAGAAATAGCAATAAAGGCTATTTTATTTTTATTTTATTTTATTATTAAGTTCTTACATTTCAAAATGACCTAAATCCAATCTTAACCGTTGCTAATATGTTACGCTATTATTCAAGATGTTCAAATTTTGTACATATAAAATTTGAAAATGATAAAAAAAAACTTAAAACCTTATGGACGGAAAAAATTGAACTTCTTTCTCGGTGTATAAAAACAGGAAATCTTAAAAAAATCTTAATGAACAATTATGATATTGGATTTAGCTCATTTTGAAATGTAACGAACAATTATATTTTATTAAGACAATATAAAATTCCCATTGAACTAAAGCTTAGTGTAGACAAGTTCGGAACGTCTTAACCGTAATGGTTCATAGAGCTTCCGAACCATCTCCCGACCTGTGTGTTCTCTCCTTATAACATAAGGTCCTTCAAGCGTAACTTGAAGATATATTTATGTCATACATGACAGCGACCACCGGATCGTTTAATTTTTCGGTGGTCACCGGTAAATTGTACTGCATTCGCTAGAAGGCACACCGTCCCTTTGCCCTGTTTGTATAAAAAATGTGTTATGTTTCTAAAGACATATGATACGTATATGATACATTTTAGATCGAGTTCGGTGACGCTCTAAAAGCCAATGAGAACAAAAGTCGATTAATTCGAAAAAAACATTACCCAGTTTGCTACAAATTCGATGCGATCGTTTGTGAAATAGATATCCGCAGGGGTCTATTATTTTTTACGTTAAAACAAAAAGCCAACCTGGCTACTAAAAATAAATTCAATGTGACATTTTTGTATGTTTATTTTATAGAAAAAAATAATTAAGCCCACAACAATATAACTGTCTCATATTATTATTTATTTTGCGTTTTTTAATTTTATATCTGCTGTTAAGTACTACAGTGAATTGTAGAGCAGTCGAATTTGTAAATTAACATATTGTCCAAAAACTTTCAGATGATTTAGAAAGTTTAACAGAATAAGTCAATTTCTTTTTTAGATTAAGCCTATGTTTCTGATTGAACACTTTAATCTTAAACATTACTCGATGAATTTTGTAACGTTTTAGCACGTAACTTACTCGTATGTGTAGCTTAGAGTAATATATACCTAGGCTGTGTGTCATGAAAATCAGCTCACAGAAAATGTCACATTATTTTTTTAATATTAGGGGGTACCCCATTGTTCCAAAAAAAATTCTAGCTCCATCAGGAGAGTCGCTGATGAGGTATCATTAACAAGTCATGCAGCACCTTAGCTTTATCCAAACATGGTTTTCAGCCAAGATGCTGTGACCTATACCCATATCCTGGCAGCAACTTCTCATACTACCCATCTACGACTCTCTTTCGATAATGTTCTTGACACACTTCATCATCAATTGATGCAGATCCTTAATTTTTCTACGTACATCGCAGATAGCATATGAATTTAAAACTGTGGTTCTTATCTGCATAATACAATCGAAAAATGATAGTCTATTAGTCGATTTTCAGCTTCTGTATGTTAGTTTACATTAATTTCATTTACATTACGCAAGGCCAACTTTACGTCGCTCTATGGGCAAAAGAAAAATCCACTAGAAGAAATAGGATCATCAAACATTTTTATTTCGTTTTTAATAAAAACTGTTTATATATTCTGATTTAGACCAAAATTATGAGACTCTGATGTATGTCTTTTGTTTTCATATTCAAGGTAAAAAAAATCGGTTTAGTAAATTGTTGTTGTATGGAAACTACACTTAAATTAGACCCTATTGCTTCATCTCAATGTGTCTAGAAGTGAAACCTACATGGATCGATACGTCTAGTAGTAGATCATTCCATCAATATACTAGTTTTTTTCTGTGAGAGCCCGTTTTGTTTTACAAGCGCACAATTTTGGCACAGAATCGAGTGCATTAAATTTAACTCTACTTTATTTTTATTTGTAATAAACTTTTAAGAAACCTTAATAGATAAAACACCACAAGTAAGTCAATGAGAAATATGACATCTCACTAGCCAATAAGATTTATCCATTAAACCGTCAATTTAATTTTGAAAAGGGTTGAATTTGTAAAAATAAACTTCTTAATAATCCTTAGTATTAAGAAACTCCTAGGAAAAGGAAATACGTTTGACCCACTTTTTTAAGCTATAATTTGTTTATTAATATATTTTAAGATTTTATTAAGAACATAGGTCTCATAATAGACAATATACATAATACTATTACTTGTTACCTTTTCTAAATCTTATCCACGAGATAACTTTAATATAGATAAAGGAAACAGTATGCAAAGTTCGTCCGCATTTTTATATAATTTTTAGATATCCTATAGTAATAGCATACTTAATTATACACATAATAATAATATACACATCTAGAATCATAGAAACGGCACACACACGACATCAAAAACTCACCGACAAGCATCCCAGAGATCTTGTTCGACCCGCGTTAATTCCAGCAGTCAACTAGTAATTGACCCCATCGCTTCCTATTTAACTGGACCACCCATGATTGCATGCCTTTGAAATTTGCATCATCCTTTTTAATATTAGCCTCGCTATTATATGACTAGTTGGTATACATATGGTGTAAGGGTTTCTCTTATTTTAACTCGGTTAGTTAGTCTAGCTAAGTTATCACATTCAGAATACATATTTGAGTTCGTGCGGTACACATATGGGCCTCCCTAACCCATACATGTATGAATAGTTTAGCTAGCCTAGCTTAGTTAGGTCCGGGATGTTGCATTATAGACAATAGGCGGTAGAGCCACGCTTGTAGATGGTAGAGCCACGCTGAAGCTATTACTGGTTTCAGCGTGAATGGGTTGGCTCGTCCGGAGTACTACCACCCTCTCACAGAAACACCGACGTGAAGTAACAGTGCTTGCACTGTTGCCTTTTGTTCGATCAGTGAGAGCGCCGGAAGCCCACTTCCTTTCCCCCCCAACAGAGACTGGCAACGCACTTGCAACTCCATTGGTGTTGCTAGTGTCTATAAACGGCGGTCCATCAGGTGACTCGCCTGTTCGTTTACCTCTTATAATAAAAAAAAAACTTTTTATGAATCCTATTCCTTTTTGTAGCCATCTTATGTGGATAAATTGATATATTTTGAAGGTAATTAAATTTATTCAGAGGGGAAGTTATCATCACTATCTTGTAATGTAGAATGTTCATTTTGCTGTTCTTCAAGATAGCTAGTTACTCATATTAGTGCACAAGGTGTTCACACCATCTTTAGAATATTAGTAAACGATATCAAATATTAATGCAGTTTTTGTTTGATGTAACATGAGGTGAATTATCATTTACATAAATTTACATAGTCACGCCCCTAAATTAACATAAATATGATGGCTTCATATGCTTACTCGTGTTTTTGAAGTTATATTTCGTTGACGCGTTACGAGAAATGTAGCTTGAAACGGATGTTATGCGCGCTTATGTAACACACCATGTAGTTAGTTTTGTTAAATCCTTAATAATAATAAAAATGCGAATGTGAGACTGTTATTTTTTACGCTTTTACGCCTCAATTACTCAACTAATCATCTTGAGCTTTTGAATACACGTTGTCAGGGGTGTAGAGAAAAAGCACAAAAGGTATCATTCAGAAAAAAGTACTTTTTCCGAGGAATAGGTCAAATCTTCATTAACGAAAGTGAAGCCGTGAGTAAAACCTAGTATTATATAAATCATTTTTCAAATAGTGCTTAAGTATTACATATTCAAGTTTTTATTTATAGTATTTAATTTTGGTCATTTGAATTTTTGACTCGATTCAAAACGATTAATCTTTATACATAAATTTCTTCTGTACGTGTGTATGTCACTGAACTCCTCCAAAGCGGTTGGACCGATTTTGACGGAATTTTGTGTGCGTGTTCCAGTGGATCCGAGAATCCAATATTCACAATTGAACCCGGTAGATGGTGCTACGGTTGGCTTTTAAGATTTTTTTAAATTATCAAAGCAGCATAACGTCCGCAGGAACCGCTAGTATTTGTATAAATATTCTGATTATATTCACGATTCACGTCAAAAAATACCTATAAATTCTCACTTATTAGATATACATTATTAGATATACAAGTACACACACTCTATTTAAGAAAACGAGCTGTTTAGAGTACCTTATAATAATCCTTACATTATGTAAAAGACATCATAGGTCTTCATCCGCCTGTTTGTCATTCTGGCCATTCGTTTGCTTATAACACGAAAAAAACTGAACTGATTAAAAATTTTCAACAATCAAATGAAATAATTGCGTCATTATAACTAATTGGTTCTGTACTGCATCCAATTTGGTATTATGTGACTATAGACCCTGCAATACATTTTATCTTCTATACTAATATTATAAAAAGGTAAAGTTTCTGAATTTGTGAGTTTGTGACGTTGTAGGGGGTAATCTCAGGTACTATTGGTCCATTTTGAAAAATTCTTTCAGTTCTGTATAGCTCATTTATCGAGAAAGGTTATAGGCTATATATCATCACGCTAAAACCAATAGGAGCGGCGCACCAATGAAGGATATTTTAAAATCGGGGTTTTTTTTCCCTTTGAGAGCTTGCGCTGCGTCTTAGCGTTAGCCCAAAGTAACTATGCCATGCGAACGAAGTCGCGGACAGAGGCTAATATGATATAAAATAAACTATGTAATAATTATTTGTTTAAAATTCACTAAATTGACATGCACGATTTTGCGTGTTTAAATCGAACACTGCATGCTTAATACATTTTGATAAATCTTTTCTTTATTATTCATAGAAATTTTACATATATTTACGAAACGCTTCCATTATAACATTGAATAAAATTTTTAATTTATATCCATTTATAAATCATTTAAACTCAATTCCACATGTACTTTAGAATCGTTCCAATACGTAAATGATTAAGATGGGAGTAGGTACCGAAACCAAAGCTATGTTGAAATTCGGACTGTCAAAAGCCGATGTTAGGAGCGTTTTACCCTTCAAGTGTCTCCGACATTCCCTACCCTCCCAGTCTACTGCACTGCCCGCTATCTTACCCCCTCGTTGACCCTTTGTATTGCTGTACATTACCATTGGTATTCGATAGTGTTATTTCTTTGGACGATTAACACATTTTATTTACACCATCATTATCAGCCTTTAGTAGACCCACTGCATGGCCCTGGGCTTCTTCTCGGAGGAAAGTATGGGCATAATCACTACGCCAGCCCACGACGTATGGGCGATTTCAAACTCTGGACCCTCCGTTCTATATTTTTCTTTTTGATACAAGAAGAATACTTCTCAAGTTTAGGTTTCCTCACGATGTCTTCCATCACCATCAACCGATAGTGTTACCAATTTAAATTTGTAAATCTACACGGATGCGGTAAAATTCTTTGAAATGCCCACGGTTGGAACCTGCAGACATCAGATTGATGTTCCACCGGTAAAGCCTTAGATCACCACGACTTGTTTTGCCTTCATTTGCTAAACGATAATAACGCAGTTGGTATCGTATTCGGACATGGCGTTGATTGACGCATTTTTGAATCCTTGCAACCGAGGCCAAGTTTTCGGTGGGAGTTTTTGGTGAGATTTTGGTCTGTCATATAGTGGATTTTATATTTTATTCATAATCGTGTGTTACTTGACTCTATATTGTGTAAAATTGGTGGTGTTTTATGTAATATAGTTTGTTTATTGTGCACAAGTGAACTGAATGGAAAACAATACTACGGACCATGAATTCTGATATGCCACAAAAACTCCATGGAAAGTTCTAACAAGATGGCCACCATCTTGTTATTTCATTGTAATTATATCAAGAAACTAGTAATATCGATACTCACTTGACAATGGCAGTAATAGTCGACTATAAGACTGGTTGCCAATAATAATATAGAAGAAGAACTTGTAAGACTATTAACTACACGATATTGGCAGTAATAATCTAAAAGATTGGTTGCCAAAAATAAAGATAAAAAAAAAGTTTTCGGAGAAGGAAAACATTATGATAAAATCATACCATATGGTATAGGGTTTTTTCTAACTCGTTTGGTTAGCTACTACCCTTAAATTGAAAATCTGTCGTCAAACACTTATTGGTGTATTCCCGCAGATTCACTTGAGAATCAGTCTCCTATAGGTTTGGCGTGTCTACCATTTTAAACTAAACGTCTAAGTGGTCAAACGCTAAAACCGGTATTGTATAAAAAATAAGTGACCCTTTTATAGATGCGTTGGCTAATTACAGATTTAATGTTAAATTCTTCCATCTAGGTGATGTTTGATTAAAGAAACTCTCACTTTCTATAAGTCCATCATAAAATGAAGTAATGTAAATAATCAAGTGACGTCCACTATAATATTAACTTCATGGTGATACCAAATACTCACCCAATTTGCTGCCGTAATTTATCACTCCTTCATAAATTTTGACGTCATTGGTCATCCCTCCAATATAAAAAAACCGTTGCTATAGCATCCCGTTTACAAGTGGTATCGACTTTATTACTAGGCACCGGATGCGTTGTAAAACTAGGTGATTTTTTTTTGTTTATTTTATATTTTATGAAATAAGTTAAATTAATTCAATACAAAGCTAATATTTTTGTAATAATATATATTACATTAAGATAGGGTATTATATAATGAGTCGTTATATTTCAAAATGAGCCAAGTTCAATTTGAATTGTTCACATAAGATCTTTACTAATTTTTTTATTTTTAGCTTTTAAACAATGTGAAGGAAGCCTAAATGTAGCCGCTCATGAGGTTTTAGGTTTTTTATGATCTTCTAACTTGACTAATTTTAAAATATAACGACTCGTATATGGGTAGGATAGGATCGTCCTGTGTCCGTGGCTTTCTCGAACCGAAACCCGTTGACCGGACGCCACTCTGGTATTTTGCCACCTGTCACCGTATTGTTCCTCTGCTGGTCGCCACACAATTAGCCTTGCTTATAACGATTTTATATATGATGAAATAAATGAACGTATGAAGTGGAATATGTTCTCATGGGTACATATTACTACTTGATATTTGACTGCCACCTTAGTCATATATGACTGGCCACAGTTTCTCCTATGACACCACGATGGTCATTGGTGACCAAACTGTTAATATATTAGTAACATTACCCTATAAATAGAGAGAGACATTAAGAATATCTTCCTCGTGTGTTTCTCAATCCCAACCGATTTCCTTCTTTTTGTTTAATAGTTGACGAGCTTTAGTATAATTAGAAGAACTTTGTTTTATTCCTAAATATTGAAATTTGAAAAATTAATGAATTTTGGTCAATTAGATTTCTACTTATTTTAATTAAAATGACTTCTATAATTAAAATGAATTCTTTAATTACTTCCTATGCTTTAGAGAAATCAGGTGGAGTTAATTCTGAAAAATGTATTATGTCAATTGAATCGAGAACCGATAGTAAACCACTCGTACGGACACCCAAAGGTGTCATGGAGACGGCTAACGGCTTACTCGAGCGAAGTTAGATATGGACTTGAGTCTAATATAGCCTAATACGAGCTCCTCGGGGTTCACGATCGCCCTTAAGTGCTGGCCCCGCTTGAGAGAACACGAAATTAGCACTCGAGAAATTCTTGAGGCCTATGTCAATATGAAAATATTTCTTTGTACGTATTATTGAGAAATCTCGTGAAGGTCTCATGACTTTCTTTGTTATTCAAGTACTTTTATAAACATTTATTGACCGCAAGCGCGAAGGATTTTCTATATTATCACCGTTTTTGCTTCTCCTTAGGCT
The DNA here is from genome assembly GCA_036509395.1 of Antheraea yamamai. NCBI lineage: Eukaryota > Metazoa > Arthropoda > Insecta > Lepidoptera > Saturniidae > Antheraea > Antheraea yamamai. Next base: position 7,228,041 of record AP028439.1, on the reverse strand, counting down.
TGATCGGGGAATAGGATGAACTTGGAACAAGAAATAACTTCTCTTTATTAGGTACACCATATTTCTACAATGAAACTACAGTTCGTTTGAGTACTACTACTCCTTACTACTACTTAGTTTACTACTAAACATGTCGGCGTATGCCTGACCATTCGGTACGGAATTTTTCGAAATTTTTTATAGAATACTTATGGGATACTTTTGGATTTCATTGATCCTTTGCCATATTATTTTTTAATTAGATGTTTATTTTATTTAAGTTCGCTAGATCTTATTCTTACCTTATTTTTGCCGTACCGTGAAGCTGTGGAACAATCACAGGGAACACTAGCTGTGGCTAGTGTGTTCCCTCCTTCCTATAACATGGGGTCCTTCAAGCGTAACGTGAGTAGACATTTACACAGGCCAGCATGACAACGACGACCGAGAGAGGAGGGCGTATCGCATTGCGGTTTTCTTCTTACTGTTGTCATAAATTATATAGCAAATAAATATGAAGTCTAATTATAACAACTTCTTTTTTGTATCTCTTATAGAATTATAGATATGAAGGAAATTATATGGGAAGCGATTTTATAACCAATATGTATATTTACAATATGTGTAACGAACTTCACTTTGTACAGAAAACGGATACGACATGAATAACGAATATTCAACTCTTGCCATGATATTGTTAATATTTACAAAAGCTACAATACAAAATAGCAAATTACCTAACAGCAAAATAACTAACAACAATTTATGACAACATTTGTTAGTAAATAATATAATCACGTAATTATATATTTACATATAGCCGCTCCAGCTGTTGAGATTATATTACGATGACTGTGCAATTCTGTCATAATTATTTTCCTATCTTGTAAAAATATGTATGTAGTTCGATATATTTATTCTCCTTTAAGATATGTCCCTACCTTTTTAACTTCCTAACATTGTACTATCATTAAAATATTAAACTAGATATTTCGAAAACCACAAACTTCTTCACTATAATTAAGGTACGGTACGGAATATTTAAAACTGTCCGCACACGACGACTAGCTTCTTTAATAAAACATCTCATATCGATTACTTACTGTACGGTGTTTATCGTATCAGTTTTCGTCGTACCGAGCCAATTAAACTAGTATAAACCTCTTATCAACCACCCCTTAGTAGTTCCCCCACTTTCCCACTAAACCAACATGGCGTCACGATTGTCACCTAGCCACAAACAATTTTCCCAAACTTGTCATAACTAGCAAAATTCAATCTTAACAATCTAAAAATAAAGGTACGCGTATGGAATTTTAAAAACTAGTTACACCACCTTGAAGGCTCATTCTGTAAACCCGTGTGCAATATTCGCCTATTCAACTCTTGGAATGTTTTCTTTCGAATTAAAGATTTATGTTCATACAGATAGGGTTGAATTTAAAATACGGTGTGTGGAGTATTGTTAGTTTTGTTGTTCCAAGTACGAGCTGGAGGCGTGACATTAACGCCCGCGGGTGTACAAGAATTATACATGAAGGGTTGTCGCGGTAGGGTTAAGTGGGATATTTTTAACGGCGAAGAAAAAAGGGTGATTTATTATTGATGAAGGAATGGCCGGCCGTGTCGCCTTTTGAAGACCTTGTCAATTGTTCCTTTGCTTCCTCGAAATAAATAGTCCCGAGTTAGGTGTACTTTGTCTTTGAATTATTTATGTGTACGACATGACGAGGACTGTGGCTGTGTCTACATTCGTAATTTAAAATTAGAATTTCTTTATTTTTTTATTTTGAAGGAACCTGTGGACATAGGTTACCTTTTTATCATACTAATTGATGTATTTAAAATGACAGACTTAGTATCAACTGTCTTTTATTTTCTAAAGTTGTAGTCAACGGACCTTATTGTAACTGTGAAAAGTGTATTAAGTGCTATTTTGAAAGCATTCACTGTGGCTTGTGATCATCTTTTGTCATTTTTTTGATGTGAAACATCTATAGGCGAGGGTAAACCTGATTGCTGACGTGGCGAGACGTGGCGACGCGATGCCATGCACAAGCTACTGTGCGTAATCTCTCTTGCCGCAATGAGCTCGCATACCTATAGTGTATACAGTGTTGTTTACTACGTTACACATGTGTTTTGACAACTGCCAGAGCGTCCCGTGACAGCTTAATTTTCTTGTTATTGCTCTTATTCTAATTAATTCATCATTTTTGTCATCACCTGAGGCTCTGCAGCTTTGGCCTTATTCTGATCCTCTTTCTCCAGTATATTCCTTCATATTTTACATTGCCGACTTTCCAAACTTTGTGAGAGTTTGTTGGTCATTACGAACGTCATCCACTATCAATCCATCCATCCAGGCCATTCTATCTAAGTTGAGTTGGTAATTTATTTTTTAAACATCACACTTCAAGAAAATTTGTCTATCAGCTATATTGCAGACGTTATACATTTTTATTTATTACAGACAAGGCAACGGATTAACCTATGTTCTGTTTAAAAAATATTTGGTAGAGAAGGAAACACTCGGACATCATTAAAAAAGTGCCTTCAACGATACAAAGATGAAATATTAATAACGTGAAGTACTCGTATAGGCCGAAATCGCCTTTTTGGCGTACCCGACCGCGGAGTAAGCGAAAGAGAGCAAAACGATCGCACACACGACTCAGAACCACCTATAATAAGGCTATTGTTTTTATACAAATACAATATTGCGGTTATAAATCGGTGGAGCCTACAAGCACAGGGAAACCTATCGAGTAGTCTTACATTGGCGTACTTACTTTTAATTTGTTAATAAATTTTTCATCTCTTTTAATTCACTTATTTCACTTGTCAAATGGGAAAAAAAACTAATAAATATTATAGTTAAATTAGTCTAGATGATTTAGTGTCTCATGTCATGCAATATTCATAACATAATCTGATGATTGTTGCTTTTCGCCTTTCTATTTTTGGGACAGAGCGAAATGCTTACGAGTAATTTTGGAGCTTTTTGACCATACTTTTTCTTTTCAATTACACTATTAATACATTTTTGTTACATGGGCTCTTAATGTGCCACGGTAAGATAGTTCAAATGTTGAGGCAAGATGTCATAAAGAGACTAACCACCAATTTTCGAATTTTAGTGCGTATGTAAGTAACAGATGACTGCATTAATTTTACAACTTAATTTAATCTAACTGTAACTAAACATTGGTAATTGCTTATACGAAAAATGAACCTACAAACACGATGAAATATAATACATAGGTATAAAGTAGAGCATTTCAAAAATATGTAGGATTACAAATTAATAGTTAACTTATAAATGTCTTTTTATTTTGTAGCTTCTTTAGCTTGAAGTATTACCATGGAGAGATGAGCAAAGAGCTTGTATTCTTCTCTAACATGGTAGAACTAACCATGTAAAAATCAACTGACATTAATATTCGTGGCGACAACACACAGCATCTGGAAATAAAAAACTAAAGCGCTAACTGTTAATTTTTCTACAAGCTGTATTAATATCAAGAGACTCCTAAAACTATAAATTAAAATATATTTGTGTGATCCGATTTTAATGAGATAAATCTATATATAGTCCCAAGGTACAATCAAATCATCCTCCATAAATCTCGTGACATTTGTCTAGCAATTAAAGGGGTTAGTGAAAACTTCCGTTTTTTTAAAGTAATGATACTACCTACAAACTACGTTTTCTTATTTTTTATATAATACTCCAAAGAGAACATAACTGTAGGAAAAGACTAGGAAATCATGTATTCAAGGGTTAATAGTTAATGTAATAAAGTACACCCCGATTATTCAGCAGTTTTTAATTCATTAACACACTAACAGATGGCCAGACAGAGATTTTTAATATTGCTTTTTATAGTGTGTATTGATTTGGGACAAACAAGAATTTTCTTTATTGACTTTTGGTATTCAATTTAGAAATTCCACTTGGTATTATTTTTACAAGTAAAGACATTCATTATTACTGTTATGTTAAAAAAAATTAACACAGTACTGGCAGCTCCGATCACCTCTGTCCACATATTGGGCAATAAGAGAAGCGCGCGCGTCGACGTTCCTGGCGCCAGTAGCCGGCATTTGTATTTATTTATTTATACCTTGTCTGCACTCGTTTATGTATTTATTCATTTTTGTTACCGTCTAACGCTGTTACAGCGATATCAAGAATATTTGGTATCGATGAGTTCATCATTGGCTTGCAGACTTTTTTCAATTACTCAAGCTAGTAGCCGAAAGGGTATAGCAATAAATAACATATTCTAAGGCTCTATATATGCGCTTATTTCTTCTAATGGATACGTCATGGATTTTGATACGGTATGCATTATCATTTCGAGAATTTCACCCGCAAGAGGTATATATATATAACATATTCATATTATATTTCTAAAAACTAGAGAAACAACACTTTATGAGAATCACGCAAATAACGAAGTAAGCAATTGTATTTGTTAGAAAATGCTACACATAAGTACCCTATAGTAAATAGCTATTTCTTAAGGATAACCCACAACCAACAGCAGCAATCTTTATTTGTTCCGTATTATTTTTTTTTTTATATAATATTGCAATCTATCTTAAGACATTCAGCAATAGGTTCGTATTTGTACATGAGTCTTGTGCGGCACTTGTCCACTGACATGTCCGCTTCTCTGTTAATATTCTATAGTAGATCGTGTGGATTTTTACGTTTAAGCCTTCGCGGCATGGTTGGTTCCATTAGATTCTTGGCAAGTATGTTAGGATGGTGTATAATTTTTGTGCTGTATGTGTTTATTCTGTCCTTGATTTCTTGTTTAACTGTTTTCATGTTAAGATCGTGGTGTAGTCTGTTGTTTGTTATATACCATGGTGCATTCACTATCATACGTAGCATTTTAGATTGAAATCTTTGAAGGATTTCAATGTTGGAATTTGCAGCTGTACCCCATAGCTGAAATCCATAGCACCATATGGGCTTGATTATACATTTATATAGCAAAAGTTTATTTTCTAAAGATAACTGAGACTTTTTGTTCAACATCCAGTACATTTTTCTGATCTGTTGTCCCATTGCCAATCTTTTGGTAAGGATATGCTTTCTCCACGTGAGTCTCCTGTCTAGATACATACCTAAGTATTTCGCCTCATCATTTTGGGGGACCTGAACACCATTTAATATAACGGGAGGACAAATGTTGCGTCGAGTAGTGAAAGTTACTTGGACCGACTTTGATTCATTTGCTTTAATACGCCAGTCTTTAAGCCATTTCGCAATGTCATGAAGACTGTTTTGGAGTTTTTGGGTGGCTATTTCCGGAAGTTCATCAGAAGACAGAACTGCTGTGTCGTCAGCAAAGGTACCGGTAATGGTCCCATTACACTGCCCTGTGGGACACCTGCATGAATTTGGTGTAATAGCGTGACGTAGTCATCCTGCTTCACAAAGAAATGTCGGTTTTCCAAATACGATCTGATAAATTTATAGTACTCTACTGGAACAGATTTTTTTGTTCCATATTATAAAAGAGATATTATTTGCTTAGCTACTTTCATCGATGTAGTACTACTTTATATTGAATGAAATACGTTGCTTACGTTGGACATTTAAGATAGATCAAAATTACCATTTACAGTATATGAATTTAATAAATATTTTAGAAGTTACGACAGACTTTAAATTACACGCAATAAAAAGAAGTTATCTGAAGAGATGTTTCTTTGAAGTTGACCAACTGTTAATATGATACTGATAGTACAGGTCATAAACACTTGGATATTTATGACGTCATATTAGGATACAATACCTACCCGTGCAAAGCCAGCTTAGTTTCTCTAGTTCTTTATCATTACTAATATAAGACCTACTAACGATGTTATTTTCTCGTAAATGATGGTCGTGGATTCAATCACCAATACATAACAACGAATAATGTGTTCTTGACTGTACAAAAAAGTTACAATTTTTAAATAGATTGCTATCACTGTAATATAATTTCTTTTGCTCTACCAAACTCCAGCGTCGGTGCTTCTACAAAGATTGGGGTTATACCATTTAAGTATATAGTATATCTTAATGGGTTATACTCCAATTATCATAAAACGATTGATATACTACTTGATAATCATAATGATCATCTGCAGTCTCTCATCGGAGACATAGCGCTCACAGAAGAGATCTCCATTTAGTTATATCACGCCCGGCATCATACAGCCGAGAATTTGCCTCTCTTCCTTCCTTCAGGTAATTCAGGAGCCAACTGCCATTTTTCTCCGTGTTTGCCATGTGATAATTGTTTATAAAATTAACTAATATTTTATAAATCAATAAATATACGAAAACAATAAAGTGATATTGATTATTTTCAAATATGCGCGAGATAATTTATCAACAAAATGGTGGCAAATGAATAAACGACTAGTACTATAATGGTGGCTTACTTATTTCAATCTACTTGTTGTACTTCGGGGGGAAAAATGAATTGACGCTACTCATAATAATACGTTGTGTTAAAAATTAAAATCGAAACCAATATGAAAATTTACCGTCAAATTGAGAAAAAATATTGGGAGAACTGAGAGAAGAGATATCGGAACAAACATTACTTATTTCATACTATGTACAATAGAAATGAGGATAAGGTACGTAGTAAGTTCCATAAAAATATTGATATCATTATTAAAATAAAAACAAAATTATATACATAAAGTCGATCCTGATTTACTTTTCCTTAATTCTTTTGCATTTTCCATTCCTAAATATCAATCTACTTTAAACAGTTTCACATCATTCGTTTTATAGTTTATTAAACATTATTTTTAATTATTAACAAGTAATTGGTAGACCAAAAAGTCAAAATGAAAAGTTATCCTGCCCATCTTTATTTTCTCTGGAAGACAACCGCCACGTGGTATGGTCTGGCGGTGATACTTTGTCGGTGAATCAAAGGACACGCGTCGCCACGACCGCCGCGCCGCGGTGCGCCGTCGGCGTACATGCCGACTTGCGCCCGCGCAGCTTATACTGCGGTACAAGTTTAAAGAAATAAATAAATATCACGTATATATATTTCATGCTCAATTATCATAATTTAGATTCTCATACCAATACCATGAAACCTATGCTTTCGTTCAAATCATAAGCGAAAGCGATTTTATATACAAGTTACTATTTATCAGTTATTATTGTTTATAATGGCTATATTACATTACAGTAAGCATTGCATACGAATTCCTAGGCAAGATAATTCACCGCAGAATACAAATATTTTTCCAAGAAATAGTATCACTGAAGGTATCATCATAAAGGGACAAACGACTATCGAACTTTTAATTTAAATTGATATATGAGCAAGCCACAGCCAGACTGGAAGCAAATCTAATTTGGCCATCGAAGCGTTAACTGGAAAAAATCTACAAGTGAATAGGAGTATGACTGTAACTATTGGGGATTGAATAAAGTGGTTTTTAATACATTTTTGAAGTAAAACTTCTGTAGGCATGACTAGGAGGTAACTGGACGACAATGCAACGGAAGTCCGTTACGGCAATATGGCGCCGCCACGTTTCTGTACTAAAGAATCGCTAATAATATTTCCTGTGTTATTTAAGTTCCGAATTAGCTGATAGATGGCACTACAGATAATGAAACTTTGATTTAATTTGTTACTTACTTACATTGAAACCAGATAGCAGTACGATCGCGCGCCCATTTATACATAATTAATTCTATTGTATGATTTTATTATTATTCAATGTTATACTTTTTTTTTTCGAAAATTGTTGATTTATTTGTTGTTACACTATTTATTGACAAAATCAAAAATATTTAATGTTTTACTTCAATCGCGTGTGACTGTTACACGCACTCATTTTTGTCTTGTTTGTGTGAATCAATTCTTTAGCTGCTGTACACTACTATTATTAAAAAGTTCAATAACTTTAATAATGATAAAACACTTTAAAATATTTGAATGTGGGAGCACCACCCTACATACATATCTGTCACTAATTGAATCAGTACTCACACTTTTGTATTCCAATTCGATAGGTGCGTCTGGCAACGCACATTCGTATACGAGACAATTCAACAAATTTCTCAAGAAAACCTATCCCGTATGTTTGGCTTGAGAACTGCAGTCATTTTAAGGTTAGATACACAAAACTATAGGCTATATATATATAGTAAGCTCTTAATATCAAGTGTACTTACTTTATGTCTGATTGCTGTTTTATAAAATATAAAAAGAATAGCATAGAAACAACGAACAAACTGAAAACAAATATATTATTAATCCAGTAGCGTAGGTAGTCTTATAGGGATTCGATATTAAAATTTCTTGCAAGAGGGACATTATTTCTTATTGCTGAACTATATCGTGTGTTTCACAACGTGTGACTTAGGAGCTTCTAGTATCTAGAAACACCATCGATATAACATTATTAATTTCACGTTATTAATATTATCCTTATTAATTCGTAAATAATAAAATTTTGAGGTTATCAGTAACATTTTAGAATTTTTATTTACACACTTCGAGGTCCCTATAGCTCTGGGATTTCATATCTTTGTCGCTCATCCGTGTATTTATCATGCCAGTATTTTATTTAATAATTAATGGAATTATGATGAATATGGACCGTGGTATAAATTATATAAATTTAAAACACAATAAAAAAAACATAATTCTCTTACATTTTGTGCCACAATATATCCACGTTCACAGGAATGGAATGCGACGTCCGCATAGCGTGGGCGAATGCAGTGTCTAATCAATATTAAGGTTTGTATGGATGACGGAAGCATTTCTCTGTTTAAGACAAAAATTCAGTATCAGCTTACATCGATATATAAAATTATTTGTATTTGTATGGTATAAGTGGCAACATTATTCACATTATCATTATACTCATACCAATAGTAATTTATTGAACACCAACTTTTCCAATTGTAAAATATCCATTTACTTTATTCTTCATGTGACCTATCCTAACTTTATCTCCTATTTCTATTGCTATTAAATTTTTTAAAACTCTTTTTTTAGGAGCTTTTACTCCACCGAACATATCAGCCCTATTGTTCCCCAAATTTCTCCATCACGAGAGTCGCTGATGAGGTATCATTACCAGGTCATACAGCATCTTGGCTTCACCCGAACAGGGTTCAGCCAAGATGATGTGACAAATACCAATGTTCTGACAACTATTTTTCATACTACTCATCAACGACTCCCTTTCGATGCTGTTCTTGGCACACTCCATCATTAAGTGATGCTCATCCTCAATTTTTCTGCATACATCGCAGTTGGGAGATTCCGCTATCCTCATTAGGTATGCAAAACTTCTCGATGGCTAGTGCCCCGAACGGAGTCTTAAAGCCACCTTAACATATTGTCGATTTAGGTTACATTCATTAAACCACGGTACATGAAGAGGCTGACACTGTATTTTATACCAGATACCAACACAGTGTAGGCCTCTTCATATACCGTGTTTTAACGAATTTAACCTAAGCCGACAATATGTTAAGGTAGCTTTAAGACTCCGTACGGGGCACTATAAACATCTTTAAATAAACTAATATAGTCATCGTTCAGAAGTGTACTTAGCATGCGAATGTAATGAAATTAGGAGTTCTATGCTAACGACCTATTTAATTAAAACATGTTTTATTGAAGTTATACGTCTTTTGGCGCGTTAGGGAAAAATGATGAGAGTATTTTTTTACGATGCGCGCGCACACCGTCACGAAAAACTGACACCCTGAAGTTAGCTATAGTCAACATTTTGTTTCTTTGTATTTGTTGTTTGTATTTCTTTGTATTAAAACTTTCAATGTATTAAATACCTTTTATTGTTAGTGTCGTTTTTTCTACAAACGTAGAATAAGGCAAAAGATAAAAATTGCTGTTACGGCAAAGAAGTATAACTTCTAACGCGTGTAAATAACTACACACACACTTTTTTTATCTACATATATCATCATGAAGATTGACACAAAAAATATAGTTGGTCACACTAAAAGAAGCTACAGTGACACAGTTATTGTCAAAAATGAAATATAGCAGGTTCTCATGTATGGTCTTTAAGTCCCTGTTTTAAAAGATCACATCATTATCAGCCTGTAAGCCTGCAGAGCCATAAGCTTCTTCCCGAAGGCAGGTATGGGCATAATCACCACGCCAGCCCACGACGTACTGACGATTTCAAACTCTGAGAAATCCACAGTACTATATTTTCCCACATGCAGTGGTACTACAAGAACATTTCTCAGGTTTAGGTTTCCTCACGATGTTTTCCTTCCCCGTCAGCCGATAGTGTTACCAATTTAAATTAGTAAATGTACGCGAATTCCAAAAAATTCGCTGGTAAATGCCGGGGTTCGGACCTGTAGACATCGGATTGATATTCCACCGGTCAAAACCCTCGATCAAAGCCGTGGTGGACTTCAATTATCACTGTTATATAATTATTACATAGTATAAAACAAAGTCCCCTACCGCGTCTGTCTGTCTGTTCGCGATAAACTCAAAAACTTCAGAACGGATTTTCATGCGGTTTTCGCCAGTAGATAAAGTGATTCATGACGAAGGTTTTGGTATACAATTTGTCAAGGATTTTTTTATAATCAGGGCGAGACAACGTCTGCCGTGTCCGCTAGTTATACCATATTAACAATAAATAACACAGCTTGCAAGTACATCTTATATGAATTTTAAACACCAAATACAAAACGGACAAAAATGTTTAAACACAAAAGTGTTTCGTGTCTTGTACTCAAACCTGCGACCGCCATACTTACAAGAAAGATAAATACCATAACTCTATGAAACCCGTCGTTAACAATACTTACAAGGTAAAACAAGTACGTTGAAATCTATAGAAAACGGCTTTAGTCGAGAGACAAATGCCCATCGCCGCAAACTAGCCTTTTCGGCCTTTATGCAAATTTATTCTGAGCCTTCAGCCTTCGTTGCATCCCACTGCTAACATTGTAAACGGCTGTTTCGCATAAGGCATATAGACAATAGCTCGGTCAATTCCTTTACGATACTAGTGACAATACCCGGGCTTCGCTTGGGTGCAATATCGTCATGAGTATCTAAATGATTTACATCCCGTTTCTGGCACTTTGATAGTCACAGTTCATCAAAGTCATAGATTTTTTTTTTTAATTGGAGACAAACGAACGTGCTGGATACCTTTTTTTTAATTTTATTTTTGGCCATCAATCTTTTAGACTATTACTGCCATTGTCGAGTAGTTAATAGTATTTATTACTAGTTAGTGTCGAGCGATCATTTCAATGACAATATTTATGTTCAAACAAGATGGTGGCTCCCTTGTTTCAACTTTTCAGGGAATTTTTATGGCATCTCAGAATTCATGGTCCGTGGTATTATTTTCCATTCACTTCACTTATGCACAATAAATAAACTATATTACATAAAACACCACCAATTTTACACAATATAGAGTCAAGTAACACAAGATTATGCATAAAATATCAGATCCACTACATGACAGACTAAAATCTCGCCAAAAACTCCTGCTGGATACCTTATTGTTATATAATCACAACAGCCCATAGACACCTGCGAAGGGAGTGGCAACACAGGACTGTTGATACGAGTATAAATACAGACAATTTTGTTTATATAGATAAATTCATAAAAGTAAATAGCTAGTATTTAAATTGAATTAAATAAATCTTGTAATTAATTCAACAACTTGCTCCTTGTAATATATGTGAGAAACACGAACCAAGAATTTGTCACGAGGGTAAAAATTCCTGAAACGGAATTTACAAGAATCCGCGTCGCTCGGGAACACAAATTTATTCTCAAACGTTTCTTACAAGTCTACCGTTCGACTCCTTCTCAGAACGGGACGGACAGATATAATGCCTAATTTCATTTTTCACGTTAAATTTATGAAGCGCTTCTAATGATAATTAAATTATCTTTTAATCTACATAAAAATCTAGAACAGTAAAACCATAGATTTGTAGATGGTTACAAAATCAATAAAACTTTATAACTCAGAATACCTACTATGTTATATGAATGGGCGGGTGGTCCATCACTAACATGCCGCGATGCGCCCCGCTGTGACCACCTCACATACCGGCTTGTCTTTAATACGATAATAAAATATTTCATATTACCAATAATCCCACCAAACAATCTCTGTCATCAATTACTACGCGACCTACTTTATGTTATTCGAAATATTGGCAAATGTTATACATACTTTTTTGAACTTCGAACGTGTACCTAATACATTTTATAAAAATAAATAAAAGTCTATGGAACGCGAGCAGACATTCAAATAAAGAACATCGCGGCCGCGTTGGCGCCAACGTTCCGTGTTTACTTTTTTTACGTGGACCACGATTCAATTTGCTGGAAGATCAGCCGCTGACGGGGGTCACGATTGATGTCATCGGCGCTTGATCCTACTCTCTACTAATTAACACGAAACACGTAAATGTCTAAAATAAACAAGTAATTGCCCTTTTTTTATTAATATATATTTAAATATTTATATACCTATAAACAGGCAAATACAGAACAATTCAGTACAATTTTTACCTGTTGATCAACCAATTTCGTATACTTTTTTTTATATAATAGCTATTGATAAGCTTTAGTGATATCCTATACTATTCTGCATAACCCCTACAGATAATTATAATAATAGGTGTAGCATGAACAATACATTCCAAATACCCATGTTTTCGAATAAAAGGCTCATCAAAATCAGTTAAACAGTTTCTAATATTGGCCCCAATAAACAGTAGACACTTCAATTCGTACACAAGTATGAGGGTGAATGTTTTTAAAATTAAAAAAAACATTATATAACACGAATATTATATAATATTCTTATACATTATATTATATTCGTGTTATTATTATATATTATATAATATTACACTACGAATATTCAAAAAATAAACTGGTTTCACTCTGTTACAAATGAATCCAATCGAAATTGTTGCGACAAACAAAAATTAAAATATAATCGATCACGCTTTACAAAACCTATTGAATAATGTATCTCAGAACGCAACCATTCCCAGTTTAAATTGTAGAAATTTATCCAACAAATACCACTTAAAAATGTACGCACCCGAACAATTCCTGACGATTTCGGATGCGTTCGAATATTGTCGCAAAACGGATGATTGCATTACGCAACCGTGCGGAAACATACGCAGAGTTCTTCTAATAGAATGGCAAAGGCACCGGCTTTATTCTTATGGGATTGGATTGGTGTAATCCTTGCAAAAAACACACAATGTGCGGCGACATCTCGTCTTAATGCACAATCAGTGCTAAACGTTTCTGCATTGTTTGTACTAACGTATATAAATTGTTGAGACGTTGCGGTAAGTGTTATAATAATTCTTAGGTTTTTATACTTTAAGACTAATTAATTCGCGATACTTAACAATTAAAACATAAAAACGCGTTCTTAAAAATGTTAAATGCTACAGAAGGCATGACTTATAATAATCCTCAATCCTCCTCAAAAAGATATCTGCCACGTCTTTCTGTCTGTCTGTTCACGATAAACTCAAAAACTACTGAACGGATTTTCATGCGGTTTTCACCAGTAGATAAAGTGATTCATGAGGAAGGTTTAGGTATATAATTTATTACGGTTTTTTTTATTATCAGGCCGGGATAACGTCTGCCGGACCCGCTAGTCTATATATAAAAATCAATGTTTGTGTGTCTGTCCTCTATGCATGCTGAAACTATTGAACAGATTGTGATAATAATTTAGTAGCGTGTTCTGTGGACGCCCGAGATGGTTCCTGACCCAAAAGAATATATATTTATATATAAATTTCTTTTGTACGTGTGTATGTCACTGCACTTCTCCTAAACGGCTGGACCGATTTTGTGTGCGTGTTCGAGTGGATCCGAGAATGGTTTAGATTTGAACCCGGTAGGTGGCGCTGCGGTTGAATTTTTGATTTTTTTTTATTATCAAGGCAGGACAGCGTCCGCCTGGCCCGCTTGTGTATACGTAGTCTGGCCATAAATACTGTTACAATAAAAATTAACAAAATATTACATTTGAATTTGGAATCTGTCATTTCTATATGATTATTCATTGAGTTTTCTCATTTTGGCGCCAATAAATTGTACAATATTTTGCGATATTAAAATAGAGTGGGGTGATAAAGAGAACCGAATCGCTGTGATTGCATTACACAAAGTAGGTATGGAGCCAAATGCAATATTTAAACTCTCCATACGCTTGGTATTAGTAAAATGTTTGTGTATCGGGCTATTAATGGGTACAATGAGACCTCCTCTGTTTGTGACAGAAAAAGATCTGGCCGTCCACATAGTGTTCGTACGAAAAAGGTGGGCAAAGCAGTAAGGGAGAGAATTCGAAGAAATCCAGTCCGAAAGCAAAAGATTTTATCTCGGGAGATGAAGATAGCACCTAGAACCATTTCGGGTATTTTAAAAGATGACTTAGGACTTGCAGCCTATAAGAAACGTACTGGTCATTTCTTAACTGATAATTTAAAAAAGAATAGGTTGGTAAAATCGAAACAACTACTGAAGCGGTACGCAAAAGGAGGTCACAGAAAAATTTTGTTTACGGATGAGAAATTTTTTACAATTGAGCAACATTTTAACAAATAAAATGACCGTATTTATGCTGAAAGCTCAAAGGAAACTTTCCAATTACTCAACAGAGTGCAACGTGGGCACTATCCGACTTCAGTGATGGTTTGGTGGGGTATTAGCTATGAAAGTGTGACTGAGCCATACTTTTGTGAGAAAGGTATCAAAACATCGGCACAAGTGTATCAAAATACCATTCTTGAGAAGGTAGTGAAGCCCCTTAACAACACTATGTTCAATAACCAAGAATGGTCCTTCCAGCAAGACTCGGCGCTGGGTCATAAAGGTCGGTCTACGCAGTCTTGGTTGGAAACGAACGTTTCGGACTTCATCAGAGCTGAAGACTGGCCGTCGTCTAGTCCCGATCTTAATCCGCTGGATTATGATTTATGGTCAGTTCTAGAGAGTACGGCTTGCTCTAAACGCCATGATAATTTGGAGTCCCTGCCGTTCTGCAGTACTGGCCATTTCAAATCAAAATAATTTTTGTTTGGCTAAGTATTCTAATTTCAAGTTAATTTTATTTTAAAAACATGGAATTCTTTTTCCTAAAGTAGTCATTTGTTTATTGATTAGTGTTACATTTTCATCGCATTTCAATCTTTTTTGTTGTTAACAAATAAACTTACACAATAACTAACGGAATAATTACGTTAAAAATTCGAGTAATTATGGAATATGAGTACTTCAGTCGTGGCAGCAACTGTTTTTTATTTCTTTCCAATATCAATGCGTTGCACAAGCGGCACGCAACATCAACGACGTTTACGGAGCTAACACTACAAACCAACGCACCACCTGTTATTGGTTTGCTCGCTTCCGTTCTGGGAATTTCGACCTGAAAAATGAACCTCGCGGTCGTCCGATGACTTTGCTGCTCGACAATGATACGAATCTAAAGGCGATTCCTCCTTTTTTTTTTTTTTTTTTTTTTTTGTGGAAGCTGATGATACACATATTTTCAAAACTCATACGGCTGAATTAGCAGCAGCTTTCGACGTTAGCGTCAAAACAATATTTGTCCATTTGCGTCAAATTGGCAAGGTAAAAAAGCTTGACAAATGGGTGCCCCACCCTGAACTCAATGATCGCCAGCGCGAAGTACCGGTGCAGTTGTAAGACGTGCCTTGCACTGCTCAACAGACACACAAATGAAGGAATTTTGAACCGCATTGTTACTTGCGATGAAAAATTTTTATTATTTTGGATATCTGTTTGATAACCGCAAGCGCTCAGCAAGTTAGTTGGATGCCTGGTTCAGCACCTAAACAATGCCCTAAACGAAAACTTACCCCTAAGAAGAAAATAAATGGTCACTGTTTGGCTAGGTTCTAACGCCGGTGTGATTCATCACAGCTTCTTACCAAACTGGGGTGAGCATTACTGCAGATGTGTATTGTGAAGAACTGAACACAATGATGGAGAATGCTGGCACATCTCCAACCAGCATTGGTCCAACATCAGGCTCGTCTCCCGCTGCTTATCCTGCACGACAACGCGCGACCTCATACTTGCAAAGCAGACGGTCCCAAGTTGCAAGAACTGGGGTTGGAAGTTCTCCGTCATCCGCCCTACTCACCAGACCTTGCGCCTATTCAGGCTACTATCTATTTCCAGAATTTGGATAAACTCCTTGGCGGGAAAAAATAAATATTAAAAATAACCCGACGAGGCAAAGTCACACCTATAAATGCCTTTGTTTTTTTCAAGAATTTCTAAGTTGTTATAACTCTCCCGTCCAGCTGATGTCTTTAAGAAGGGCATCAATAAACTGCCACTGTGTTGGCAAAGATGCATTGATTGCATGGGTGATTACCTCGATTAATACAAATAAAAAATACATGAAAAAAATTCGTTTAAATTTTTTCATACAAAACGGCAATTTCATAGGTAAAGACCTAATATTTCTTTAATTCGTGATATCTGTAAGTGTTGAGTTTGCCCTTGTGTATTTCAGTGGCCTAATCTGGGAGAACTAAATTATATAATAAAAATTAGATACTAACTATAAAATGACTATATTATTTATTATATAATTTAATTATTTATTTATCACCCATGACTTACTTGCCAGTGGTAGAATTCGTATCTTCCAATGCGAAGATTCAATCTCCAATATTACACTTGATATTTTTTCCCATTTTTTATATAAAATAATATATTTTAAACCCTTTATTACCATTATCAAATCGTCCAAGTTAAAGTTGAAGTTCGTGGTTTTGGGTGTTTGGGGTAATCTCTGGTACTACCTACTGATCCGATCTTGAAAATTCTTTCACTATTAGAAAGTTATATTAGATTAATTGTTATTTTGGTTAATATATATTTTCAATAATTTATCACGATAAATGTAATTGAAATTATAAAAATTCTATAATATGGCGTGTGTTGCTGGAACGATTTGAAATAAAGGAATAAAATCCATAGCAAAATTAATTACTGTTACATAAGTTAAGAAAATATATGTTACAATTACTAAAGTTATTTGACATAGGTTTCATGTATACTTTACAAATTCTTATTAGGGGGTAAACAAATAGCTAAATCAAAATGAAAATTTCATGAAGATAAAGTCTACTCTGATAAAAATTTTCAAAAAATATTAATGTACAGATTTGACCTTGCTACAGTTTTATTATAGTAATAGAAAATAGAAGACTAAAGCTTGCAAAATCATTGCGTTGTTGCGAGGATAGTAAATGGGGCGCGGAGGTGAGGGCCAGAGGAGCAACCCAGGGGATACCTGGAAGGCATTTCTTGGTAATACATATAAAATACTTTGAAATCACCCGGTAAGTGTCGCTATAATCGGGTCCTTTTTAAGATTTTCTGCGTTTGGAAATAAAATCGGAACAAGTTATTAACCGATTTGGCGCAGACGAAGTTGTGCGGGTCAGCTAGTAAAGTATAAAAGCCACTATACACAGTTAGATCTCGCCAAGAACTCCAAATTAGTATTTAAATGTTTATTTATCTTTTCAAGCCGAAAGCTAAAAGCCGCAACCGAAAACCGAAGCCGCTTTACGTAGGTATATAGTAATGGGCTTATTAAAGCGCACTTAGTAAAGCGTAGTAAATCAATATCTATTTTATATTGAGTCAGTTATATCGACGAGTTTGTTTCGGTCGGTCGTTACAGAAAGTTCAAGCGAGTGCGCCGTGCAGCTGAATTCGGGTACAAATTGTACATAATTGCTCGATCGCCGAACCTATAAATTGTAAAGCAGTATTTACATTGACAGATTTTTTTAATATGCCAAAATTCTGAAAATGACTCCCCTGGTGTTACTAGTGTCTATGGACGGCGGTAATCACTTAACATCAGGTGACCATCCTGTTCGTTTGCCTCCTATCATATAAAAACACCATGTATTCTAAGTATTTCCATTATTTATCTTTGTTTTTTAATTGTTTCTATAATTTTGTAGAACGTTGTGCTAAACTTTAATAATAAGTCAATTTAGTTACGTAAGTTGTTATTATTAATGTGTATTTTGTGTATAATTAATTTGTTTTTTGATACTGAGCTTGAATAAATAAATAGGTGACATAAACTATTTTTACTTTCGAATCAGACGGTCGTCTATGTTTTATACCTTAAATACTATTAAATCTTTACAAATATTACAAATGCGAATTTGTGTATGCCTGGAATCGTCATAACATTTTGTATACACGCTGTCAGGGGTACAGAAATGGAGAGTAACTTTAACTCAGAAAAAACTACTGGTCTAGAGATATAAATCAAATCTGTAGCTACCGAGTATGTCATCATCTTTGGCAGATTAGCTGAAACGTTTGAATTTACTGTAAAAAGAATATTTCATTCAAACAATTGAACGATCGCTTGTCTGCATACTTACATAATCCGAGTCTTATTGTCATGCTGTCTAAGTAAGTCTAGACTTCTACAGTAGTGAGCCTAAGGCTCCTACATTTGGAGACCCCGAAGTGATGCCAACGGTGGGATGCCGAGGCTTCTACACATGTATATCGACCCGAGCGTAGCCGCGGACAAAAATAGTATAAATTATATTAAGGTAACTTCTCGAACACTTACAGTAGCAGCAGTTATAATAATTATCCAATTCATTTCTATTACAAATGTCGTCCGAACGTCACATGACATCTGCTTATCCAATCAACCGACAATACGTTGTAACGAATAAGCGCACTAACATGAACGCATCTTTAGTAAACTACCGAAATGTCACTACAATTCGACTCGGCTCGTTGCCTCTGGATACCGTTCCGAAAAAAAAATGATCCCATAACTTTCGAGAGATTAATTTGTCATTTGGAAAGAAACTAGTTTTAAATCGTATTCGAGGTGGATGAAAAAAAATTGCGAGTCAACGGACCGTCTGCAGCTTTATTTATTCAGCTAGCTGTTAAGTACAATTCTAAAAGGAGCACATTTTATGTTATATATGTACACATATATTAAAAACTAGCTAAGGTTTAAGCCACTCATTGCATAAAGTTTGTTATTTTAAACGAAGTGTTAGAATTTTGACGACATTTCTAAAATTTATATAAGTCTGAGTATAAGCGAGATAGATATAATAAGATATCAGTAGTAAATGCAAAAACTATTATTTTGTAAGAAAGTAAAGTAACAAAATAATTGATACTTATAAGAAATTCGATTAATATTATAAACGAGAAAGTTTGTGAGAATGAATGGATGATGGATGTAATTTTTTTTATTTAGTTTAATTTTTGCTACCAACCACCTTCTATTAGTTTATTACTATCATTGTCGAAGACAAATATCAATTTCTAAAAAAGTGAAAATCTTCATATATTAGGCACGGGTAAACGGCATCGGAATTTTATATTTCTTAAATATTTTTAAGGCTATAGACTAACGATTTGAACGATACCCAAGTCAAAAAGGCTTTTTTGGTAGGTAAATAACGGACAATCTAATATACAAAGCTATGTAACTGGTACACCGTACTCCGACAACCCACAACGACGCAAACGAAAAAAGGTTAAACATGAAAACAAAGCGAGTGAGAGCCGGGCTGTAACTCGGCCGAGTTTAATACGACCCAGGCGGGTGTAAAAGCCGGGTGAGGGGGGCATTATTACACCTACGAGCGCGTATCCCGGCTATTTTCCGGATAATTTCGCACAGGCTCCGGCGGGTCGAGAGAGAGCGCTAAACACGCCAGCCTTTTATGGCCGGCCGTCTTTGAGTAGCGTGACGTCACACAATACGTCGCTATCTCCACGGCTTTAGTGGAAATTTAATATTACTGTGAATATATTACTAACT
Organism: Antheraea yamamai; assembly: GCA_036509395.1. Classification (NCBI taxonomy): domain Eukaryota; kingdom Metazoa; phylum Arthropoda; class Insecta; order Lepidoptera; family Saturniidae; genus Antheraea; species Antheraea yamamai. The sequence continues at coordinate 7,208,115 of AP028439.1, read as the reverse complement.
TCTATACTAATATTATAAGACTGAAGAGTTTGTTTGCTTGAATGCGTTAATCTCAGGAAATATTGGTCCGATTTGAAAAAGTATTTTAGTGTTAGATAGCTCATTTATCGAGAACGTCTATAGGCTATCATCACGCTAAAATCAATATGAATGGAGCACCAATGAAGAATGTTCGGGTTTTTTTCCTTTTGAGAGTAAACGGAAACTATTCCAGGCAGACAAAGTCACGGGCAGAAGCAAATATTATATATGAAATTTGTCGCCAAGCACCTATGAGTGTGTTCCAGCGTTCCAGCAGCACTTGAGATGCCGTAAACATCATCAACTGAGATTGTGGTCGAAACGCTAAAACCAACTCTGTTAGTTTTTAAAATAATCCAAACTGATTTTTTAAAAATTATTCAGTATTTGTTTGTAATGGATAAACTCGAAACTAAATAGTCAAATTAAAAAAAAAAGTGTGTGTGTACACGCGTTAGAAGTTATATTTCTTTGGCGTCACAAGATAAAAATCTTTTCAAAAATTTTAATTTACACCTTATTCTACGTTTGTAGAAAAAACGACACTAACAATAGAAAAAGGATATTTAATAAATTGAAAGTTTTAATACAAACAACAAATACAAAGAAACAAAATGTTGACTATAGCTAACTACAAGGTGTCGGTTCTTCATGAAAGTGTGCGCGCGCTTTTAAAAATTTACTCTCATCATTTTTCCCTAACGCACCAAAAGAAGTATAACTTCAATATTTCACTTGTAAAACTACATTATCAGCGAGTAATGCGGCGTTTTATTTTCAAAATCTACAGTAACGCAAGCACGAGCAAAAAGTAGTATAGGTGACTATGATTTATTAACTTTAATTTAACCGTGGAGGAAAACATCATGCGGATATTCATATACTCGGAATGCTTAACGGGTGGTAGGACATGCTAATTGTATTAAGCTGGTTTTGGTCAATATACGTCAAGCGTACCTAATACTCGCCATAAATGTATCGCCTTCTGGAATCAACCTGTATTTATTTAGTAATCAAACAGGACGGTAGAGTGAAGCATACTGTACCTGACCTAATAATATCTAATACCTAACCCTTTTAGTTCGTCACATTTCAGGATCAGCCAGTGTATTTTTTTAAGATAATTTATAAGTTTTATCATTTTACCGCAATCGAAACCACATCGGAAGTTAAGTGAAAAGTTGGTCTAAGCTGGTAAACACGCTACACCTAGAGAGAACTTGTTCTCAAGTACAATTGCCGGAACACATCCCAAAATTTTAGCGACAAATTTTTAACTTGAGGTTAGTAGTTAGCTAGGGGGACTTAGAAAAAACTCTATCGTACCGTACCGTATCGAATCGTAGTGCGTACCTAGTGAATTTTATGTTATAATTACAAGAAGACAAAATAAAATAAAGTTGAGTCGGAAATAAGATAAATCTCGTTGATCCCAATGAAAAGGGAACGAAGAAAGTTTGGAGAAAATTAACCCTTAAGGAAGTGGGTAATTAAGAAGGTCAGCCCTCACAAACAGCTTAACTGTTGAAGTTAACCGGCGATACTTTGGAACTTTCTCCGTCTGTTGAAATATAACGAAGGGTCTGAGTGGTGGAGGACAGAGGGTTCTCTTTTCAAATAATTATGGAAGAAATTATTAATTCCATTGAATAGATAACCCACTTTAAAATGTTTGAACTTAGTTACTTCTCATGGTTTAGTTTTTCGAATGATGTGTTTACTTGTTAACTGGTTTTAATATGAAACTTATAATAACGTTTTGGAGGTAATTGTGCTTTTGTTGTGTAACCCTCCCAATTATTTTAAATGCCATCCGATTCCGCTCATACTTCGTACTTCATTATTATTAGCATATCTTAAATGTTTAATATTGTTATGATGCCTATAAATAAATATGTTTTCAACACCTTTTTATTCACCTTTCATGACCCGTGCAACTTCGTCTGCACCAAATCGGTTTTCACCGGTTTCAATTGTATTTTTAAACGCGAAATATTTTCATATACCTAAAAACCGATTGCAGCCACAACTACGGTTTCCAATTATGAATCCAAACTATCAAGGGACTCACTCAAACATATACCCAGATGGTATGTGGGAAATCTTTTTAAAGTAAGCCTAGAACCCGCTCGTAGCATCATCTACCGGGTTCAATTAAGATAAAAACTAACCTACATATATTAGCGGTAATGTAAATAAAAAGCTTGAGTGGTCTAGGGACCCCCGGTTGGAACGAAGTTCCTTTCCCTTTTTTGTAGACGTTCACTATATAGTCAGTATAGTTTACATTATAAAATATCAAGTAGATAGAGTTAAATTGTAAATTAAACGATAAAATATATTCATAAATTAAATAATGATAAATTAAACACTGAATGATATCATAACTATTTTCAACTTGTATTAAAACTTTTTCACACTCCATTGTATTGAAGAAAAATATAAATATGAAAAAGATATGACGCGTCGACGCGTCAACTGTCACTTGTCTGTAACTATTCGTCTAAGAGCTGGCAACGATTTCGAGAACGAATTTTAATAAGCCCGTTATTTTATATATCTTTATGTTCTTCTGAACAACGTGTGGCCTACTTGGCTGCCGGTAAACGTTGCGTTTATTTGTGCATATTGCACCTTTACAGACAAAAATATTGATTTTTAAATAATTTTAGAAGGTTTTTTTTCACTAACTTTGAAACTCTATTAAAAGATGGAATTATTATTGCCAGACATTTTTGTTATTGACAATAATATGCCTGATGTTATTTTTTGTAAATACTAATAAAAGTAATTTCAAACCATGTTGGGATAGCCGTAATTTTATTATTATTTTATTTAAACATAAACAAGTACAAATTTAATCTTCCAGACATTACTTCATTTATTTACTCAATAGTTAACTTTTTATAGATGATAGAGCCACACTGAAGCTATTACTGGTTTCAGCGTGAATGGGTCGACTCGGCCGGGGTAGTACCATCCTCCTACAGAAAACCGACGTGAAATAACAGTGCTTGCATTGTTGCGTTTCGAAAGGCATAAATGAAGATTAAAGAGCCAGCTTTTCTAAAATTCTCATTCTTCCAACGTTGCTGGCTCTTGTACTAAGGTGTCGCAAAAAAGTCTAGCTACATTAACTACAAATTTTTGTCTTTCGTTATCCTGGATAACCCTTTGCGTTTTATGGGACAAACAGTAACTTAAATGTAACCTTGTAATATTAGTTATCACTGTGTCAAGTTTCGTCAAAATCCATCCAGTACTTTCAGAGTGATGCGTGTTCACAGGGACAGATAGACAGACAGGCAAAAATTCTAAAAGGATTATTTTTGGCTTCTATATCAATAGCAAAGTGTGCCCCAATTATAATTTTCTAAAAAATATTTAATGTACAGATTTGGCTTTGTTACAGTTTTATTATAGTATAGATTATAAATACGCACGGATGGTGGAGCATTTTAAGCAAATACTTTACCATTATCACAGCGCTAAAGGTTGTAGGTTCGATTTCCTTACACGACAATAATTTCTGTAATTCAAAAATAACTATTATTCTAGATGTAGAGTTGACAGAGGTCTTGCTCTCTTATACGGGAGCTGTAAAATAAACAATCGTCTAATTGTAAAACCAATCAGCTTACGTAGCTTCGCCTGAGAACACTTGAACATTTACAAACTTCACGTATTTATATAGCAGTTTTATTAATTACAAAGTTTTATTGATTTAAGCTTCTTTAATATCAATAAAGTTTAATACTATTTTACAATTTCCAGAGGACCCACGACGGCACACTTATTATTGTTACACGCGGCCATCTTGTCACTTTTCATTTAATTTCTGTTCCAGGATATGAACCGAGTGTGGAAATTCTTACTTATATAGTAGAGTACTACACATTCGTGAATGACTTATTATTTAATTTATGTATACAAAATTGTAAAAAATCGATGGTTATCAAAAACCAATTTATAACCTGTCCAAATCTAGAATATCATATATTAAAATAAGTAAAGAATTCGATTTGGAATTATCTAAAGATATGATAAATTGTACCCTGAGATCACTAACTAACAAATATATGATACAGTAGTCTAACGTGTCACATAAAGTCCTGGGTTCATATTAAGTCCTCGCACACGTACACACACGCACACGGCTCGTGTCAGTGGGAGGGGGAATCTCCGCTGACCCGTGGCGCCGCCTTCAGATTGTTACGGCCAGAGAAACACTCCTCAAGCACAAAGAAATCCACTAAGTGGCTTATATTATCTCTTATTTTTTATTTAATCATTATTGCTGAACAAGAAATCAGCATTTTCTAAAAAAACAAATTAAAGCGAGGAGTGAAGCTGTGCATTGTCCATTCAAAAGAATAAAATTCTAATTTTAATCTCACGAATTTTATTTATATAGTAGTAATTTAAAATAATTTAAAAAGGCAAGTTTCTATTGGTGACGCAACAATTTGATAATTTTAATAGAATCCTCTCTGTAAGGTCTTGACAACAACGTGACCTTATCATGACGATAAGGTCCGACTTCTCACTTCCGAACGTTGTAAAGTCAATGGTTCAGAGTAAAAGCGTGTAAAACTTCGATAACTCGTACTATGCGTAACTTACTCTGTCAAAAAGACAAACGAAGCAAACCACTGAACTTTCTTTCAGAGGTCAAAGAACCTGATAACGAAGGGTCAAAGTTGAGCTCAGTCACCGTAGAATAGACCTGCGAGTGGATTACGTGTATAAGTTCTTCATCCTTATAACGAATACATACGCCCGAAACAAGTTGCGTTCACGCTCAACCTCCAACCGGAGAAGAAAGCTCTCAGATTGCAGAAGGAAGCTCTTAATGAGAGGTTTGTTCCAGCTAAATTTTGTGTATAATGTACGAAAGTATTTCCCGCTCCCTCGCTACGTTCGCTCGCTATAGGGTGATGGGGAAACGCCGTTAGGCTTTAGATAATAAGGGTCCGGCATAACATACTCTCTACAACTCACTGGAGGTACCCATCTAATGCCCGGGTCGAGTGCATGTAATGCATAGGCAGTACCACCTCTCCGGCCATAAAGTGTTAGAAGAACACCGTAGTGTTTTAGTTCGTACGAGTCGGACATAACCCGTCTTTAGCTAGCCGGTATGATATGTATCCATATACCATTTCTCCAAGTAAAAAAGAACCTATCTAATGCAGGATTTCCTCACATAACAAAAAGAGTTGACAACAAATCATAAAGTATTTTATTAAATTGATAATGAAATCGTCTCCAATGATTTCTCTGTCCATTCGCAGAACACATTTCAAAGGATCGCGAGTTTCTTGCGTCCCGCGCCACTTTCATTTCATATTTTTATTTTTATATTTTTATTTATCCCTATGCCAGTATTTTTACAACGGTTTGACTCGACTGCTTTTTATGATGTTACTATTGTGTCAGCGTTTTAAAATGGAGTTCATGTGATTGTTCACTTGATGTTTAAGAAGTTTGTTCTCCGATACTGGTTCGTAGAGAAGAATATATTTGTTCGATATATATATAAAAGTTAATGTGATGATACAGATATGTCTGAAACTCACTAAACTTTAACACCATATCTGCACTTATCACAAAAGTAATTTCACCGAGTGTTAAAAAATAAGTGCGAAAGAGCACAATGTAATGGGTTGAATAAATGTGTTTATGCTTCTGTCTGTTTTCGGCCACAACAACTGCTTCAAATCCAACGCTCGTGTGTTGTCAATTGTCGTTAGCAAAAAAGTCGTCGTGGTCATGGCTGGACCAATGGAATGTCAACCCCGCGTCCACAGGTTCGAACCGCGGCATGTACCAAGGAATTTTTCGAAATACACATCATTTATTAATTTAAATTGGTAACGCCATCGGTTGACGGTGAGGAGAAACATTGTGAGGAGACCTGAACCTGACAAATGTTATTATAGAACTACTGTATGTGGGAAAACATAGAGCTGTAGATTTCTCAGAGTTTGAAGTCGCCAATACGTTGCGAAATAGCGCGATGATTATGTCCATAGCTACCTTCAGGAAGAGAGAGGCCTATGGTCCTGCAATGGGTTTCTTATAAGCTGAAGATGATGAATATAGCTAATTGTATGGGTTATTGAAGTTATACTTCTTTTGACGCGTTAGGGAAAAATGATGAGAGTAAATTTTTACGATGCGCGCGCACACCGTCACGAAAAACCGACACCCTGAAGTTAACTATAGTCAATATTTTGTTTCTTTGTATTTGCTGTTTGTATTTCTTCGTATTAAAACGTTCAATGTATTAAATACGTTTTTTCTATTGTTAGTGTCGTTTTTTCTACAAACGTAGAATAAGGCGAAAGATAACATTTTTGAAAAGATTTTTATCTTGTTACCCCAAAGAAGTATAACTTCTAACGCGTGTACATAAGTACACACACACTTTTTTATTGGTAATCTAATAGGTTGAAACTCTCGTTTTATCCAAACACCTTTGAATTTATCAATTTACGAACTTACTATATGAACACTCACTTACATAGGAAAAAACTTAAGTAAGTTATAAAATTGTCTCATTGAATAACTTTATTAATATTACCCAGAGAAAGTGAATTTGTTTGTTTGTTAAGCTTTCATGTCTTAACTAGTTAGTTAATCGATCGTTGTGCACTGCATACACACTGTCACTTTTAATCCAGAAGAATGTATTGGTCCCTAGAGAAGTGTGAAGCGGCGGGAAAAGAGGTAGTCATTACATAGTATAAAACAAAGTCCTCTACCACGTATGTCTGTTCGCGATAAACTCACAAACTACTAAACGAATTTTCAATCGGTTTTCACCAGTATATACAGTGAGTGATGAAGAAGGTTTTAGTATAAAATTTGTCAAGGTTTTTTATTATCAGGGCGGGACAACGTCCGCCAGGCCCACTAGTAAAATATAAACCAAAAATCGATACCTACAGAGCACGTATCAATATTTTCCATATATTACCTATCACTTTGTACTGAACTTAAGTACTGTACTGTACTGATCTTGAGCAAAAATGCTTGAAATAGATTTAAACATAATCTAAATATACTCAGGTTTATTCGCCCTGCGTTAGACGTTTCATCTAGATTTCTCTAACGTTTCAGACCAACGTCGTCACATTAGTCAATGTCTCTCGCAGACAGTACCTAAGTACAGTCGTGGACAAAATCCAAATATTTATCCCTTATAAAATTAATCCAAATTCATTTTAAGAATAAACATATAAGAATAAAAAATTGATTGACATAGTGTCATAATTTGAAATTACATATATGTTCATACAATAAATTATTTCACGAAACCAAATCGTTTGATAAAACAAACCCGGCGTTAAAATCTTACAGTTTTGACTTTACTCCAATTTCCGCGGCTTAATTATGTTAAGTGAAATCAAGAAATATAATTTTATGACGCAAATACAATATTATAGACGTTGATTAAGCGTATCTTACGTGTAACCTCAAATGCCTAACGACATATTTGATATTGTATAGATTAAGAACAATTAGAAGTGTATAAATATGTCAAATATCCAAAAAAGGATATATATAGAAGTATTAGCGTAATTATAATAATGTATATTCGTCATTTCTAATATTAAACTAAGTTACATTTGACCAAAAGAACGCTAATAACGTAAAATAGGTGTCTGGAAAAACATAAAACCAAAACTTCTACACAAACCATTGTTATTGGCGAAGACATGCGATTATCATTAAACTGGGAATGTGGTTTATCGAAAATTCCCAATAAAGTACTGTGGCGCACAGAAGTGGCACGCGGGGTGGTGTGGTGTTGTGGAAGGGAGTGGGGGGGTCAGAGGCGCTGCTTGCGGCGCCTGCACCAGCGCCCGAGATAAGCGACGCCCGACGCCCGTCCTATGAAATTATAGCACCCCTGACCGCGGCTCGCAGTCTAGTTCAGGAGCAATATTCTTCTTATAATCTTAAGTTCATATTATGTTCGAATTTGAATGATGTTTTGAATGTTTCTGTTTTTTTTTTCTTCGAACTGACTACGCTATTGGCCTGACGGGACTTCACAGCTTCACCGGACTAAGGACTAAGAATGTTTCTGTATTACTTTCAAATATATATAAGCAAATTTATTTATTTAATAATATGGACTCTAATTTCCAACATTGAACACAACACTGTGTTCCTTGATTGACTTTTAATATTTGAAAATTAAATATCCAATAGCACAAAACTGAAATGTAATGGTAAAAGTTATCAAAAGCATATCAATAAAAATATCAAGTTTATTCGCAAGAAGCTCCTGTACGAGACTGCGAACCTCAAGAGGGTGCCGGGGTCGAGCTCTCCTCCGAGCCATTTGTCAGTGACAGGACGTCGCGCACGGTCGCAGGGGGCGAGGGCCCCCACCCGAACCCCAGATTCCTACACACGTTTGCAGCTTGTGCATGCGACTGTACCTACACGAACCTACAATTATGCCTATAGTGTTACCAGTAAAATATAATTTTACTTTATATTCTTTTCTTCAGAAGTACAAAATAATTTAATTGCAGAATAAAAACAATAGAACGCGGGCAATACATAAACACAATAATTAGTGTCATTTGTAGAGCAATAAAAATTGTTAAAGACTCATATACGTGAAGTGTTCATTAATTAATTATTTATTGTGTGGGCAGAACAATTTTTTTATTGACCATCTTATGGGACGGCTTCGAAATTCTAGCCCGCAAGCTCTTTGTGTCTCGAAAAGTGATGAGAGTAAACACCGTGTCGAGTAGAGTGTGAGTAGTGTCTCGCTTGCTTTCAGGTATTGGAGAACAGTGAGACATACATTCTTCTTGCTTTCTTTCTTTCTCGTTGTCCGTGCTTACGTGTACTGTGTTCAGACGACCTGGTAATCACTGAACACAATATATGCTATTCAAAAGTGATTGATGAGTAATTAAAAATGTTTCCCTGTAATACAAAGGTTTCACTTATATCGTGTGTTTTTACGACACATCCTTTTTTTTATTTTTAAATTATTCTATACTATCTTGGCCCATTTTAAAAACGGCGTATATTATAAATAGCACAAAATAATATTATAACAACAAATATGATTACACAATTTCAAAAAGTTATTTAATTTACTAAGCATAACCTGTGTTATGGTAACCGAACAGCAGGTATACATAACTAAATTTATGTAGATATTTAGCACTCAGACACAGAACTGGTTATAGGTTTGTCAATTAAAGGTAACATATAGGCATCGAACCGCTGACCTCTCTCCCAATACATTCCCTCCCTCGCAATTCCATTCCTTATAATCTATGTTCGCAACAAACTTAGATAAGTTGTATATAGTAAAGGACCGACATAATTCAAGAACTACAAGCAATGACAGATTGATCATCCCATGTTTCAGCCTCACTAAGACCAGTAACAGTTTTTTAGGTAATAATGTTAGCTTTTATAGCAAAGTCTCAAAGTACATTACCGATTTACCGGATAATGTGTTCAAGCACCATGCCAAGAGAGTTTTAATGTCTGAAGGCGTAATAGGGTGGATCAATATGTGAACGATGGTGACGTCTGGAAATGACGCCCTTTTCTGTGCATCCGTCAAAAACGAATGTAACTATCTATGTTCGTAACTATTGTATGATTATAAAGCCAGATCGATTTTCTTGTCGGTTCTTCTCGATGCCTGGATTGTTTGTTTGAATCGATGGTAGTTAGACGTTCATTAGCGCCTTCTCAGGACCTAAATTGAATAAAATGTTTGTTATTTTGATTTTTTTCTTGGCTCAATAGTAGAGCTTACTACCATTGCTTTATGAGGCCTTTTTCTTCTTTCTTTTTACATTTGTATATAGATAAGTAGGTGAAAACAAAACGGTTAAATCATATATTTTTAATTTTTTTTTGTCTAGTTGGTTCGAGTCCTTTTTCTCTTGCATTCGACCAGTCGAAGCCTCTATTTATAAGTCATTATTAGTCATACTTCACGCTCCGTACGTCTACAATATTATAATATTTGTACTGCATTTGGTAAAAAATACTCAATAATAGTGAAACTCAAAAAAGTAATGACTCATGAACTAGTTACGATCACCATTCGACCAACAGTTATCTATTAATCTTCAGTATTGAAGACCTGACGTTATCGTGTGGGTAATTTTTACGACCTGTCTTATGATGGCTTTAGGATTTTAAAATGATGTCCTCAATATGAGAATTTTACAGAGAGTATTTGTGTACTTACTACTTTCTTACTACTTATTTACTACTTACTTACTACTTTCTTACTACTTACTCTACTAGTACTCTACTTACTACGTCTAGTATTCTATACTAAGTTATAGATTACGTAAAATGCCACCAATATTAAACACCTGATGTTAAATTACAATGTGGTTCGAGTTAGGTATCTCGATGAAACTAGAGGACTGGCTCTTGAATGCAACTGCCGGAACATACCTATAAGTGTATGACGACTGATTTAAACTTGAAGATGGTAGTTAGCCAGATGAGCTTAGAAAAAGCCTTCATGGTTGTCAGGTTGCATCACGAGTTTTCCTTAACTGAAAGCTTTGGGTCATAGGCGAGGATTCGAAGCTATGTGGATCGGATACGGTGTCCAAAAACGATAACCACTGAGGTATTGTTTCATAAAATACAGTACTCTCACTAAACCGCCACTTAAGTAGTCCGATACGTTCAATAATCCGGCACCCTACACTCACGCTTTCCTCAGCCCTCCCTATTTTCCTTCCGTTATTACGTACCGATATGAGAATAACAACAAAATTCTATACAACTTTTCTATATAAGTCAACAATCCGACGCTCCCTGGTTTTCAAAGTGTCGCATTGCTGAGACTCTACTAAAATTGTTCTCTGCTACAATAACCGCTAAGATAAATTCGAAAGTAAAATATTTTCAGAAATAAATTCCGAAATAGAAGACATTATGTTGGCAACACTGCTAGTGTTAAATTACATCGAACGCTCGGTGTATTATAGATGCGATGGCATTTGGCTAGTCTAGTGTCGTAGGAAGCTGGCAGCTCGTAATATAATAATTTATAACGCACAATCTCTCCTCACTATGACACTATGACAACGATTCTTGGGATAAAGCACATTCGTGTAAAATGTATTAACATAAATATAGGAATTCTATTTGATAACCTCTCTCACTTTATCTATGACTAGCTTTTGCCCGCCGTTTCGCTCGTTTTGATGTATATTTTACCTACCCTTCATGGACACTACTGTTTTCTGGATGTAAGGTAGCCTATGTCCTTTTATAGACAAGACGCAAAATAAAGAAGCTCACATTCATATTTACAAAAAATTAGTTAGAATTAAGCAGTCTTATTTTGGCATATCGCGTTATGATATATATGCATATAAATAACACAGTGTGAAAAAGAACTTACGCACTCTATTTTGTTCTAAATGTATCATTTATCACTTCATATCTACTATAAAACAAAGATCTCTGCCAAGTCTGTCTGTCTGTCTATTCGCAATAAAGTCAAAAACTACTGAACGGATTTTTATGCGGTTTTCACCAGTAGATAAAGTGATTCATGTGGAAGGTTTTTTTTTATTATCCGGGAGGGACAACGACCGCCGCGCCCGCTTAAAACAACATATTAACACATTAGTAGGCACCAAGGTAAAAAAATAATTCAAATACTGCTATATGTTATAATTCAAAGATGCTTCATTAAAGGTGCTACATGTCTATTACTTATTTTCATTATCCTGTCGGGGCTATCGCGAAGATTCCCCAGGATGGATGCTACTCATTCACGTATGAACATAAAATTAATCAACGATATATGCAAACTTAGCAGAAACACTACAGAATTGCGGCAGTCCAAGAATAATCTAAAGATCTTATGAATAGGTGCAACTAATAATATTTATTTTATAATTAGGTACGAACTTATGAGCTAGACATACTTTGCTGAAGGTGCAGAATTTTTGACTTCTTTCGATTTGTGTTTTTGTTAATTTTTTTTATATATCATAGGAGGCAAACGAACAGGTGAATCACCTGATGTTAAGTGATCACTGCCGTCCATAGACACTTCACCACCAGAGGTGTCACAAGTGTGTTGCCACCCTGTATTTGGGGGAGGGGGAATAGGGAAGGAGGGAGGGAGTTATCCCGTAGGTTATCCGGCGCTCTCACTGACCGAACGAAACGCAACAATGCAAGCACTGTTACTTCACGTCGGTTTTCTGTGAGAGGGTGGTACTACCCCGGACGAGCCGACCCATTCATGCTGAAACCAGTAATAGCTTTAGCGTGGCTCTACCACCTATAGGTAGATGGATGGATGTTAGATGGACCCTCTTCTTTATTGCGGCATTAATGCTATTTAGAATGATAGTACAACGTTCGGATCATGGATCATATAAATTATAATGTCGGTAACAAACAAACAATTTGGTAGGTGGTAGAGCCACGCTGAAGCTATTATTGGTTTCAGTATGAATGGGTCGGCTCGTCCGAGGTAGTACCACCCTCTCACAGAAAACCGACGTGAAGTAACAGTATTTGCATTGTTGCGTTTCGTTCAGTCAGTGAGAGCGCCGGTTACCCATCTACCCTCCTCTCTCCATCCCCTCCCCATATAACACTCCCCCTCCCCCAAACAGGCTGGCAACGCACTTGCAACTCCCTTGGTGTTGCAAGTGTCTATGGACGGTGGTGATCACTTAACATCAGGTGACCCACCTGTTCGTTTGCTTCCAATGATATAAAAAAAAACCTAAAAATAGGTGAACTGTTTTAAATACTTCTTACTTCCTATATCTAAAAGCATCTGCCGGTTCCATTATTTTAATCATACAATGACCATGCGCTGATTAAATACAAAAGATCTACAGACCAAAATTATTTTTTGCAGATACGTATTTTTTTGTCGGTTGTTGTGTTATCTTGCATTATATAATTTTAAGCATATTCATATATGGTTGGAAGCGTATTTTAAAACTGCTTTTATATATATTGTTAGCACTCTCTGTACTACTATTGACTTACTATTGACTATAGCGGGGGTGTTACTAATGACCTGACACGCCATTGGTCGAACTTATCGGCTGATCTCGGCTGATCATACATTAGTTGAATGCTATAAAAGGCGAGTCTGTCGTGTCATTAGGCACATTCTTGCTTGATCGTCTCTCTGGAAGGTTGTAATTGCGTGATTGTTGTTGTATTGCGTGAGTTCTTTCCAATTTACATTGTTATTTGTATTTCTCTGGGTTTTTATGATTTATTGTGTTACTTGAGTTATTTAAATGTTGATGTGAGTTTTCGTGTTGAGATATGTAATTGTGTTATTATTTTTTTATATAAATCCATTTCTGTAATCTAAAAATATTATTTATATTATACATTTCACATAAGTAAACACGAAAATGCAAAATGGAACTAGTATCATTTTTATTAGATTCAAATGTGAACTAAATGGGAGCCTTTTATGAAATATGGAAATATAACCGATTAACAGTGAATTATGAAACGGTTTTTTTATTTTTTATTTGTGACCCTTTTGTATTTAATAAGCGCATGTTGACTTTATGCTCTTAAAACGCTAATTGGATTCATAATGGACCTTGAATATAAACCTTAAATATTAGGCTTAACCTCGTTATAATATATGGTGTCTCTGCTTACCTTTAAGAAGTAATATGTTATAATATTATAAGCCGTTTATGTAAGCCTGTAAACACGATTAACCCTAAACCTCTGTGTAATTGAGAGTGACACTAAGCAGGACACATAATTAGACTAACCTTTATTAATTTTGAATACTTATCTATTATTACCAGTATAAAAAAAATCCCAGACCGATGTTAATTATTGGAACAACATCCCACCGCCATGTCGATTCAAAAACAGTAAACTTTAAACTCTCATATAAGCATTATCTATTGCAATTTCAAACTCGGTAATTAAAGTGACGTATAATGTATTCACGCAGTTCTATTGTAAGCTCTGTTTATTGGTGTGTATATTTTTTTCTTCTAAATTTATATTTGTTTTGTTTAATCCTAAATTTGTGGTTACAGTAGCTATATCCCTTTAGTGTGACCATCCGTGACGTGCTATATGTGTCTGTGTTATGTGTTTGTTCATTTTAAATTTTATATTAACATTAATATGGCCGAGTGAACGTCCGTTTATCATGATATAGGCTCCCATCGAAAATCATTGCTGCAGTACTACTTACTGTATTGCAGATTTTTGCTGAACGGGTTCGCCAATTGTTGGACATCTATTTTTCATTTTCACATGTATTTTTTTTCTGTCTAGTTTATACAATACAACAATAAAGTATTTCTTTCTGTCTTTCTTTTCTTATAACAAAGTTTGATTTACCTATAACTTTTTTATATTTAGAAGGATTTAGCGCTTGGCCACAATCTCATATAATGTTAAAAGACAACGTAGTCTAAAATGGTATACACGCTAAAATTAGAGGGGAACTGGCTCTCAAGTGCACCTGCCGTAAGACACCGAAAGATGCTCGGAGACAGATTTTCCATTTGAGAGTGGAACCTAGCCATGCAGACCTAAAAAAAGCTATACTACCATGTTATGGTTTCACGGTGTTTTCCTTCATCGAATGCTGTGGTTCATTCATAAGGATTTGAGCCTTCAATTGTAACAAGGCACTTGCGATGAAATGCTTTTTGAACGTGGTAAAGCCACGCTGAAGCTATTATTGTATTCAGCAAGAACGGGTCGGCTCGTCCGGGGTAGTACCACCCTCTCATAGAAAACTGCCGTGAAGTAACAGTGCTTGCATTGTTGTGTTTCGTTCGGTCAGTGAGAGCGCCGGAAGCCCACCTTCCCTCCCATCTCTCTCTCCATCCATCGCCTTCCCCCAAACACATGCTGGCAACGCACCTTCGACTCCCACGGTGTTGTTAGTGTCTATGGACGGTGATGATCACTTAACATCAGGTGGCCTACCAGTTTTGCCACAAGTTTGCCTGCTATGACATAAAAAAAGAGAAGGTAATAAAGATATTTTTCGAGCTCTTGAAGTTTTCGACTTATCGAATTTCGTATTAAAGAGGTTCTACAGTATTTCATATCATAAAATATTCTTCTCTAGAAAGATTTACGTATGTTCAGAAATTGCCCTATCTCGTACTGAGCCTGGGTATTAAGAACATTAATAAATCAAGCCTTAGAGAAAGTTTTACCGTATGTCCCCTCGTACTATTTATTTACTTTGCATACACTCCCTAATTCTTTATATCGAAACATCAAACTGTTTAACTTAAGACAAACAAAATTAATGTTACAAAGTCGTATTTTATATATATATATATATACACATATTCTTTTTAAAAATAAGTGACGTAAAACTTTCACAAATAACTGTGTATAAAGAGTCCATCTTATTTCTATAGGTATACAGTACACTCTCGATAGTTTGATCCTCGAGAGGCAAAAGAATAATTGCAATTCTCCAAGTGTTCAAAATAATAGAAAGTTTAAATAATATAGAGAAAGGGAAAAAAACAAATAAACAAGAAAATCTATCTGTCTCAAAAATCACTGTGACGTTTAGAAGACTGGAGTACTAACTGCAAACTCACTTATACGTCACTAGCTGTTCATGTGACTCCGTCCGTGTGGAATAGTTACTTTGGGCTAACACGAAGCGAAGGATCTCAAAAGAAAAAACACCCCGATTTTGAAAAATTCTTCATTAGTGCTCTGCTCCTATTAGTCTTTGATGATATATACCCTATAGCCTTCCTCGATAAATGAGCTATCGAACACTAAAAGAATTTTTCAAATCGAACCAATAGTTCCTGATATTAGCGCGTTCAACCAAACAAACAAACAAACGCTACAGCTTTATAATATTATATATGTTATTTATGTAAATAAACGACAGGTAAATATCTGTATAATAAATGTTTTCAAATCAGAGAGTATGGAAGCCCGGAGTTCCAATTATTGCGTATTGGTTAGCAAGATATTATTCCTTCAATTGCCAAATTACCAAAGGGACTGAAAAATATTCAAATTATTGACAGATTCAAACTATTTAGTGTCAAAATATCGAGAGTCGGCTGTACATATCACTAAATATTATAAAACAAAGTCCTCTGACACGTCTGTCTGTCTGTCTGTTCGCGATAAACTCTACAACTACTTAACGGATTTTCCTGCGGATTTCACCATTAGATAAAGTGATTCATGAGGAAGGTTTAGGTATATATATTTATTTTTTTATGTCAAAAGGAGGCAAACAAACAGGTGGGTCACCTGATGTTAAGTGATCACCATCGTCCATGGACACTAGAAACACCAGAGAAGTTGCAAGTGCGTTGCCAGCCTGTGTATGGGGAGGAGGGAGTGGTAGGGTCACTGACCGAACCAAACGCAACAATGCAAGTACTGTTACTTCCCGTCGGTGTTCTGTGTGAGGGTGGTACTACCCCGGGCGAGCCGACCCATTCATGATGAAACTAAAAATATAATTTGTTAAGTTTTTTTATTATCAGGAAGGGATAATATCCTGGTAAGTACATATTTCCGAGTTTGATACCTAAACATTAACATCGATTGATCAGTTACCTTGGCAAAATAATTTATATGTGTAGATAGGTATACGAATGCAAAGAATATTTACATAATATTCATTTTTTATAATACTTCTATTTATTAAAAGAAATTAATTATAAGGTAAGGTAGGTAATAATAATTACCTACGATAAAAAGTAACAAGTATCTATTATTAAAAAAGTACTAATCTATATAAACAGAATGATAGAGGTATGTTGTTAGGCGCAAATCACGTACTATTGGATATATCTCGAATCATTTGGTCCTTATCTAAGAAAAACATGTTAACGATACCTTCATCTTCTATATCTATACATATAATAAGAATGTAAATCTTAACATGCCTGTACTTTTAGGGTTTTTGTGAAAAAAATTATTACAGGTGTTTTGGAATAAATAATAAAATGCATTTCAATTATTTTTAGAAATGCCTGTCTGTTTATATGGACACGCATCACTGCTAAAGTGCTACGTTAACAAAAATCTCACCAAGAAGATCATAAAGCATATCCTCGAGTAACATTTAGTTTTAGTTTCGGTTCACTCTATCAAAAGTTATTGTAATTTTAATGACGACGCGATTTAAGTACGAGAGAAAAGTAGATAAGTAATTGGGCGTAATACATTCAGATGGTTTTGCTAGTCACTGTTTTTTTTTTACATTAGATTCCACACAGACAGAGTCGCGCGCACAGCTAGTTCAATATAAAGTTATTGAACTTTTCAGTAACTGCGACTTGGATAAATATTAAGCGTATTAAGCGATATGTGTTTTTTTGCCGTGAAGTACAGCAAGCGATGTAGCGCTTTTTTTTCTCTATACTTAATATGTATACTTCATAATAATAATCTATCTATACTAATATATAAAGCTGAAGACTTTGTTTGTTTGTTTGGTTGAACGCTATGATCTCAGGAACTACCAGTCGGATTTGAGAAAACCCTTCGGTTTTAGATAGCTCATTTATCGAGGAAGGCTTTAGGCTATATATCACCACGCAAAGATGAATAGGAGCGGAGCACCAATGAAGAATTTTTCAAAATGGGGTCCTTTTTTCCTTTTGAGAGATATCATTAGCGTTAATATTATATACGTTGCTATGGTAACGTGGTAAGTTTCTATCGTAAACATTTTCAAAGTTTATTTTGTTTTCCTATTCAAAATTTGTTATCTATTACGTATAATAAAAATAAAATTTGTATATGTACAATTAAAATAACAACTTTTTGATGAATGTATATGACTACAAATGACCAAAAAAATTTTTTTTATATTCTCTCTATATTTTTATATTATTATATTTTGTCTGTTTGTTTGTTTGTTCCGGGTAATCTCCAAAACGGCTGGACCTATTTTAACGGGAATTTTACTGGCAGATAGCCGAAATTATAGCGGTTGACATATTATACTTTATTTGTCCGAGGTTTCGTCCGCATTGCTATTTCCAAAATGGTCGGACCGATTTTCACGGGGTGTTCACTGGTAGATAGCAGACCACATAAAAAGTAATTTAGGTTTTTTTTATTAGCCTTCGGCCGCAGTGCAATATCCGTAATGCTTGAACTGATTTTCACGGGGCTTTCACTGGCAGATGACTCACCTTATAAGAAGTAACTTAGACTATTTTATTTTGTTACTCAAGACTTCGTCCGCAATATTCTACTATCTCCTAATCGGTTGGACCGACTTTCACGGGACTTTTACGGGTAGATAACTAGCAAGATCGGAAGATGTTGTCCCGGCCCGATAATAAAAAGAAAACCTTGAAAAATTATACTTAAACCTTCCCCATGAATCATTCTATCTACTGGTGAAAACGGCATGAAAATCCGATCTGTAGTTTTTGACTTTATCGCGAACAGACAAACAGACAGACCAGAGGACTTTGTTTTACACTATGAAGTGATGAACTGTTACCTGTGCATTCCTTCGTGTGAATTTAATAAAAATAGTTTGTTTATTGTAAACAAGCGCGTGAGACGTGCGCTGTACTGGACTCCAAGAATAAATGTATGTAATTTGAATTATATTATCATTTTGGTCAATTTGGTGGCCATTTTGTTTTATTTACCGCGTTTGCATCTACATAACTCAGTGATTATAGCACTTATAAGAATAATACAATTATATCGACAATATGGGCATGTTTTGTCTATTATAATAAACAATTTAACACATATTGTTCGATAATGTATAGTTTAAAATTTTCATTACTTTCTTATATAGTATTACTGAGCACTAAGGGTGGTACATAGTAGGTTAAAGTTCCAGGTATCTTGCTGATGATAAATCCCATCCCATTCGATATACTATTCGTATTCACATATCTAATGTACACGTTACATGTTACAGTAGATGGCGTAATGTAAGATTGTAAGTAGGTGTGTACATTACAGAAATGCTTTTTCAAAAACATTTGTAACTATGACACCATAGTTATTTAATACATTTAAAAAAACGCGTGCGGAGCCGCGGGGTACAGCTAGTAATATTATAAAGAGGTAAAGTTTGTGAGTTTGTGTCGTTCAGTGTTATGTAGCTCATCTATCGAAGAAGGCTATAAGCTATATATCGTCAAGCTAAGACCAATAGGAGCGGAACACCAATGAAGAATGTTTCAAAATCGGGTTTTTTTTCCTCTGAAGAGTTTCCGCTACTTGTTAGTGTTAGCCCAAAGTAACTATTCCACGCGAACGAAGTCGCGAGCAGAGGCTAGTGCCTAGAGGCTATTATAAAGATAAGAAACGATACAGACGAAGCTAACTAGTCGGTTATAAATAAAATAAATTAACAATTTCAAAAACATAATGGAAACACTTAAAATCACTGTATTTTCTGATCGTAAACAAGGTATTAGTAAAATATAATAACTAATCTCGAATAAACACGAAATTTACAAGGTGAATAAATAACATTATCACGTAGGCGCAATACAGACTAGTAATATCTCTGATAAGATAAAATTTTGAGTTAAACAAAGAACAAAGTCGGAGACCACATGAAAACGGCCACGTAAAACTTGCACAGGGGTCCTCCGAGCCTACTATATCATAGCCACATAACGACACTAAGGTCCGGTAAGGCGATTACTACGCCACGCAAGCCGAGAAGCCTCCCGGTGAAATTGATCCCCGAGGGGCCGACCCCCCTCCCGGTGGGGGTGGGTGATGGCCGCTTTCCTTTGTGTTGGCCCTTTATCTGGGGACCATCGGCGTGACTTACCGATGAGATCCACGCGGATCACAGACTTTAAGAGATAGTTTGCTTTGCGGTTAGTTATTTGATATTTATATTTTAACCATACTCCGTTAGGGAAATGTGATATGATATATTATTATTAATTATATAACATAACAGCTTCATGAGAACTACGTATTTATATTATCTGAATAAATTATGGGATGTATTTTGTTTTTTTTTTTACGTGATTTGTCCTATATAACCCTTTTATCGATTTTATGTTACCTCACAGCTAAATCGCTATGGAAAAGTGTGATTATGAGTAGTTTAGATAATTCTTCGAAAAGTCCTCTATGTCGCAGTAAAAGCTGGGCAAACAAAATTTGGCATAAATTATTTAGGTAATCACTAATCAGTGTAGTTACAACGTAACCCCTTACACTTATTAAGTTATTGATATATCGATGTAAGTACTTACAGATTAAGTGCTACCTTTTTTATACCACAGTGGTGGCAAACAAGCATGCAGGCTGCCTGATGGTAAGCGGTCACCGCAGCCGTTGAACACTGAATCAAACGCGCATTGCTGACTTTTTAAAAACATCTTTACTTCCCTCTTCAAGAATCATATGCCGTAGTCCCCTGGAAAAGCCTCAGTTGGAAGCTCATTCCATTACCGATGCGTTCGTAGAAGGAAACTCCTCTGAAACAGGACCATCCGTGAACATTTCGGTTCCAAGAAAGGGAAAAAAAAAAGGTGGAAAGGACCGATAATACAAAAGGTAGAACACGCATAAAGAGGCAATGTCTCTCCTTACACTTAATGGTTATAGACTTATAGGTGCATTCCCTATTATACATATTAATTCACATGGCTATAACAAAATTATTGTCTATCTGGATACAATTTGTATGTACCTAAACACAAATTAACAAGCCTACTTCGCTATTAAGTTATCTCCACTCGCATAAGTCTGATAAAATCAACGACTTTACTCTCGACAATCTTATTAACGCGGTGCCTTCACTCAAAAATCAACTTTATCTCATTGTCTGATGGAAGTAATATGTTGCAAATATATTTTTGTCGTGAATCATTACACGTGCTAACGTCAATATTTGCTGGACACAGTTGAAAGGAGGCAAATTAATATATCTATGTACATTTTTACAGGAACGATTATACTTGAAGCATTATTTTTTATAATAAGGATACTTTTTGATTATTCTAATAAGTCTTTAATTAATTTTGATTCAACATTATCGGATTTGCTTCAACAAATCGTAGTTATTGGAACGATGCACTCGTTGTGAGAGAGATAGGTAAACGTAGTTAATTACGACTGGAGCCAAGTATACACGAATCAGTGCGTTACCGACACGAGCGTGACGGTGCACTTTCGTTCATAGCTTAATACCATTCAAGAAGTATTTGAAGTGAAACATCTTATTGAAATTCCGATCTGCAACTTTTTAGTGTGACGAAGACTGGTGGGGGCACACACTGTGTCGTGTAGAGTGTGAGCAGCGACTCGCTTGCCTTCGGGTATTGGAGAATAATGAGACATACGCTCTTCTCGCTTTCTTTTTCAAAGTTTTACTTCTACCGCGTGTGAACTAAACACATTTTTTTATTTGTTTTAATCATATTAATATTCGATTTGGTACTAAAAGAGTCGAGGCAGTCATAAGGACTGCTGACGGAAGTGAAAACTCAAAACAATTGAATAACTCTTGTTCGCTTTTGAAGTTTTAAATTAATTATAGTGTGAACTTAATTGTTATAATTTGTATATTGAAATTACTAATATTAGTCGGATTTTGACATCTATTGGCACTCGGAGCAATAATTACCTAGGTATATACATTCTATTAAGCAATCAAATATATGATCAGCTGCAAGATATCAATATGTTCACAGGCCGCTATACTACACGTCGCTAGTCTGACGCAAGCCGCGTCGGTCAGACTTTACTAACATGTCAGGACGCGAAATCATAAGTTTATCTCTTGCCAAAAAAATACTCAACGCGCCTAAAGAATTTATCACTTCAATAAATACTATTTCAACAGAATCGGTCACGGCAAATTATCTTAGTAAGATGGCCGCGGCGGTTATTTCGAGCGTTCCCAGTACCGAGGAGTCGCCTCGTGACACGAACAAAACGTGATAGACGCGACCATACAGATACGTAGAGAGATTGATCGCAGAGCCCTTTCTACGAACCGCTCGTTTATGTTAATACATTGTAAAGAATGCTTTATTTAGAATTATATTTCGTCACGTTGTCCGTTGAGAGTGCAATTCCGTTTTAACCATTTTTGAATATTGTTACGTTCTCTACGTAACATGGATAGTTCTTATTCTTTTATCTTTTGTTTTTGACGTGATAACGTCTTATAAATCGGTGAACGCCGGCTGCACGCATGAAAAAGCATGACTCATTGTCACGTTCCGCCTGAGCCGAGCGTGTAAGCGAGAGCGCGGAATAAGCAATAGAGAGGCGCGATCGGCTTAAGAGTTCGGCTTGTATAGCATCTATATACATTATACATATATATAGAATAATTAATTTCAATTCATAAAAGTATGCAATTTTTCAACGATGTTTTCTTATGGCGTTCGCGTTCATGTAACCGACGTTACAGACAACATTTTTTTTTATTTTAAGCTTTCATTTGCCTCCGGTATATTTGTGCTGTTTGTGTATAAACACCGGAGCATAATTTGTTCATGATTTATAAAGGGAATGTGGTTGGCGGATTTTACTGCACGCCCGTTGGTTAACCAGTCACAAGCGGGGCCGCGTCGATTTATTAAAAAAAAAACAAACGGCAAGAGTTTTTAGTCGTCTTACGCAGAAGACGCTTGGCGGTTTTACTAACCCCAAAAATTAAATAAAATCGCGAAAAAACCCTGCATACGGAGGACACCCAGCGCCTTAAGATATTCAGTATAAAGAATACTGCGGCTAGACACACCTCCACTAGCAGTACATCTTGAAAAGCAGGTGCGTCACCACACACACGTATTCCTACGATACAAATATAATATACCTATTATTAAAGTAAAGATTCTTATGTGAGAGCTTTTAAATTCTGATCCGCAACCTTTTTGCGTGACGAAAGATGGCGGGGGTAAAGACTGTCGGGTAGAGTGTTGAAAACACCGGTTCTCGTCTGATCACCGAAGTCAAGCAACGTCGAGCGCGGACAGTGTTTGGATGGGTGCCCGCCTGAGAACACCGCGCGACGAAAAGTTTCACTTCAGTCCTGTATCTTTACAACACACCCCGTTTTTTTATAATTTATTTTCATACAATATGGACTAATTACTTACCAAAACTGATCATGCCTAAGTTGGTTCGTATCTAAACTGGAGCTTTAGCTCAAGTATTAATTACTTCGTGATTTAACCGTAACATGGTGGTGGGGCTTTTTCTAATGCCCATCTGGCCAGCTACCACCCTCAAGTTGAACATATGTCGTTCACAATGTAGAGGTTTCTTCCAGTAGCTGCACTCAAGAGCCAGGATTATCAGACAGAGATATTAAATGTTAACCTATACCCTATTATTAAAAGAAATTCAAACCGCTTTGATAAAATCGATTTTTTTAAAACAGAAATATCGCGCTCTCTCTAATTTCCGGCTTGAATAATACCCCTGTTAATTCTCCCTTAAATCCGGGGCTGTTCAAACTTAGAGAACATTATACTGTAATACACAAAATAGCGAAATTACTTCTAATTATTTGTACCTTGAGACTGTATTGTAATTTTCTTTATTGAAATTTTTATTATAATTTTTTTTTATATATTTTCATAAAACAAAACAACACTATAATATATCTAATCTGAATGAAATTAATATTGCAGGAATGGATACTTTTACTTATAGCTTTCTGGTAACAGGGTCTATATGATATGTGTGAACTTATCTTCCGCTATAATCAACACGTAGCGAATGAAACGTGAGGATTGTCCACCAATCAGGAATAAGTATTGCGACCCTTCACACCAGAGGCGTGAAACCCAACACCTTTTATAATCATAGTTTGAAAATAGCATAACTTTTCTTTATTACACATTAAAAATTCATCTTTATTTCTAAGGTTTAAAGATCAAATTAGCTTGAACATTTAGGTGTGAAAATTTACGCCTAAATTGGAACCGTCTTATTGTATTTTCTAAGGACTTTATTCTTATGACAATAAAGTTCAAAATAAGTTAGCAATACCCGTACTAGTTCCTGTAGACTTATTAAAGATAAGCAAATATAAATATTAACAGAACAGAATAGAGTTCTTAATAGTTTGATAGGAGAAAGGTGTTAAAATTAACACCTAAGTTATGGTTGTATTTTGTCCCGTTGCGATTGGTCAACTGGATATCATCATAGTTGGAATCTAATATAGATGTAAAAAAAATTGAACTCATTAAGTTCTTTATTCATATCAGAGTACAAGAATTTATAAAAAAATAATTGAATAAGTATTATTTTCAAGTGGTTTTGTCGAGTATAAGTAATAAAAATGTATAAGATAAATATCATAAACCAATGAATAAAGATTCGTTTGAACAACATAAATTCATACGATTTTGTTTTCAAGAAGAAGGCTTTGTTGTTCCATAGGAACTATTTTATTTTAAAATTTTATATTACCTTATTTGTATTTTTTATATTTGGGTAAGATCACGGCAACTGGACCACTCCCCCCTCCCATTCATAGTTATACACATTATTTAAAACTAAATTTTATTTATTATAATGTAATTAACAAACTTTTAAGTTTACAAGTGGGAATTTAAATACCTTTTCGGTCCAATAAAGAATTTATTTTACCTTAATCGCATGCATAAAATATTTATTATTTTGAAAGAAAATATCACTGCTCGCTATTAATTTAAAGAATATGAATCTATCACCGCGCGTAAATCGTAACTCATAATAAAAAATATTTTTCAATTATAAAGAACTGAGTCAACAAATTTGTGTCTTTTTTTTAAATATCTGAATAAGATAATATATATAAGTAAGGTAGTAGGTACCTACTATTAAACCATTTTGCAGATTTTTAAATTACCTTTGCTAAGTTTCATCATTACTGCCTAGTCTCTGTAGAAAAGCTTGATGATGTGAAGATTAATTTTTGTTTTTATCTGTGACTAAAAATCTTGTGAGACTAATTTCAGCTCTGTTGAAAATGAGTTAGAACAAGCAAAACACACTTTATTTTCATTCGTATGTATTCAAAGACTATGCATGTAATTAAAATAAATTACTATATCAATAAACAAACAAATGAAATTAATACAAAGATTTTTTTTAAATTTCTAACAGCATTAAATACATTTACCATTAGCGTAATAAGAAAATATATAAGTCATCAATATTTAGTAACATTTTACAATAACCAAATCACGTAACCCGGCGGCGCTGCTCGTTAGTAAGCGATACGATTCGGATTTCAAACAAAATTCAATCAAACGATAAGTACCTACGTACCGACCTCTTTTGTTTTTTGCCGCCACAGAACTGTCATATTCACGCGCCATTGGTCAATTTGTTTTTTAATATTCCCATCAGATCTCCTCCGCCGGTATCTAATGTCTATTTTAAAAGAACTCTCGTGTTACACGGTGTGTTGATTAATAAAAAAAAACATGTTTGTGACATGAACCCTTTCTCATACATTAATAATCGTTTCTAATTCTTACATATTTTTTTCCTACACTGAGACATGTTAAGCGTACGCCATATTGTTTACAAATTTACTTGTCAATCATTTAAGAGTAATCGATTATTCCACGATGTTTTATAGTCTGGAAATAAACTAGTCAGCCATTATGTAGATTGAAATTAGTGCAATAAATTTGACTGTTTTATTATATGTAATGTGTATTAAAATACTTTAGTAGATAGGTACATGATATATCTAGTATTTATAGGTATTGTTAACTTCCAAATATCACTTGGTATTTAGAATAGTGCGCGTGTAACCTAGGCAATTATTTCCATTTATATAGTTATCATATATTTTATTATACTATAGTTATAATGTTGCAGAAGCCTAGACAGGTTCGGAAAGCGTGATATAAAACTCGGAGTGCGTAATATAGACTGTATTATATTTGACTAGATATATCTATGGCTTTTATAGTCACAAGAGATCTTTCTTTATTTTGGTTGACATTTATTCGATATACAATAAATATACGATATACGATACGTTCCTGCCAGATGAGATTTTACAGAGTTATAGAGCGACACGATTATCTATATACTAGCTTCTGCCTTCGACTTCGTCCGCGTGCAATGGTTACTTTGGGTTAACTGTGCTACGGAAGCTCTCAAAAGGAAAAAATACCCCGATTATGAAACATTCTTCATTGGTGCTCCGTTCCTATTGATCTTAGCGTAATGATATATAGCCTTCCTCGATAAACGAGCTCTTTTATTTTAGAATTTTATTTATTTCTTTTAGAATTTTTCAAATCTGATCTGATCAGTAGTTCCTGAGATTACCCCCTACAATCTCACAAACTACCTCTTTATAATATTAGTATAAATTTAGTTAACATAATTATTGCATTATTATAAATAGACTAGCGGACCGGGCGGACGTTGTCCTGCCTTGAAAACAAAAAAAATCCTAAAAGTCGATCGCAGCGCCACCTGCCGGGTCCAATTGTGAATCTAAACCATTCTCGAATCTCCACGAACACACACAAAAAATTTCATCAAAATCGGTCCAGTCGTTTAGGAGGAGTTCAGTCACATACACACGCACACAAGAAATATATATATTAAGATTATCTGTCGGAACATACGTCACTGACATGGGGTAACGTCTATATTTAGCTTATACTAGGAAACGCCTGTGACTTCGTCCGCATTAACTTACAATATCAATCTTAATAACGAATATTATAACATATAAATCTTTCTCCGTGGAAAAAAACATCGGTACTCTCACTTCCATTGTGTTTGATAAAACAGTGTGGCCGTTTGTCGACCTTTAATGCAGTAACATCCATTTTATAGATAGATACTATTGGCCCTCCCTTATCCATTGGACCATAAGAAGTACTATTATTTCTCCTCACGTGTTAGTAGGTATATGAAGACTATTATCTGTATTTCCATAGTATTTCTATTTTGTTTTTCTTTCTAAATGGAAAAATCG
Source organism: Antheraea yamamai (assembly GCA_036509395.1). Classification (NCBI taxonomy): domain Eukaryota; kingdom Metazoa; phylum Arthropoda; class Insecta; order Lepidoptera; family Saturniidae; genus Antheraea; species Antheraea yamamai. The sequence continues at coordinate 7,181,120 of AP028439.1, read as the reverse complement.
TATTCAGTATTGTATAAATTGGTAAACGTAAACATCCTTAAGTAGCCGGATAGTGACTTATAATAATAACTTCAAGTCTTCGATGGCGAGAGAAGACAAAACTAACTAACTACTTCCAGCGTTTTTTTGTAATTTTATTGACAAAACTAAAGCTTGCAAATAGCTTCTAAACAAAAAAAGAATGAAGAAAGTCGGCTGAGAAACAAAGGAAGATGTACTTCGATGTAAATCGCCTGGAACACGCACACAAAATTTCATCAAAATCGGCCCAGCCGTTTAGGAGGAGTTCAGTGACATATACACGTACAGAAGAAATTTATGTATAAAGATAGGTATGTAGATTAATTTTACTATAAATGTAAATTTACTAATCGAATCTATGAGCTTGTTAATTTTAACATAGATACAATAAAATAACTAAACCAAGCTGGATTTCTCTCTAAAACAGAGTTACAGAATATTAAAAGCATTCTCACTCTAAATGCAGCAGCGGCTCAAGCCTAGGTCCGTTCCCTCGGCGTGGAGCCCTTGAGTGCGCTGCTCACGCGATACAGTGACACAAAACCTTGCATCACTGCGACAACATTACACATATCACCTCCACACACGTGCACGTACACACGCTTACACATGAAAGTGAAAGTGTTTTATTTTTATTTCCCTTATCAAACTGAAATAGTTTAGAAAATTATCCGATACGAAATATATATAAGAGTTGTTGTGGTATGTATGCTTGATGTTTCAACAACTCATATAGGTATGAATAGTTAGCTTAGCTTAGGTTAGCTCAGATAGGCAGGCCGCCCTCCGGACTGCGCGTCCGCGTATCGGCCCCTCGTCCTGCTGGACGACGCCGGGAAGGTGCTGGAGAGGATCATCTCCTCCCGGGTCGTCCAGCACCTAGAGGGCGCGGGGCCGAACCTGGCGGACGCGCAGTATGGCTTCCGGACAGGGCGTTCGACAGTGGACGCCCTGTGCCTCCTGAAGTCGCTGTCGGCAGAGGCGACCTCCCAGGGGGAGAGGGTTTTGGCGGTGTCACTCGACATCGCCAACGCCTTCAACACCCTGCCGCATGGCGTCATACGGGAGGCGCTCCGATATTTCGGAGTGCCCCCGTACCTGCGGCGGGTGTTGGAGGCGTACCTGGAGGGCAGGGAGGTCGCCTATGTCGACGGCGACAGCCGTATGGTCAGGCGGGCCACACGGCGAGGGGTTCCACAGGGGTCGGCATTGGGGCCGCTCCTGTGGAACATGGGCTACGACTGGGTGCTCCGCGGCGTGCTCCCACATGGGGCACGCCTCATATGTTACGCGGACGACACCCTAGTCGTAGCCCGGGGGGGAGAGTGGAGGGAGGTGGAGCGCCTGGCCACGATGGCCACAACCCTCGTGGTCAGGCGCATCAGGAGGTTGGGCCTCAGAGTGGCCCTCGAGAAGACCGAGGCCCTTCTTTTTCATGGGCCTCGGTGGGGGCCACCACCTGGGACCCACATTGTGGTGGAGGGCGCCCGGATCAGGGTGGGGACCCAGATGAAATATCTGGGCCTCACCCTGGACGGGCGCTGGCGGTTCGAGCCCTATTTCGCGGGGCTCGGACCGCGAATTGCTGGGGCGGCGGCGGCACTCGGCCGATTGCTCCCCAACATAGGGGGGCCGGGCGCCGGGTGCCGCCGACTCTACATGGGAGTCGTGCGGGCGATGGCCGCCTACGGGGCACCAGTCTGGGCCGACGCCCTCGGTGCCGCCAACGTGCGCGCGCTGCGTAATGCGCAGCGCACGGTGGCACTGAGGGCGATCCGGGGGTACCGGACGGTGTCCTCTGCGGCGGCCTTCACGCTCGCCGGCTCCCTACCCTGGGAGCTGGAGGCAGGAGTTCTCACCACCGTGTACCAATTCACGGCGGCGAGAAATCGAAGGGGGGAGCCTCCGGCTCCCATGGAAGTAGAGGCGGAGAGACGGCGTCTCAGAAGAGACGCCGTTGAAAGATGGCAGCAGGACCTGGCGGACGAGCGGTTCGGGCGGTTTACCGTAGACGCCGTCCGCCCGGTCCTGCGGGAGTGGATTGATAGGGAGTGGGGCTCCCTGACGTTCCGACTGGTGCAGGTACTCACCGGACACGGTTGTTTCGGGTGGTACCTGCACCGGATCGCGCGCAGGGAGCCGACCGCCGCCTGTCACGAGTGCGGCGCTGACGAAGATACCGCGCAGCACACTCTGTCTGAGTGTGCTGCGTGGGGGGAGCAGCGCCGCATTCTGGCGGCGGCGGTAGGACCTGACTTGTCGCTGCCGAGCGTGGTCTCGGCCATGCTCGGCAGCGAACAGGCGTGGCGAGCGATGTCCTCCTTCTGCGAGGACGTCATCTCGCAGAAGGAGACGGCGGAGAGGGCCCGCGAGGCAGACCCGCTAAGTGGCCGTCTCCGCCAACGGAGGATTGGCAGGAGGAGGCGGCGCTTTGCCCAACTCCTCCTGCCACCGTAGCCGGACTTGAGGGGATGGGCCGGGGGGCCCATCTCCTCATTGCACAGGTCCGGCGGACGAGGGGGGGCAGCCGGCGTGTACCCGGTCTGTCCCTCTATAGGTAGGAGCCCGACGGTCACCTTCCGCCGGGCGGACCGTGGGGGCGGCTCTACAAGGTTGATTAGCTTGAACGATCCCTTGCCGCCCCCACACAACGGTCTGTCGGTACACCGTGGGGTTTTAGTCCGTGCGAGTCGGACATAACCCACTCTCTCCCCCGGGAGGGTGGGTATCCATAAGGGATTTCCCCACGTTAAAAAAAAAAAAAAAGCTCAGATAGGTCGCAAATTGCATCTATCTGGCAACATCCCAAGCCGAGGAGTGCCGTGCACCCTTGAGCTAGTTGTCAAATAAAATCGGCTGAGTGCCTTAAGCGCTCGCTTTAGTAGTCCGGTGAAGCTGTTAAGACCTTGAATAGCGTAGTCAGCTCGAAAAAAACACTCTAAATGTACTTAGCATTATTTTACCCTGCGATGTAGAATATTGACGTATTAATTAATTCAATAAAGACCTGTCTAGCTGTAAGGCCTACACATTAAATTACAGGTAACTAGTAATACAATGTTATGAAGAAGTTCTATAGACGTCATAGTTTTAATATTTCATGAAGTATGGACACCCAGACCGCGACATGATGCTCGTTGGACGTTATGTCGTATATTATATTGTGTTGTGTCGGCGCAAGGTTTCGTATAAATAATGGAGCTTCGTTGGGATAACGCGCCTCTCGCTGTGGCCTAGGCGCCGTGTGCAGAACACAGATTCTATAGAGTCGTCGCGTAAAACTATATTTGTTTATAATGAATTTATTAATCCTTCCTAATTTTATAAATATGATAGTTTGTTCGCTTATTACGCTTTCACTCATTAACTACTCAAGCGATCATCTTTAACTTTTGCACACACTCTCAGGAGTACCTACAACAAGGTAAAAACTCTACCTTCTATGCTTGTGAAATTTGTGTTTGAAATCTGTTTTAGGAAACGGAAACTGTATTGTAAAAAGTGGAATAGTTATAGAAGTAATTCTATACCTACTACGAAACTATTTCCAAGAGATAAAAGCTAAATTATCTACCGGTATCTTTTAAAAACACTATTATTTTAACATGTTTCTCTAAATTAGTTTGTGAAAAGAGCCATAAAAATTTAAAGATTAATATCAATAGGCCGGCAACGCACTTGTGACTCCCCTGGTGTTGCTAGTGTATATGGACAGCGATGACCACTTACCATCAGGTGAACCACCTCTTCGTTTGCCTCCTATGACATAAAAAAAGAAGAAATTTATTTAGCCAGCATTTCTCTAGTTAAATTAAGATTCAAATTTCTTGTAACAGTTAGGTATATGATACATTGTTCTATTTAGAAGGACTGAAAAATCCTTTGATTTAGTGTTTGTTAATGGTTTTATTTATTCATACATTTTTGCTATATATTTTTATATAAAGTAAGGTCAATGTACTTATATTACACTTACGCTTACACTTGTAAATCAAATAATCACTAATAGTAGGTCCATGAATTCCGTATTCCGACGCTTGGGTGGCGCCCGCCGCTATAAAATTCGGACTGCGGCGCGGAATCCCACAGATTCCAAGTTAATATTAATTGTCGATCGACTAACCTCAGAATTCATCCCCTCCACCACCCCTCAACCACGGCCAACATGGGAAAAGGGAATCGATAACAATTCTAATAATTTTCAAATCAAATAACTCAAGGATCGGATACTTAAGTAGTAATACATAAGTCAGAAAATCTATACTAATATTATAAAGAGCTAAAGTTTGTGAGGTTGTAGGGAGTAATCTCAATCTCAGGAACTACTGGTCCGATTTAAAAAATTCTTCCATTGTTGTATAGCTCATTTATCGAGGAAGGTTATAGGCTATATATCATCACGCTAAGGCCAATAGGAGCGGAGCACCAATGAAGAATGTTTCAAAATCGGAGTTTTTTCCCTCTTGAGAGCTTCCGCTGCGTATTAACGTTAGCCCAAACTAACTATTCCACACGGACGAAGTCTTGGGCAGAGGCTAGTTTTAAATAAAACAGACGTAAATATACGTGTGTCAAACTTACTTGAACAATAATATTCGACTGCTTGCAGTATATCTTGCGCCTATTGCGCCTACATCGTTTCTATTAGTCCGTTCGTATTTTCTTACAAAAATTTTACTATCAAGACCATTAGTAAAAAAGAAATAAATATAATATTCTGAATCTAATGATATTTTTTAATTGAAAACGTCAATTAATGAATGAATGAATGAATGAAATTATTTTTAACTGTATACATATGAGTATTACAATGATTATGTCTGGGCAAAATCATTAAAAAATGTAGTTCTATCTATTTAAAATATTTAATTCTATGATAATTTAAAATATAAATGTTTATTCTTACAAGTTATATACATTTATTTTTTTTTTTTAAAGTTGGTGCCCGCGATTTCTTTCTAGAGATTTTTTGTGTCTTATTGGAACTACATATTTCATCTGAATTAATTGAGTAATCAATTTTTGTCATTATTACTTTATTACCACGACATTTTTATCGATTTCAATGTGTTCGTTACATTTTACTATTAAGTCTTAGTGCCTATGCAAGAGCATAATAATGAGGAGTGTAGATAATAATCTCAAAAGGTCTCTATCTTTTTGTAAAAGTTTCGTCAAAATCGGTACAAACCTTTCGGAGATTCACCTAGTCAAAGTATAGACCCTTAATTTTTTTTTAGATAGTCCTAATTCTTTTTAACAGTTTACCTATAGGTTTTGACCACAGTTTCGCCTAGGTATTAAATTACGATGTGGCCGAAGAAGACCACACATTAAGCCTAGATTAGGACTAGCCCTTATATCTTCTAGATTATTACTGCCATTGTCTCATAATTGATGATTCGTGGTATTTTTCACACCTGCTTCACTTGTGTACAATAACTGAACTACATTACGTATAATGCCACCAATATTACAAATTATACAGTCAAATAACACAAGATTATGAGATAGAACAGAAAAGCCACTACATGACAGGCTAAGATCCCGCCAATAACTACCAAAAACATTTATAGGAGTTGGATAGCATATTTTCTGCCTGACAGTATTAGAAAAAGTCCCAGTATGGATAGACTTTCATTTCGTCATAATTTTTTCCTTCACCGAAGATTCAGATTCATTGCAATGATTGTCAGCGTCAATGGTTGTCAACATGGTGTTCAGACACTCCGGCACTAAGCATCGTTGATTCAATTAGTAATCACATTACGGTAATATTACAATTGATTTAAAAAGTTTTTGATACCATGAAAAACAGTCAACAATCACAATCGGCTTGTTAGCACATTATTCGTTCACTGGCATTGATGTGTTAATATTTTTTGTTCAAAATCGTTTTAACAGACAAATGTACCTATTGGTTACACGATTCAAGTTTTATTTTTTTCGAACTGACTACGCTATTGACCTAGCAAGGTCTTAACAGCTTCACCGGACTACTAAGGCGAGCGCTTAAGGCACTCAGCCGATATTATTTGACAACTAGCGCAAGGGGGCACGGCACACCTCAGCTTGTGCTGTTGCTTGATACATGCAATTCGCGACCTATCTGAGCTAACCTAAGCTAAGCTAACTATTCATACCTATATGAGTTGTTGAAACATATATGTGTATCAAGCATACATACCACAACAACTGTTATATATATTTCGTATCGGGTAATTTTCTAAACTATTTCAGTTTGATAAGGAAAATAAAAATAAAACGCTTTCACTTTCATGTGTAAGCGTGTATGCGTGCACGTGTGTGGAAGTGATACCTATGTGTAATGTTGTCGCAGTCATGTAAGATTTTGTGTCACTGTATCGCACGAGCAGCGCTCTCAAGGGCTCCACGCCGAGGGAACGGACCTAGGCTTGAGCCGCTGCCAACAAGGGGGCTAATCTAATCACATTATTCGTTCAATTGTTAAAAAATCGTTTTAACAGACAAATGTATTGGTTACACGATTCAAGTCGCATCTTGAAAACCTATATTAATAGTTAGGGTTGGCATCTCTTGTAATTGTCGTTTAGTTAATTAATGTTTATGATACACTACTAATAGGTTCAAACGCATTGTAGTTACGAATTTTAAACTTGTTTTTGTTAAATACTAAATACGTTTAGAATACTTTCACCCATAGTGGAATATTTGTTTTATAAAGATAAACTCCGTTCAAGGAAAACTCTCACGTTCAGATTTTGTGTTTGATTTAGTCGAAAAGAAAAAACTTAATATCATCTTTAAATATAAGTTGATATCCCTCTTACCAAACCTCCAATTACACGATAATTTACGACTTTTTAACTCGATACCAAATTTGTTGAAAAAACCGTTTTCCGTAAAGGCCCCACACAAAAGGCATAAGTAGACAGTTAATACTGTTTGATTTGTAGTTCCCAACAGTTGAAAAGGAGGTGGTGATTCCATTGGAAACCAAATGTTAGGTTCACCATAAATTTTCTATTTTCGGGACACCAGTTGGTAGTGAATGAATGGAATGTGAATGGAATTATAAAAGCTCTCAGTTGAACATATTTCCAACACTGTTTGTCTTCAGCGTTACAGTAGTAGTACTACAGGGGTACATTATAGAATACTAAGCTTTTAACCCGATTGCACAGGCAGAGCATACTTTTTTAATCTATTTCTTTTCCACGCTATTTTTCTTAAACGAAGCAATGAATTTTAATATATGAGTTATCGTTACAATCACCTTTATTGTGAGAATGACAAGTAATAAATGTAACAACTGTTAATAAAAAGGATTTATTGGAGTTGGTGTTTGTCGTCTCCTTTATTTTTGATTCTGTTTATTTAAGTTATGAACTAGCAAACGGGCAGACGATCCATCTTACCGTAAGAGATGTGTAGCCTATATCTATGTATAGTTAACCTCAAATGGATTCTAATATCGAGGACAGCCCTAAAATATCGCTACTCTTTTCGGAATGCGTCGAGTAATTGTGTGTATTTCTAACTACATCCTTCAAATTAATACACAGGAGAGTCAGTAATGCCGCTTTGCTACAGAAATAGGTGTGAAAATGATGTTTTACAATTAAGTCATGCAGATGTTTTAATACTCTTTTGATAAGAATCACTTACATTTATAGTGTTTTTGAAGGAATTATCCGAAGAATTATATTTCGAGTAATTGATGCATTATGTGTATAGTCCGAGTCAAATGTTTTGACCGCTCTGAATGTAGCTTTTAATTCGGCTTTGCGCATAGTACAGTCAAGAAGTAAATACAAAACAAATTCAAAATATTATTATAAGAATTTAACATTGACATTTATTAATCTTTGTTTCGATATTATACATTTAGAATATTTGCAAAAGATTAGAGATAATAATGAACAGATAATAAAAACTGAATAATTACGGAGGTAATAAAACAACTGTAAAAACTAGAAATGGACAATAGTTGGCGAACAATAGAACAATAGACAAAGTTAGAATATTAACAGTTCGCTACATCATGTATTTGTCTGTTATAATTAAAACCAAATAGCATTTATTGGTGAGTTTAAGCAGAACATTAATTCCTAACTATTCCAAGTGCAATGGTCTAACTAACCGGATCTGGTGATATATCCATAAGCAAGGCAAAGTCCACCAACGTCTACATTCATAGTATCCCATTAGGTATCCTATACTTAATAACACTATTATTCGGGACATATTCCGAGTTCCCGCGGCGTATGGCAAGCCTACACTAAGGAGGCAACGTTCGCCGCAAAATTATAGTAAAGTCGTATAATTAAGGACATGGCCGGGTAATTTCCGCGTCTTGCGGTCGGCACTTCCTTCCTATTGTTCGCTTTTTAAGAACGTATTTTTCAGAAACACTATACCGCACAATATACTCGAACGGTTGTCTCTAATCGATTTTAATATTTTGACAGTTGCGGTTGGTACGCGATTTTCGAATGTTTTTTTCGGTGATGTGAAATATTTTTTTGTTTACTTCACGTGGGTAGGTGGCCAGGTTTTTTGTTGTAGGTGTGTGAAGTCAATAGAAATCCTGTAGGTGGTAGAGCCACGCTGAAGCTATTACTGGTTCCACCATGAATGGGTCGGCTCGTCCGGGGTAGTACCACCCTCTCACAGAAAACCGACGTGAAGTAACAGTCCTTGCATCGTTGCGTTTCGTTCGATCAGTGAGAACGCCGAAGGCCCACCTATCCTCCTCTTCCCCCTTTCCTTCCTCCTTCCCCCCAACACAGGCTGGCAATGCATTTGCGACTCCCCTGTCGTTGCAAGTGTCTATGGAGGGTAGTGATCACTTAACTTCAGGTAGTCCACCAGTTCGTTAGTCTTCTATGATAAAAAAAAATCTTTTATTTGATCACGGTGATTGATTACTACTGAACAAACTGGAATCAGTTCCAGGCGGGAGTGCAAAGTAATATCTTTTCTAATAATTTTTAACTGATCAGACATTGGAGTTCGTCTGTGTAAGATATACCTACCAATACACTTTTATATGCAAGTACTACTGAACTCAATACGTACCGGAGCCAAAGACCTTAATAATGATGAAAGTACTAAATTAGAATAATATATGATACGTGACGGGAAGCTGAAAATTTGAAATTCGGTATCGTTTTTATATGATAATTAAATAGTAATATAAAAAAAAATGGTTTTGAAAAAAAAACCCAAATCTCGATAACAGCGCCACCCATCGCGTCATACAAAAACTAATCATCCAGACCATTATAATCTATACTAATATTATAATAAGATAAAGTTTGTGTATTTGTAAGAGGTAATCTCAGGAACTACTGATCCGATTTGAAAAATTCTCTCAGTGTTATACAGCTAATTTATCGAGGTAGGTTATAGGCTATATATCATCCCGCTAAGATTTCAAAATCGGGATTTTTTTTCCTCTTGAGAGCTTCCGCTGTGTGTTAGTGTTAGCCCAAACTAACTATTCCACGCGGACGAAATCGCGGGCATAGGCTAGTTACAAATAAATATCAAAATCTGTCAAACATGTAGGAGGATAATAATTACGAGCACACGAAGTTGGAATTTGATACATAAAGATAAATAATAAGTAGGTATATAACAATTTTCTTATTCAGTAGTAGCGGGTCCGGGGGACGTTATCCCGCCCTGACAATAAAAAAACCTTGACAAATAATATAGTGTGCAGCTGCCGGAACATGCCTATCTGTGTTTGGCAACATTTTCAATTCGAGGGTGGTAAATAGCTAGGCGGACGTAAAAATAACATTATCACTCTTACCAGCAACTTACAATTTCATCACAATGTTTTCCTTCACCTGAAAATTCTAGCTAAATCGCAAAAATTCGAGCCTACGTTGATCGAAGCGGTATCTAAACACACTAGCTATTGAGCTATTATCATTTATTAAACAGCTTTGTATTATGTGGTTAGTACCCTGTAATAAATAAATAGGTAAGTATTTAGTATATATGTAGGAGCTTCGGACTCACTACTATAATAGTCTAGACTGCCACGGACAGCGTAATAATAATACTCGGAGTGCGTGAAATAGACTGTTTATTCATATCTCCATATAAGGTATTTATACGGAGATCCGATCATTCATTTGTTTGAAGGACATTCTATTTACAATATATACAAAAGTTTCAGCCAGTCTGCCAAAAAGGATGACATACTCGGTAGCTACATATATATACCTATACTAGGTGTGGGTGGTGGAGCCACGTTGAAGCTATTATTGGTTTCAGCACGAATCGGTCGGCTCGTCCGGGGTCGTACCACCCGCTCATAGAAAACCGACGTGAAGTAACAGTGCTTGCATTGTTGCGTTTCGTTAGGTCAGTGAGAGCGCCGGAGACCCATCTCCCTCCCTGTCCCCCAAACATAGGCTGGCAACGCACTCTCGTCTCCCCTGGTGCTGTTAGTGTCTATGGACGGTGGTGATCACTTAACATCGGGTGTCCCACCTGTTCGTTTGCCTCCTATGACATAAAAAGAAAACTAGCTTAATTATTTATCTAATCGTATGACTAAACAGAGTATCCATCGTTTATTTACGTCCATTACTCGATCACTCTATTTGTCGCTGTGAGGCTCAATTTATGTGGAACAGTGCGGTGGCCAAAAATTTGTTACTATTTAGCATCACTCGGGAAGCACGGGTAGGGGAATGAGAGGTACAACTTCCTATGGATGCGTGTACCATCAGTCTGACCATCAAACTAGCTGATACCCGCTCTAACATTGAACGTTAAATGAGTGAATAATTTAATTTAAAAAAAATCTGTATAGAATGGTCATACTTTTCTACCGATACGTTCAGCAGTTTAGACGCAACTGAGCCTAAAGGAACTATATTCTCATTATATATAGTTACTATATGTGCCCGCAACACCAACCGTGTGGAACCTAGGGTAAAAAATCAGTGACTAGCAAAACCATCTGAATGTATTAAGCTCATTTACTTATCTACTTTTCTCTTGTACTTCAGTCGCGTCGTCATTAAAATTACAATAACTTTTGCTAGAGTGGACCGATTTCAATGAAACCAAGACTAAATATTACACGAGGATATGCTTTATGATCTTCTTGAGGTTTTGTCGTGAACGTAGTACTTTAGCAGTGACGCGTGTTCAAAACAACGGACAAACAGACATTTCTAAAAATGATTGGAATATATTTTATTACTTATTCCAAGACACCTGTAACATTTTTTTCACAAAAAGGCATTAGATTTAAATTCTTATTATAGGTATGTATAGATATGTTAGACCTGTCCTCCATATGATCTTCGAAAAAACACAAAATTAACAAACACCATTTAAGTAAAGTTTTTGAACATACCGCTTATGGCAACTACTACCCATAAGAAGTATAACCTTTATATTATTCTCATTAAAGTTTCAAACGCACACCTTTCGTTTGAACTTCATTAGCGGGTTTTCTCAAACAGCTACAGCCTAAAATTCTCATACGCTATGTACGTAGAATGTTAGTTAAATGCATTTGTTTCCTTCATAAATGTAATTCGAGTTTTTCGCAAAAGCGCGACAAACGTTGGCGGCGTATTATACAACTTTTTATTAAAGATCGCCTTCATTACAACGATCAGTAACGTAATACTTCCTTATGCAATGGATAATAAATTATTGAAGCCACTGTTAATTATCTGCTATTATATGACAATAGTCGGCCGGTCTTATCGAAACGTGTGAATAAGCATTATGGAATGAGTAATAAGTGTGACAAGGAACGCGTTTAGGTAACTATCAAACGAATATTAATTTCATTATTTACAATATTTTATAGCAACGATGAATGTGACAAGACAGGCAGCATATTTTTTTATTCATGTATCTATAACTCATCATTAGTCAACCGTAACTATTCGTCAATAGACAGTGCTAACCACGTACTTCCTCTCGGATTAACTTAATAAACATATTTTCACGGTTAATCACAATGATATTATAGCTAAAAAGCTGTAGATACGTCATAAGAGCTTCGACAACGTCATGTTAAACCTTGGCTAGTTAGCTTATTTTTGACGGTTGCCTCGTCAATCAACCCGTACCTAAGCAACATATAACTATTTCTTTTCCACCACCGATGTTGAGAAGATGTCATTTTACTTCCACGTTTTATCTAAGACAGTGTGGCGTTACGATATTATTTTACGTATGTGTGCGTTATCGTGCCGTTTGTTTTGTCAAAATATCATGTAGGTAACGTATCATCATTACATAGTATAAAATAAAGTTCTCTACCGCGTCTGTCTGTCTGTCTGTTCACGGTAAACTCAAAAACTACTGAACGGATTTTCATGCGGTTTTCACCAGTAGATAAAGTGATTCATGAGGAACGTTTTGGTATATAATTTGTCAAGGATTTATTTTTAATCAGGGCAGGACAGCGTCGGCCGGGCCCGCTAGTTAGTTATAATATCATTGGTCACTCATAGTACAGAATCGACGGTCCATTTTTGCATTTGATTACTATCAAGCTAATTTTCCGTGAGTGGCTTCGTTTCGATGAGACGCCCAACAATTTCCTGTGCGAAAATTCTCGATTGTGGTAGCTAACAGAGGTAGCAAGGATAAAATATGTCGATTTGTTGATTCTCAAAAATTAAGAACAGTTTGAATCTTATGGTCATACAGATATGGTTGTAAATGTTTTTGAGTATTTCGTTAATGGTGCAAAGTTCGTGTTTTACTGGACTATCAGGTATAATGCTGTCAAAGGCTGTGTGAAATAATGCATGTTTGAATTCTGAAGCTCGATCTTTAACGGTTTATAAGAACTTTATAGATGCTCAATTGACAATCTATGTATCGCAAGTAAATTGATTACGCACTAGCTCTTGCTCGCGGCTTTAATCTCATTAGAAAGATTTTGTTGTTTCAAGGAAAATATTTGTTTCATTTATATTAACCGTGGTTTGTCTTTTACATTCTGTTAATTCTAATATCATCCTTACGTATAACCCTTTTAAGGTTTTTTTCAGCCCGCCTGGCTAGTTACTACCCTCAAGCTAAAATCTATCGCCAAGCACCTATAAGGTGCGTTCCGACAGCTGCACTAGAATACCAGTCCCTTTAGGCTTAGCGTGTTTACTATATTGGACTAAATCGTCATTTACCATCAGGTGAGATTATGGTGAAACGCCAAAATGTCCATAAATCATTTGAAAAAAGAACCAGACCATCCATGACCATTAATATTCCAAAATAGGAGGATGAATTCTCTGCCGATGACTGAATTTAAATAAATACTTACCTATATATCTACCTCTTTCTGTATATATATACATATAATAAGAATGTAAATCTAATGTGTCTGTCTGTACTTATTACATTTTCGTGAAAAAAATGGTTGCCGGAATCTTGAAATAAGTAATAAAATATATTTCAATCATTTTTTGAAATGCCTGTCTGTTTGTTTGGACACGCATCACTGCTAAAGTAAAGTGATCACGGTAAAAAGCATATCTTCTAGTAACATTTAATCTTGGTTTCATTAAAATCGGTTCAGTCTATCAAAAGTTATTGTAATTTTTATGACGACGCGACTTAAGTACAAGAGAAAAGTAGAATGTAAATGAAGTTAACACATTCAGATGATTTTATTAGTCACTGTTTTTACATTAGGTTCCACGCGGATGGAGTCGCGGGCACAGCTATTGTATATATATAATGAAAATACAGTTCCTTTGAGACTCAATCACGTCAGAGCTACCGAACTTATCGGCATAGAGCTATGGACCATTCGATGCGGAACTCTTCGCGGATGTTTCTAGTGTACATATTTATTGGACTCAATTTACCCTTTGCCATGTCTTAAGGTCCAACGAAGCTGGTGGGAAAGAGCTAATAATCAGGTACATATAATGGCAATTGAATTTATCTTTTTACAAATAATTTAACAACTTAACTGTTGCGTAAGACAACAATGTCATGGATAAACTTTAATATGAATTTAAACGGTCACGTTTCTATCCTCCGTTGTAACTTAGATTAGTTAATTACTCTGTTATTACATTTTACAAGATTAAGATGTATAAAATTTACAATGGAATCAGCGTATCAAATGGTTTATTCAAATTAATGAACGCGAGCAATTTGAAATCGGACGTGTGCGGGCGAGCCTCGAAATAATTCTATAATGGATACGTCGATAATTATAATAAGTATAAACTACATATAATAATGAATACGTTAGTACAGTATTGGGTATAAAAAAGAACTTGTTTAAACCACTTATAAAATGAGCTAAACGATTAATGTTACTTGGATAAAAAAATGTGTGTACTTTGAAAATTGAAAATTGAAAACCACGCCTTGAAAATTGGTATGATTTCAGAATTTGATTTTTAACTTTAGGATTTTGTCATTCACTTAAAAATTAGTATCCGGAAAAAAATCAATAGAGATTCTTGAAGGGAATTTAATTTCCTACAAAAAACGTCTCTTAACATTTTTAGCTAAATTCACTCCTTTGAAAGTTATTCAAAGTTAAAGTTGAAGTCAAAATGAAATTCTTGTTTTTCTCGCCGTAAATTTAATTTTTTTGAGCCCATTGAAAAATTTGATCTTTTTATAGATAATAATTTTTATTTTATCAATAAAATTATGAAACATTTGAAAAAATCATAATACGTTTTTATTTATTAGCATTGAAAAGCTATTTTCTTCAGAAAATTGCATTTTCACTGTTTCAATATTAAAGTTTATAAGTTTACGTTTGTGTTTTACTTTAACTAACTAAAGTAAGTAAGTCCTCATAATTCGTGCTCGCCTTACTTAGTACAGCGATTACTTAAAACTTACTGTTTTATAACAACATTGGGTAACTTTGATCACAAAAAAAAACTCTTTCCGAGTGACAGATCAAATTTACATTAACACGAGCTAGACCGCGAGCTTTTTTCTGCTATTAATAAATCTATAGGTAAATATAATAAGAATGTAAATCTTACGTGTTTGTACTTGTTCGATTTTTGTGAAAACAATTGTTGCAAGTGTTGGAATAAGTAATAAAATACGTTTCAATCATTTTTCGAAGTGCATATCTGTTTGAACACGCGTCACTCCTAAAGTACCTGCGTTCACGACAAAACCCAGGAAATCAGAAAGCATATCCTCCAGTAACATTCAGTCTTAATTTTACTAAAATCGGTTCACTCTATCCAAAGTTATTGTAATTTTAATGACGCGACTTAAGTACGAGAGAAAAGTAGATAAGTAAATGAACTTAATACATTCAGTTGATTTTATTACATTCACATCTAGTAATTATAAATGTTAGGTGAAAGATATTGAATGCGTCATACGTTTCTGAGCGTTGCACGTTCACAATTCAAAAGGAATGATGACAATACGCGCCCTATCGAGTGACGACAGATGTTTGAATTCGATTTTCGAAATCCTGCCCGTTGAACACGAAACACGAAACTTTTGTTATATAGGTACTATATACAATATATGGGCAGTGATAATGCAGAGAATTGGGGAGGATAATTTCTGTATCATTTTTAAATCATACAAGTATTTACAAAGTTTCAGCGATATCTTCTTCTTTAAACTTATTAGCTACTTTCTTTGTCATAGGTGTTCATTATTTTGTTACCCTTACCACACTTAAGCACGGTCGGCACAACATTTTTTTCTTTTTTCACTATCCCCTGTCAGATGTTTTTCGGTCTTCCTTTATTTTCTCGCCCACCATCATACTTAGAACTTTTCTAGTTACATGCTCTTTATCTCTCCTCATGATATGCTCATACCATGCTAACTTATTACCCCTCAACTTCTCTCTCACTGGTACTATTTTCAAACTTCCTCTGATATAATCATTCTTAATCTTTTCAATTCTAGTTACAACACACATCCCTCTTAACGATCGAATCTCTGCTACACGCGGTAGTTATTTATTTTTTAAATTATTACGAGTATTTAATAGAAAGCTCTATAAGGATGTCATAAGCTTGATAATTCTTTTTTAAAATATTTTAAAATTTTTCTTGAGTTTTCCTATTCTTTTCTTTATGAAAGAGTTATTAATTCTACATTTTCAGAATGTGGAATGAGATGCACGATATTTTGGTGTTTTCTTAATAATATTAGGTCTTTACCTATGAAATTGCCGTTTTGTATGAAAAAATTTAAACGAATTTTTTTCATGTATTTTTTATTTGTATTAATCGAAGTAATCACCCATGCAATCAATGCATCTTTGCCAACGCAGTGGCAGTTTATTGATGCCCTTCTTAAAGAAATCAGCTGGACGGGAGGCAACAAATTCTTCAAAGGTATTTTGTACTGCCTCTCGGGTATTGAATTTTTTCCCGCTAAGGAGTTATCCAAATTCTGGAAAAAGTAGTAGTCTGTAGGCGCAAAGTCTGGTGAGTATGGCGGATGACGGAGAACTTCCAACCCCAGTTCTTGCAACTTGGAGAACGTCTGCTGTGCAGTATGAGGTCGCGCGTTGTCGTGCAGGAGCAGCGGAGACGAGCGATTGACCAATGCTGTTTGGAGATGTGCCAGCTTCTCCATCATTGTGTTTAGTTCTTCACAGTACACATCTGCAGTAATGCTCACCCCGTTTGGTAAGAAGCTGTGGTGAATCACACCGGCGCTAGACCACCAAACAGTGACCATCACTTTTCTAGGGATATGTTTTCGTTTAGGGCATTGTTTAGGTGCTGAACCAGGATCCAACCAACTTGCTGAGCGCTTGCGGTTATCAAACAGAATCCATTTTTCATCCCAGATAACAATGCGGTTCAAAATTCCTTCATTTGTGTGTCTGTTGAGCAGTGCAAGGCACGTCTCGACGCGTACTTCGCGCCGGCGATCATTGAGTTCGTGGGGCACCCATTTGTCAAGCTTTTTTACCTTGCCAATTTAACGCAAATGGATCAATATTGTTTTGACGCTAACGTCGCAAGCTGCTGCTAATTCAGCCGTAGATTGTGTATTATCAGCTTCCACATTCGCCTTTAATTCGTCATTGTCGACCAAAGTCTTCGGACGACCGCGAGGTTCATTTTTCAGGTCGAAATTCCCAGAACGGAAGCGAGCAAACCAATAACAGGTGGTGTGTTGGTTTGTAGTGTTAGCTCCGTAAACGTCGTTGATATTGCGTGCCGCTTGTGCCGCGTTGCTGCCACGACGGCACTCATATTCCATAATTACTCGAATTTTTAACGTATCCATGATGACAAAAAAGATTGAAATGCCATGAAAATGTAACACTAATCAATAAACAAATGACTGCTTTTGGAAAAAGAATTTCATGTTTTTAAAATAAAATTAATTTGAAATTAGAATTCTTAGCCAAACAAAAATTATTTTGATTTGAAATGGCCAGTACTGCAGAACGGCAATTTCATAGGTAAAGATCTATTATTACCATTCTGTGCTTTAAATATTTCTGGAACTTGTGATTAAAGACATGTAGGTACAGTCCGCGCCAAACTTTTCGATCGCTCTGAATATAACTGCCCAGAATACAGATTTATGTGTAAATACGTATTATATTATACGTATAGGGGCGAGACAACTTAAGGATAGATAAATATGCAAATTCTAAATTCCTATAATAATATTTTAACTTTGTTTTCAATTAAACTATTGACTACATTACACCATAAGCCTGAACTTGTAGCTATATTCAGAGCGGCCAAAATTATTGACGAGGACTGTAAATGGGAAGCACGAAAATAAACTTTGTAAATATAAGTTAAGCCAAATAACGCTACCTGACGTTAAGTTCCATCTAAGAACGACAATTAACAATGAAAGGTTTGAGACATTATCATATATTGATTCGGAATGACTGTCTGTATAATTAGGTGCATATTTATGATTGATATATTCTTAGAAGCGTATGAGAAGAGATTTGGAAAAAGTTAATAAGGAAGAAGGTAGAAATGGATATAAGGTACATAGGACCATATTTTACTCGCTCTGGTAGGACATTTAAATTTTTTCCCCAAATAAAGTTGGTATTGTTTATCAAATTGCTTGTCGACCGTTCTCGATGATTGTGATTTTATCAAAACCGGTGGTAGTCTTTTGGCGTCCAAAAAGTACCTTTTTAGGATATGAATTGAAAAGAATATTTTTGATTTTGACCTCGATCAGAATTGTCTCGAATCTTTCAATGAGACAAAGTTCCATTGAATGAAATCATCATGATGTAGTTAGGATGTTTTGTAATCACGAATTAGTTAATTGCCGCATGTCACTTAAAGGCATCTTAACACTTATTGGTGGGTATTAAAAAGTTAAATTTATCATATTTATTAAAACTATACCATCCTTTAATAAGGTAGGCACCGGAGAGACAATAAACTATAAAGAATTAGGAACAAAATACTCTTTACGTAGGTGCCTGTTCTTAATTATCTTTAAGGTTCTGCTGTGTTGAATAGATACTGCTATCCAATAAAAATCATTATTTGTATGTCCATCATTCATGCAATCCGTAATTCATTCATAAGTTTCTAATATTTAGTTCAATTAATAGTTTACAAGTTAGTGTAAACGGAATATGCTATATTTGTAATATGTCTTTTTTATAATTTTTGGGTTTCAGTGTTGGACCGCATTACCATCTGATGTTAAATGGCAATATGGTCTAAAATAAATACGCTAAACCTAGAGTGGGCTGGTTCACAAATGCAGCTGCCGGAGCACACCAACAGGTTCTTGGCGACAGACTTACAACTTGATGGCGGTAGCTAGCAGGACGGACTCAAAAAAAATCATCATACTATGGTTTCATAACGATATCCTCCTTCACTCGAAGCTCTGATTCAATCGTTAGGAGGTAGTCCGGTGAAGCTGTAAAGGCCTTACAAGGCCAATAGCATAGTCAGTTCGAAAAACAGTCGTTAGGATTCGAATCTACGTCCATCGACGCTATGCCCGAATGTGATCCCATGTTTCAGACTTAGCAAAACCAGTAATAGTTTTTTAGGTATTAGTGTTAGGTTCTATAATAAAGTCCCAAAGTATGTTACCGATTTGCCGGACTATAAATTTAAGCGCCACGTCAAACGGGTTTTAGTGTCAAAAGGATATTATAGAGTGGATCAGTATATGAACGATAGTGATGTTTGGAATCGACTCCTCTATGTACATCCACTAAATGCTATTGTATGATGTATTGGAAATATATGTTAAAAAAATATACCCGATCGAGTTTCTTGCCGGTTCTTATCGATGACTGGGTTGTTTGTCCGAATCGATGGTGGTCTTTGACGTTCATAAGTGCCCTATTAGGGCCTAAACTGAATAAAGTATTTTTGATTTGATTTGATTTGACATGCTATCAACTAATTCATTCATCATCACTTAGAAAGCAGAGTTTATAAGGGTTAAGTTTTCATTATAAATTTTAGATGCATTGTTATGCATGTAGCGAGCGCTTTTAGTTTGTTCGAATATCAGAATTTTTATTACATTCACAGTACTTACCCAATTACAAAAATCTACATACAATTTGATCAGTACGACAAATAAAATTACATACTAATCTGCTCCAATCATATTTTATTTATTCAGGCAATCCAGATTGAAGTTTGTCCACAATCACACCGTATTTTAGGAAAGATTTCGTGGAAAGTAAAACACGTTTAACATAGTAAGGAATCGGTCTGATAAGGGTAACAGTCGGAACGCACCGACAGGCAACACTATAATTAATTCCCTAGTTCATTTTATTAATAATTTATTTCGATTTTCATATCTAAACCCACGTTATATCAGTCGCGAGTAGGTACGTACAATCCGGCTGCGGGTAGACCGACAACGCTCTATTCCGCCCTAACGGATAATTAGGGTAATTTGACACTTTTCTAAAGCAACCGCCACTTTATTATAAAGAACGGAAATAGTACGTTTTTGTCTGAATCCACACTTCATTATGTATTAGATATTACATGCGGTTTTCAATCCTACTGATGTTTTCAACTATATTACCTACTCTATATTTATGCCAGGTGAATAGGTAATTTCTATTATGCAAAAATATTGTCTGCCAATTGGGAGCCCGGCTATGTGACCACGTTTTATTATCTTTTATTTTGATTTATCGGTTACATTATAGTCAAACAAGGTTCACGATTTTATGTGTAGGGTAAAAACGAAGTAGTTGTTCCACGTTTTGAAATCGATAGATATTTTCCTAAACACAAGTGATTACCATTTTTTTCTTTATCTTTGACGTTTATTTTGGCTACTATATGAACCCCTACATACGTGCACACATACACACAGGCACACATATGGTGGAAGGGCTTTTATTTTATCCCTTATTTTTTCGAACTGGGTTAGTTTAGATTAGCCAAATTATTAGACACAAAATACACGTTTGAATTCGTAAAGCTCATATACCGGTACACACGTGTGTCGCAGGAATTCTTATATATATATATATATATTATATCTTATATATATTATAGTTCAGCTTAAACAGACTCGTGAAGTTGCATCCAAGGCAACAGCCCAAGCCGAGGTTCGGCCACTCTGGTATCCTTGAGTTTATTGCCCAGCGGGGAAGTGCCTAAGCACTCGCCTTTGTCCGGTGAAGCTGTGAAGGCCCATCAGGCCAAAAGCGTAGTAAAATCGAAAAAAAAGCTACTATATTAAATGAATTAAATATTTTGAAACAAAAATAAATCATGGGTTTAATGTCTAGTCGGTTTTATCGATGTGAGAATAGTTATCTTTACGGATTAATAAGGTATATCTAATATAAGTAATATACACGTGTTATTACATTTGTTTCGATAATTACAATATTCTTACATAAACCAATAGTATGACAAAAACTTTGTACCAATCTTTTTATGCCTTGTAAATCAATTTCTGTTAAATAGAGACTTATTCCTTTTTTTTATATTTCGAATTACATGTTTTTGCTTTGCATTTTTTACAATAGTGACTGTATCTTTACAGAGTATAAAACAAAGTCCCACTACCGCGTCTGTCTGTCTGTCTGTTCGCGATAAACTCAAAAGCTACTGAACGGATCTTCATGCGGGTTTCACCATAGAATAAAGTGATTCATGAGGAATGTTTTGGTATATAATTTGTCAGGGATAATTTTATAATCAGGGCGGGACAACGTCTGCCGGGCCCGCTAGTATAAATATAATATCTTACGAAGAATGCCACTTGACATTTCCTGTTTCTTGTGTCACTTAAGCATGCATGCAAGCATCCCTCCTTACCTATATTTATTAGACTTTTGATAACAGATTAAAATCCATATTATCTTCAATGGAAACCATGTAGTATTGATACCCTTATAGGCATTTGCACTCACATAAATCGAGATATATATTCTTTTTTGGGGATTGGTTATCAAAACAAAATAGCGCAAATAAGTTATTTACCGATGGCTGCTTTTGATAGTAGAAACGATTCAATTCCGAATTCATACATTCCGTTCAACACTGTTAGCGATTACCCACATGTTACTGGAGCGAAGGCTTAATTTCCTTATGCTATGCTATGCTCAAAATAAATAGGGGGGCAACTACCGACACAGGTCAACTATCGTACTTTCCCCCTATAGTTTTAAGGTAGAACAAGATACAAGAGCAAATTCCGAATAAATCACGTTTCTTGTATGACGCCCTTTAATATTTCCATTTATAACTGTTTTTATTTATTTATGAAGGATCTACTATTAACACAAAAAATTGAACAAGATGTTTAGGTATTTCGATTTAAAAACGTACCCATATCTTTAAACATATGGCATTCCACGTAGCTCTTACATAGTTAGCTGTTAGTCAATAATAGCAATTACATAGTTTTTTGAGAATGTAACCCTGAAAATTAAGCACGATTTATTTCCATCCTTGCAGTCATCTTACTCTTTACTAATCCTAACTGATATTATAAATAGGAAAGTTAGTTTGCTTGTTTGTTTGCGCTTCCACGTCTTAACTATTAAAGCGAACATAATATATTTTTCCGTGCACTTTGTCAGGAGGCCAATAAAGGACATAGAGGGTTTTTATCTAGAAAAAAAAATACCTATTTTGTTCCCAGCCAACAGATTAAAATTATATTAACGCGAGCGATGTCTTAAGCAAAAACTAGTATACTATAAATCCTTAAAATATTTTAAATGTTACCTCAAAATTAAGTCTCATACTCTTGTTTCTGTAAATTTCTTTTGTGTCGTGAAATTGCTAACAAATTTTGACAAAGTAATATTAGTAATATAATAATATCAATACAGAAAGAACTTATATTTTAAAATAATCTTGTAAAAACAAGCTCAGAAGACGTTTCAAGAGTGACATTCTTATTTTTAAAACCAATTTAAATATATGTCATTTTATTATATAAAATGACAGCCTCACTGACCACATCCAGATAATAGAGGTTTTAACAAATTTTCTAATATTTATTTAATTTTGAATACTGAAAATTAATAAAATACGAAAAATATTACCTCAGATATCACCCCTCGCCCTAAAAAAGTGTAGAAAAAAGAAATCGGAACATGTAAATTCATTCAGCCATCAAACGTAGATATAAAATAAAATAATCCACGATAACAATACAGCGTGCACCGCGCCGGCGCATTGATCTATAGATCATTCCACCTCGATCCCTATTAGTTTCGTTCGGCTACGCTCCGCCCACGTGGTGCCCACTGAGCATTAATTGGATGCAAAATTGAACGCCCATAATATCGACGTCTTTCTCTTTCGTATACTATTGTATAAATCTATCTCTTTCTTGCAAGTGTCGTCAAGCGCTCCGGGTTTTGTTCGTTTTGTGCGTAAGCGCAGAGGAGTCGTCACAATGCGCGTTCAGGCTCCTTTCCTGAGACAAGTAGAATGTTTTTATATTATTTTTCTTTATTCCACCGAAACTCTTCGTGTGCAATATTTGTATCAAATACATATATGTTTTTATATCTCAAAATTTGTTGATGGTAGTAGATTTAAAATATTCATTATTATATACAATCTATATACGTCAGAATTATGAATAAAATTAAATTACAAGATTTTTTTACGAAAAGGTATAAGACATATTTAATGCCTACTGATGGAATGCACCACATTTTACGAGTTACAGCGTGTTACACCTGGTATGTTGTGGTCGCTAACCAGTCAGAGACAAAATACCATGCAAATACCACTTGGCAGTGTGTTAATTTTACTATAAAAAATGTCTATACGAAATTCATCACAATAATCGTTAAAACATCGCTACTCTTCAATAGATGGCGCCAGTGTGTCGTTCGAACTAATACGTGCTAAAACTCGATACGCATTTTTATGATAGAAAGGTGACGTTTTATTTTGCATACTTAGAAGGTGATCTATTTTCTAAATTAAAATATAACTCACACAAATTATATACAAAGTTGATTAATTCGAAAATGATTTTTTTGTTGAATCTCTGTTTTTATTATATTTTTCTAGAAGACTATTTAACATATCTAAGCTATCATTGCTTGAACATCCTTTATAGTTAATTATTAATAACATACTATAGAAATACATGGTTGCCTTTCCTCTTGAATAGCCAAATTATCCACACTAATATTATAAACAAATTTAATAAAACAAAGTTTTTGTCCGCAACCGTCTGTTTATTAGTTTAGTTCTTGAAAACTGCTCAACGGATTTTGATACCTTTTAACTAACATGTAGATAATTTTTTCCAGCGACATTTATACGTGAATGTAAAAATTAAATATGATTCAATGTGTTGCTCTGTTGACGAAAAAACGACATATAATGTTTATTTTTTATCATTGCAATTTTTATAGGTATTATAATTTCTGGTATATTTTCTTAGTTTCCAAATATTTGATTTTTTTATCGTAGCACGGCAAAGTGACTGTACTACGCCCGACGGTAAGCACAGGACAGTTCAAAAACAACGGCGACCACCGAGAGAAATGCCATCCCTCACCGGTCGTCGCTGTCATGCCTTTTATTTGTTAAAAAAATACATTTCATTTACATGTATAGTATATGGACATTATATTAAAAGAATGTAGAAAAATCGGCCTATTATAGTCAAGTCCTGTAAATAATTTTAGGACGATTATTTTATTAATTTTATAAGGGACGTCAAAATAATATACCTACTACAAAACTGCACAAAAAATGTCAAAACAAGTCTACAACGGTATAAGTATTTCTCTTAAGTTTAACTAAAAAAAACTAACCATTTTTATCTTTTACATGATACCCTTTTTAACATTCTTCTGCCTTATTTTTATCGTGGATAAATCCGTTATGGATAGCCACCCTCCCGGGGAAATGAGTGGAGTATGTCCGACTCGCACGGACTAAAACCCTCACGGTGTACGACCGCCACTCTTGTTGGGGTCCCACGAGATCTCAGTAGGCCTTCATCGGGTCACACCAGTGACATCATTCTTCTGCCATCCACTTAGCTTTGTTATACCAAGCGCTCCAAAAAGTCGAGGCCTCGACCTCAAATATACCTGATAACATTTAGTAATGTATTTCTCATAAACATAAGAGTAAATTAAAAATAATATTATTTACTAATCAGTCATTCTCATACTGATTACTAATCACTAATTTGTATGTAAATAAACCCTTATATTGTAAAGGTTTGAATGAAAATTGATTTTGGCTTTAAAATTTACAGGCATCTATGGGATTCATAAGTCTATCATTTCCTTAAAATTAAAAATAATCTACTGGCAACTAAGCAGTTTACGGTGAAAGAAGACATCGTGAGGAAACATGAACCTAAGAAGAATTATTGTGGTACCACAGTATGGGGGAAAAATACAATAAAATATTTCTCGAAATTTGAAATCCCCAATACGTCGTCACTTGAAGTGGTTATTATACCCATAACTTCTCTCAAGACAAGTCTTATAACCCAGCAGTGGGAACTACACAAGCGTACGTTATTATCATTCTATGTTCATTCAGGACGCGAAATATAAAATTTTGACAAACAATTGGCATAAGAGATATTAGACAAATTTATATTAACTAAAAAACTCATATTAGGTACTAAATATAGTAAACATACCTGTATAATTGTTATATAGATGTCTACATGTAATAGAAACGCATAAATTCTTTCGTTTCGCTTAGAAGCTTCTCTCCCCATCTAGGTCCCCTACGTTCTAGGCCTCGAGAGGACTCCACACTCACAGAGAAGCATCGGAGCGTGTCCCGTGTACTCTACGGAAAGGGTTTGGAGTTAAAATATGAACCGATGTCTACTGCAGATTATTTATGTACAAACTTATTACACTGGAACTGATTATCACCGCATAGGATATCAGAAGTCAGAAAA
The DNA here is from genome assembly GCA_036509395.1 of Antheraea yamamai. Lineage (NCBI taxonomy): Eukaryota > Metazoa > Arthropoda > Insecta > Lepidoptera > Saturniidae > Antheraea > Antheraea yamamai. The sequence goes on along the minus strand of AP028439.1, from coordinate 7,155,734 downwards.
TAGGTGACTTGGAGATCTTCAACGGGCAGCCCCATATTCATGTGGAAACATACTGAAGTACTTTGACTGCAATTTAAGGACCCGTGTTATATCTATAACACTTCAAAAAAAGAAATAAGTGCTGTAGATTGCAAGCTTGTAAGCGTGCATGTAAGCCTTTATAAATATTTTTGATTTTGTCCACAATTAATCAAAAATAAAAAATAAATAAAAATTATTAAATTGAATAATAATAAAAATAAAAATAATTATGTATACCATGCTGCCATCTGGTTTCAATGTAAGTAAGTAACAAATTAAATCAAAGCATCATTATCTGTAGTGCCATCTACCATCTAATTCGGAACTTAAATAACACAGGAAATATTATTAGCAACTATTTGTTATAAATTAAATAAAATATAGAAAAGCACGAACAGATTACTGTGGCAAGTAACTAATTAAATTAACTATGATTTAATAGAAGTTTTCGTTATGTTTAATTATTATATAACCGGATGATACAGAAACGTGCCGCCATATTGCCGTAACGGACTTCCGTTGCATTGTCGTTCAGTTAGTTACCTCCTAGTCGCAGCTAAAGAAGTTTTACTTCAAAAATTGTTTAAAAATTAGTAACTTATGCCCGAATGCCTGGAGTGTCTATAATAGACAGAGTGTTAAGAATAAATAGTAAGTTAAACCGTGAGAATAAGTTTCCTTTAAATACTTTATAAGTTTGGCATTTGACCACATCTCACTTGCTGTTAAATAAGGACATGGTCTAACATGGTAAACACGCTAAACTTAGAGGAAGGCTACCGCTCAAGTTCAGCTGCGGAAACACACCTATACATGCTTGACGACAGATTTTGAATTTGAGGGTCGCAATTAGTCAGATGGGCTTAGAGAAAACCCTACTACTACTCTCTGTACTGGTAGCCCTACCATACTATGGTCTTACCACGATGTTTTCCTACACCTAAATCTCTTATTTAGTCGCAAACATTCGAACCTACGTCTATCGACGCGGTGCTTGAACACACGATCATCTGAGCCAACATCGCTTAGATAGTCTAAATCTTTACATAGTATAAAATGAAGTCGAATTTCTGTTCCCTCAGATCTTTTAAACTATTCAACGGATTTTAATACTGTTTAGCAACAGATAGAGCGATTCAAGAGGAAGGTTTATATACATAATACATAAGTGTTATAGTACAGAAAAGCCGAAAAATTTAAAGATTTGTAATGCGATGTAGTAAAAAATATATTTTTGTGCGCTTAAATCGCAAACGCTGGCTAAACCTAACGAGATAGATCAAATTAATGTACTATGGACTTGTATATCTTAAAAAGATCGATAAAAAAGTCCACGATGATATATATTTATCTTTAAAGGATAACCCATAGTAACCATTTTTATCTTTTTAAAAAAATAATTATGTGTTATTTACCAATCTATTGTATACAATACAGTATTACTCCTTATCCAATTAAATACATTACATATGTTGTATGTGTCATATAAACTAAACTAAAACTGCCCTTAACAATATTTCATTAAAATGGGTATCGACATTGCACCCGTGCGAAGCTGGGGCGGGTCGCTAGTTAGTCTATAAAACTGTAACTCTGGACGATCGAGGCCAACGACTCTTATATTATAATGAGGTATTTAAAATGAATTTACAAGTACAAAATCTTATCAGTCTAGACTAGTCTTTCTCAAACTGTTCTCATTGCTTCCAAAACTAAGTGTACCTACTCTGTTCTTTATTAATAAGACGAGAATAATAACAAACAGGCACACGTTCCATTTAATCTTAAATTGACATTCTAATAGTAAATTTTTAAATAAGCTTAGTATGCTTAAATTTTATGATTTTGAAGACCAAGTTGGCACGTATTAAATATCAGAAGTATACGCAGATAGGTATAGCTTCAATTATCATCATCATCAATCTGTAAGAGACCCACTGCAGGGCCATAGGCCTCTTCCCGAAGGAAAATATGGGCACAATCACCACGCCAACGTACTGGCGACTTCAAACTCTGAGAAATTCAGAGTTCTATGTTTTCCCACATACAGTAGGACTATAAGAACATTTCTCAGGTTCAGGTTTCCTCACGATGTTTTCCTTCACCATCAGCCGATAGTGTTACTAATTTAAATTAGTAAATGTAGGTACGTGAATTCCGTTACATTCGTGAGTACATACCGAGCTTCGAACCTGCCGACATCGGATTGATATTCCACCGGTTAAATCACTAGACCACCACAAGAGTTAAAAGTTATTCTGATTATAAATATGTACATATCAACAAAGAGTAACCATTAGGCGTACAAGCATTCTGTGTCCCCATTGTTAATTGACCCCTGCAAGTCATAGCCAATCGATAACCAGCCACGACGTAATTGATTTGATTGATTTCTTAAAGGTTCATTCTACGTTTGCTACGCAAAGATCTCGAAATATCACCCCCCACGAAGGATTTATCAATTGAAACCGTGATTAAAATATGATTGGATAATTCACGAACCTCGAAAGCGTATTATCGTTGAGACACTTTTGTCAAGTTATCTGGTTCTAACGCGAGGGAGAGGTGTACGGTTCGAGTCAGATACTTTTTTTTTACTTCTCTTTTTACTTCAAGAAATCAATCTTCTAGATAATTACTATCAATTCGAGTAGGTAGTAATATTACAAGCATCTCTTTCTGGTGGCCTCTTTGTTAGAACTTTCCAGGGGTTTTCGTGGTAACTCAGAATTAATTCTCCGTGGTATTATTTTTCATCCAGTTCACTTGTGCACGATAACCGAATTATATTACGTAAAATACGACCAATATTACAAAATATAGAGTCGAGGGGGCCCCTTTTTTCCCTTAACCCCCTTTTTTTTTTTTCTTTTTTTTTTTTTTTTTTTTTTTTTTTTCCCCTTTAAATAAATTTCTCCTATTTCCTGAGAGATCCTCTGCTAGCCCCTCTTTTTCTTTTTTGTATATTTTCTTTTAGTTTTTTTTTTTTTTATAACACAATATTATGAATAAAATATAAAAGCCACTACATAAGAGACTGAGATCCCGCCAAAAACTCCCAACGGATACCTACTTATCGTTGAAATATATATTTTTGGAGGTGGTAGATAAGTTTATTTATTCGAGTTCTACAAAACCGAATTCGATGATCAAAATTTGACATGAACCCTGCTATATGTGAACACAATATGTATAAAATGAGAGAAAGAGTTCATATCATTAAAAGTTAGAAAAACTAAATTAAACATTTAAGTAAATTATTTTTTTAGTCGAGGCTAAAGAAACACAAAAGAATATATCGAATTTGAAACACAAGTTATTACAAAAAGAAAGCATGCGATACAAAGGGCAATGTTAGCTTATGTTACTTCTTACTAATGGTTAATTAAAAGTTTGCCGATTAATTACACCACTGTCTATACGTGGGACACTGAAGGGTTATTTTTGAAGAAAATCTGGCGATTCTAGGAAACCGTGTGACAATAATAAATTAAAAGATATTTTTACAGTTTTACATATAATTTATAAGGGAAGGCGTGTGTTAATGTATGAAATCTATGATATAATACACTCATGGAAATATTTAGAGGAATGCAAGAAAAAGGTAGAATAGCAGAAAATATTTTGCTTTGCAGCTTTGAAATTCTGATCCGCAATATTTTTGTATAATGAAAAATGGTTGGGGTAAACACTGTGTCGGGTAGAGTGTTGAAAGCACCGGTTCTCGTTCGATCACCGAAGTACTTCGATGAATGACCGCCTGGGTACATAGCGTGACGTTAGCCTTTTATTGTATTTTTTAAATTAAAATGTTTCCCTGTAATACAAAAGTTTTATTTTTTTTTTTTTTTTTTTTTTTTTTTTTTTTTTTTTTTTTTTTTTTTTTTTTTTTTTTTTTTTTTTTTTTTTTTTTTTTTTTTTTTTTTTTTTTTTTTTTTTTTTTTTTTTTTTTTTTTTTTTTTTTTTTTTTTTTACTTTTTTAATTTTTTTTTTTAAAATAAGCCTTAAACAAGTTTCACTTCTTCTTTACCTATACCCACACATTTTTTTTCTACCGTGTGTCTTTGCGACATACTCTGTCTTTTTTTTTCCATATACTGGCCATATACATCAGTATTATGTAATTAAAAAAAAATGATATGGAATTGAATTTCATTTATAATTTTCATTTGTTAATTTCTTTAATACCTAGTACTTGCCTATACAGTCTTTAATGATTCAAACACTTTTAGCAAATGTCAATAATGTATCTTAGAATTTCACATTTGGAGTTGTTTGCCGTTCCCTCACAAATCTATACTAGTCTTACTAATATTATAAAGAGGTAAAGTTTGTGAGTTTGTAAGGTTGTAGGGGGTAATATCTGGATCTACTAAACCGATTTTGAAAATTCCTTTACCAATAAAAAGCCACGTTATTTATGAGTGTCATAGGCTATATATCAACCCGAAAAACGAAAAGACTTCTTTGTGGTAGTAGGTTTTGCAAAGTAAGTCGGAGAAAAGACGGTCGTACAAAAACGCTTCTTACGAACGCTGCCTTAACGATGAGAGATATATGATTGAGTTCTAGAGAAAAGTTGTAGAGCTTGATAATGCCTACAAAAATATCATCGACGCCATATATCTAACTTTTATATTTAAGCCACAAAAAGTTGTTTTTTATAATTAAAAAATTATTTAAATCGTTAAGTGATGTTTATTGGTGATTTTATCAACAATAATTATGAAATCTTATCAAAATATATAGCACTCAGTACTAACCGAATCACACATACATAATTTCATCACAAGTAAAATTGTTTACCGTCCAACGAAGTGGACACGAGTCAGCTAGTAATTTATATTCTATTAACTCTACTGTACAATAATAAATGTAAAAGTTTGTTGTAATAAATGCATGTTTGTCACTATTTCACGCAAAAATCACTCAAAGGATTAATATAATTACAGCAATATAGCTTATACATCAAAATAGAATTTTCTACGAAGATCTTGTTTAAATTCGCCAAACTGTAACGATAACTTTAATGCAATTTGGAAGAAAAACCTACCGAGAGATATATCAGCGAGCGCTACACAAATTGTTACAGTTAGCTACAAGAAGATAGTGTATGGTGTCATACTAACTAACATTATAATTGCGAGTGTGAGTTTGTCTGTTACGCTTTCACGCCGTAACTGCCCACCGATCATCGCGAAACTATGCTTACACGTTGTCAGCGGTGCCATAATGGGAATAGGGTACATTTTACCCAAAAAAAAGATTGCTAGGACAAATCTACATTAACACTTTAACTGCAAAGCAGTATCACGTTTCTTTTAAACATCTTAAAATGTTATTATGTAGATATAATATACTCATATTATCAATATAATTAAGTTTTTACGACCATAAAAAAAGTAATCACTTGTCGTAATACGTAATAGGTAATAACGTTTATGGTCTAAGATCTAATTAAAAAGACCTCTTCTATCTTCAAAGTTACTACTAATTGTAAGGTTGAATTGTAAACAATAAGTTGATAATTATTTCCTATAAGGTCATCTATCTGCCAGGCTAAGTCCCGTAAAAATCGCGTCAACCGTTTTGGAGATAGCACTGCAGACGAAGCCGCGGGTAACAGCTAGTCTAAAATAGAATAATCTAAATTACTTTTTATAAGGTCAGCTATCTGTCAGTGAAAATCCCATGAAAATGAGTTCAACCATTTAGAAGATAGCAATGTAGACGAAGCCGCGGCTAACAATTAGTCTAAAAAAAATATATCACTCGCTGTAATTTCAGCTATTTGTTAGTGAAATTCCCATCAAAATCAGTCCAGCCGTCTCAGAGATTACCCGGAACAAACAGACTGACAGACAAAAATTTTAAAAATTAGATTTTTGTTATCCTTAGCGTGTATAGTTTCATATCCAATCAGAAAAATATTGTTTTGATATTACATAGAGACACTTCATTTTTATTATATGTATAGATAATAAGATACGCGTGCGGAACCGCGGGCACAGCTGTTTAAATAAATAAACTCAAATTGATGATCGCTTGTAAATTTGATTGTACCCAGTCTAAAATGATTTCAATATTGAGGTGTGCAACCGTCGAATATTCCTAATAGGATCTTTTCCTTGTTATTCAGATTTAAGAGCCGCCATTATTTTTTATACGGTTGCGGGTGTTTGAATATTTTATACTGCGGTGTTATTTTGTTTCATAATTAATTGTGAATCAAATGATTCTTCTTTATAAAGACCGGAATACATAACAAATAGTAAGTGTGTGTTAGTGTGAAATATTTATAAACGATTATTAAATGTTCAATACTAGCAGTTGTCCGTAGCTTCACTCCCGTTAATAGAGATTTTCTCTATCGCTCGGGAATAATATATTTTTCCATTTCTAACGTTATTTAGGATTAGCAACTACTACAATCCCTGTCCCGGAAAAAGTAGTGCCATAATTGTAATTTCCTCATCAATGCATACTTAACACTAATACGCTCACCTTTCACAAACATACCTACCCATACCATACACTCTCAAATATAAAACAAAATTCTACATACACACACTCACACACACAGACTCACCCCCACATGCCTATACTTGTACCTAGATTTTTATTAAATCGACTTTGTTCACTCTCTAATAATAAAAATTGTTATAATATGTGTACTTCGTAATTGGCGTATTGAATACATTGTATTTATTTTCTTTATTTAATACACATTATCAGCTGTGAAGGACCAATATAAAAAATATAAATAATAAATAAATAAACAGCTCGCGACTTCACTTGAAATTAGGACATAACATTTAGTAAAAATAAAGTAGAGACTAGCGCTACCTAGTGGCGAGTTCTAGTAAAGCAGATAACATAAAATATACTATACGTACATATAGAACTAATACTAGACAATAAACATACGTTTCTAACCATACCAATATTAAAAATGGGAAAATAACTCTGTCTATTACGTTTTCATGTTTACACCGCTGAACCGATTTCTATGAATTTTAGTATTGACGTTATTTGAGACTGGGAAGGATAAGGATAGTTTTTATCCTTGAATACATCCTCTAAATGTGGTAGTTTGATTCCCTAACCATTTTTCAAAGAAGAGATCTAAAGCTCATAATTACACTTCAACTTTTAAAGAATATTTTTACAATTATGACCAATAAAGTTAATTCGGGAATAATTTACATTATTTAAACTAAATTATTACGTATAGTTATAAATAATTACATGTAATTCATTGACCTATTTAAGCGTAGTACCTATTATTTATTTTATTTTTGAAGTTATAGTTCTTTTGGCACGTTAGGGAAAAATAATGAGAGTAAATTTTTACGATGCGCGCGCACATCGTCACGAAAAACGACCTGAAGTTAGCTATAGTCAACATTTTGTTTCTTTGTATGTGTAATTTGTATTTCTTTGTATTAAAACTTTCAATGTATTAAATACCCTTTTTCTATTGTTAGTGTCGTTTTTTCGACAAACGTAAAATAAGACGAAAGATAAAAATTTTGAAAAGATTTTTATCTTGTTACGCCAAAGAAGTATAACTTCTAACGCGTATACATAAGTACACACTTTTTTTTTATTTGCGTCAATATCACCCTTTCACATCAAAAACGCAGATAATTTTTTTTTTAATATTTTTCACAGTTTTTTTCAATATTAATAATTTAAAGACTATGAAGATTGAAGAAAAGTCGGCGAAAGAAAAATCGCAGTAGGTACCTACTACTCGTAATTCTACGCAGACGAAGACGCGTACAAAAGCTAGTATACCTATATAAATTCGTGTGAATGTGATCAGACATAAAACAATTAAAGTTTTTCTTCTATAATGACTGCGGTTTCGAAATTAAGATTACACCCAATAAATAAATAAAGGCAATGCAGACTATTCTAAAGGAATTTGCTCGTGTGCATATACAGATGGGCTATTATTTAAATAATAGTTAATCGTTAGGTACTTATTACTGTACGAAGTAATTGAGTTAACATTAAGCTCCGATACCTCGCAAACGGTTTTATCAACGCTGAGTAATTTTTATAGTGCATTTTCCGAGAAAACCCGCTTGGGTGGCCTTTTCAAATCACAAACTTAACTGTACCGTCAACTTACACCTTATTTTATAAAACTTACGTCTCAGTTTCCAAAATCGACACGCAGAAATACGTTTGTTTTCTTTGTGAACTTTTTGAGCAAGCGCATTTGGAATTGTTGACGTTTTATTAGTAAGATAAAATGCTGGTTTTTTTTCCTCTCTCTTTCTAATTTACGACGTGAAATTATTCGTAAACCGACTACGGATAGAGTGTAAATATATTTGTATGTAGTCCGGTCCAATCTATTATATGATTTAGATGCTTAACCGCTTATAAAACCAGTTTATAAGTGTCGGTCTTTGGTTCTGGTTCAATTTGGTTTTGTTGTTCGTAGAAACTGCATTTTTAATTGGGTTAATCTTGGGTTCTCTTTGATTGCTGTTTTATTGTAAACTAATATTAAGTTACCTCTGCTCAATTTTGTCATAACTCTAGCGCCTACGGGAAAGCCTAATTATACGAACGCTATATCACACTCTGAAAGTTAGGTATTCTATCTGAATGTCAATTCTCGTTAAAATCATTTCAGCACTTTAGGAGATAAGCCTGGGCTTACAATAAATACTTTAATTTACTATACATTAGCTTTTTGACCGTGGTTTCGTTCGTATTAATGCAGATCTAACCAACCTTCGGGAATAGTGCTTATTTCTGAACGAAGGGTTCTGTATATCATGTTTCTCTGACAACGTGTATGTACAATTCCAGATGATTGGTTAAGTAGTTAAGAAGAAACTCGGTCGGCGTTTATTCCATGCAAACATATTCATCTGTTTTAGCCTTGGGTAATGGAAGTAGCCTAAATATTTTTATACCATATGATGTATATCTATCACAGTCATGTTCTTATTTTCATGATAAAATAAATGTTATTAAATCTAGGAGCTTTGTAAAAGTACTTAAATTGACCAATCATATCGATGTAATCAGAGATCGGATACACAAATTATAAGTAATACGACAAATATAAGAAACACATAAAGACATAGCCAAAGCCCTTTTTAAATTGATTTTGTAAAAATAGCATTAAAATCGGTTCTGTTTCAAAGGAGGAATTAGGGGAACGCAAAATTATGATTTCATATATTTTATGTGGGTAAAATCAGTCCAAACTGCGTTTGTCTCTCTCGCATTCTATTCGATATTTCAGGAAAAGTAAATTAGTAATAAACTTCTGTTAGTAACTGTTCTAAAAAATTCTCGCAGACCGCGTTTGCTCTTAAAGCTTGAAAGTGAAACAAACAAACTAACATTCACATTTACAATATTAGTAAAGATGTAAGTATAAGTAGTAGTAAGGATGTCTTTAAAAAAATTGTATCAAGCAAGAGTATAAAGTCGTACTAAAAAAATTCAACAATATTTTTCAGTGTACATTACAAAGGCACATAAACTAAGTTAATTTAATTTACGATGTCAATTAGCATTTTTAAACTATTTACAATAATGAAGGATAATTAATACATGATGATTTTATTATTAAAATCGATAATACGGTGCACGTATTATAAATGGAAGGGATAGAAGAATTATACGTAATAAATTTCATTCAATACCTGATGTTATTAAATGGAACTAATTATTTTCATTACCTTTTATTTAATGTGTCTTTTAGCATATTCTGTAATTGAGTATAAGAGTGGATCAATTTATGATGTGATGATATATTATCAAAGAGACAGTTCATGAGTTATTAGCTTTTGATCGCGTCTTCGCTTGCGTTAATATAGATTTGAGCTAACTCTTGAGAATTGCAGAAACTTTCTTGTCGAATGAAAGGTACTCTATATCCTTTTCTGTACTCTATATCCTTTTCTGTTCCGTTCTTCCTCCTCTTCTTCTTCTTACACTTATCCCACCTATATAGGGTGGGCGCATGTTTTCCTCTTTCACTCTCCCCTATCAGATGCCATGTCAATATTCACAGCTTTTATATACATATAATTTTTCACACAATCCACACCCTTTTCGGTCTTCCTCTATTCCTATATCTGTCAACCTTCATATTCAAAACTTTCCTAGTTACATACTCTCATCTCTTCTCATAGTATGCCCGTACCATGCTAACCTATTACTCCTCAACTTCTCTGTCACTGGTGCTGTTTTCAAACTTTCTCTTGCATACTCATTCTGAACCCTATCTATTATGGTTATGTAAACTAACAGATAATTTATGGTAAATACAAGACGAGAAGTATAAAATGTACTGTGGTTGACTGAAAACTGAATCGTCAGCTTTAGATCTATGTTGTCACTTTTCTTCAGCATCTATGATTCCTAGATGCGATTACAATCACACAGAGACATCACAAACAGTAAAAAGCGTATTTAAAAATTCCTAACAGACAGACAATCTTATTTTTTAATTATTAAATATTAGCGGGCCCGGCAGACGTTATCCCGCCTTGATTACAAAAAAGTTCTTGACAAATTATATACCAAAACCTTCGTCGTGAGTCACTTTATCCACTGGTGAAAACCGTATGAAAATCCGTTCAGTACTTTTTTAGTTTATCGCGAACAGATAGACAGACAGACGCAGTAGAGGACTTTGTTTTATACTATGTAATGATTACGTATAACGGTATGGTATTATTATATAAAAAAATCTTAAAACAATGTAAGTACTTTAAAAGCCATATATATGCAAATAAGTCTGCTTTAAAAAAGTTTTATCAGTTGTTTTACCAGATCATTACGGTATTCACGGTGTGTTAAAGTTATACAAATAAAAACAAGAAAGAAGATCGATTTAATCATTGTACAAGCGATTCGCCCCGGCTTCGATCTGGTTTAATATATTATCATAAATATCTAAACGGTTTAGATTCATTTTTAGTTTATACCTCTTAAGTTTTTAACATAATTATTTTTTTGTTGAGTATAATTTTACATCTACAATATTTTCTAATATTCCTTAAAATGATGAACCCTGAGAAACAATTGCAATCTACATTCGATACTCAAGGTAAATATCATATTTAATTGCATAAGGGCTCATATTATATTGATCAAAATAGTATTGCAAATAAGTCATAGGTATTTTTAAATGACATATGAAAAATAAAAATGGTCACTGTAAGCTATTCTTAGCAAATAGACATATATCACCGGTGACTTCTGTGTAGACATTTTAAAGAGATACAATTCCGTAGTACTTTTTTTCATATATCTCGACAATACTTAGAGTTTTCTCTATTTTCTATAGATATAATATGGAGGTATGTATTTTGTATATAAAATTTAATATAACTAAAGGAACACAAAGTGAGGATTCGAAAAGTTATTTTCTTTTATATTATACTAAATTTTGCTCGCGTCTTCGCCCGCGTCGATGTAGGTTTGATCTGCCCGTCAGGAACAATATACATATTTTCGGTATAGAAGTTAGCCTATGTCCTTTTTTGAGTAGCTAGTTAAAGCGTGAAAATATAGCTAATAAACTAACCCCCTTTCGCATTTATAATATTAGTTACGATGTTACGCCATCATACCACATAGTGATAGCCAAGTTGCGACATAATTCAACGTTTACTTGTAACCATTGCGACACATCGGCCACCTGCAGCATCAGGCGACATGAGGCGACAAGTACGGGGAATTGGGCTCTCGTGATCACTGTGGCATCGTGAGACTCACCTCGTGCATTGAATCAGAGTTGAAGCCATTATTCGTTCAGACTTAGAGCGGTAGTCACATCTCTTAAGTTAGGTTCTAGATTAGGTTGGACTCTCGGTTCCGACTTCGAACTGTAGTGACTTCTCTTAGGTTTAGTTACGGTGCTATTAGTTTATACCTCGAACAATAATTACCTTTTAATGTTAAAGTTGATATAAGTAAAGTGTATTCTTTCGACATTAAATTTTTTTCTTATTAAAAGTGCAATTTTAAAACTCGCGGACGCGATCCACAAAATTATGATGCTTTTGTTTAGAAATAGATACGTCTCAAAAATTTGACTACTCCTTTTTTCTATTTTCAACATCTTATTGTAAGATCATACAATTACATCCACAAGCCTTTATGATAGTACAATAACTGTATTTTTTTTTTCATTATAGTTCAGGAAACATACAGTATTGTGTTCAAAAATTAGTACACTGTAATCCGGTGAAGCTGTTAAGACCTTGCTAGGTCAATAGCGTAGTAAGTTCGAAAAAAAAATTAGTACACTATATTTACAATTTATAGTACACCCTGTGGTATATTCCACTCAGCAGCCAAATACATACTTTATTTTTTTACTAGCTGTTCCCGCGATTTCGTTCGCGTGGAATAGTTACTTGGTGTAACGCTAAAACGCAGCGAAAGCTCTCAAAAAGAAAAATAACCCCTATTTTGAAACATTCTTCATTGGTGCTCCGCTTCTATTTATCTTAACGCTATGATATATAGCCTTATAGCCTTCCTCGATAAATGAGCTATCTATCACTGGAAAAAAATTTCAAAGCAGACCAATAGTTCCTGAGATTAGCGAGTTCAACCAAAGAAACACACTCTTCAGCTTTGTAATATTAGTATAGATTGGTTCACAAACTAGACGTCACACAAACCATACATAAGCGAACGTTAAAAAGATACGTGGGTGTAAGTCATAAAGAAGTGAACACAGCTTGCTTAAAAGTCAATAGTATACATCAAAAAAATTTCAAGAGACCATCCTTAGAAATAAGTTCCTTGTTTTAATAATTTATCTTATAATTTATCACGCTAGATACCGAAACAGGACAAACTGAAATAAACTCACTATGTCTGTTTATAGTCGAATACAGGGACTCTAATCTTTCAAAATTAATGAATATAAATTCATGAGCGAAACCTATAATGTCATACACTTAAACATATTACTTCTGTACTTTTACATAGTGTACAGTGGTCATATTGTTATAGCATAATTAATTAATTAAACATGAATATTTTTCAATTATGTGCACTGAATCAACAAATAAATAATCAATAATCAAGAAATATGAATATAAATAAATATAAATTAAACAAGATGTAACTTTTTTTTTGCAAGCAATCTTCTAAATTATTGCTATTATCAAGTAGGTAATAATATTACAAGTTTTTTGTGATAATTTCAGTGTTCTAACAAGATGGTGGCCCCCTTGTTAGAACATTCCAGGGAGTTTTTGTAGCATCTCAGAATTCATGCTCCGTGATATTATTTCCCGCCCACTACTTCACTTGTGCACAATAATCAACCTATATCACGTAGAATACCACCAAATAAAATATAAAATTCAATGCATGACAGATGAAGATCGCGTCAAAAATCCCAAAATTATAACTTGTTCACACTTGTTTATCAAATGAAGAATTATAATTAAAATTGACTTGACAGCTACTGACCGATAGATGGCACTATAACAAATAAAAATCATACGTACAGATTAAAAATTTTATATGTAGTTTCATCCATTTTTACATTTTAATGTAATAAAATAAAATAAAAAAAATAACTCTATCTGAAATTTGATTGACTTAAACGTGGCATGTTCTACCTGTCCACGCTTAATAATAATAATAGGCGTCCAACCTGCAATCATCATTTAATACTTAGTATAAATCAAAGTCCCCTACCGCGTCTGTCTGTCTGTCTGTTCGCGATAAACTCTAAAACTACTGAACGGATTTTTATGCGGTTTTCACCAGTAGATAAAGTGATTCATGAGGAACGTTTTCGTGTATAATTTGTCAAGGATTTTTTTTATAATCAGGGCGGGACAACGTCTGCCGGGCCCGCTAGTTTGATACATAAATAGAGTATGATGCCATACTCACTCACCTTACTACAAATGCTGCACTTACTGCAAATGATAATATCTTATTTTAGGATAATAAAAGACTAGAGATATATCGTCGGTTAAGGATTTAAAAAGTTGCAGCAGTCATAAGAACTGCGGACAAAGGTACCTATAACCTATACTAATATTACAAAGAGGTACAGTTTGTGATGTTGTAGGGGGTAATCTCAGGAACTACTAAACCGATTATGAAAATTCTTTTACCAATAGAAAGTGTTATAGGCTTATATATTAACGCAACAAATGAAAAAACTTTTTTTTGTGGTAGTCGGATTTGCAAAGTAAGTCGGAGAAAATACGGTCATACGAAAACGTTTCTTACGAACGCTGCTTCAACGATGAGAGATATATAATTGAGTTCTAGAGAAAACTTGTAGAGCTTGATAATGCCTACAAAAAAGTCAACGACAGCATATGTCTAACTTTTATATTTAAGTCACACAAAGTAGTTTTTTATAAACGTTTACCGCCCAAAAAAATTAGCACAGGTCAGCTAGTTTAAAATAAAGGAATAAACTGTGTGAGTGTTTTTAATTTTTAAATCAGTTATAGTCAGAATTATTCAAATTTCATCATTTTTAAATTGAGATTATCAACACTAGTCTGTTTCTCACATCTATTGACACTCCGAACAATAATTATAGGTACCTCTATATTTTTATACAGTTTTTAATAAACAAACCTGATGGGCTGCTCAGGCTTCGTACTACTTTCTTACTTCTTTTCTTTTCTTTTCTTCTTTCGTACTTCGTAATATTACATGTATAGGCCGCTATACTACGTGTCGCTAGTTTGACGCAAGCACAATAACTCACGAGCATGTCGAGGTCATCGGTGACACGAACCCATAAGTTTTGCCCCTACCAATTAATGTTTGTTATCACTCAACGCTGCTAAATAAGTTTTCTCTTCCAAAAGCCACCTTACATTTTATTCATAAAACTACCAGGTTTGGCAATCGTCCTACTTGGAAAAAAATTTAGAATCAGATCCCACCACTCGAATACCTACACACAAACAATTTTATCAACATCGATCCGTCCGTTTAGGACGAGTTCAGTGAGAAACAGACGTACAGAAAAATTATATATACCTATATATAAAGATATCTTATATTATACAATAAATGATAATCCGTGCTAGATATTTTATTACTTGGGTAAATATTATGAAAATTATTTCATTCAAATTAAATATGTTTTTCTCCTTTTTTGTTCCTTATATTTTAAATCATATGACAATTACTTCTAATTCGCTTAAAGTGACTTTTAAAATAAGTACATAAAGAAATCATCAATAATTTACTTCAATAATTATATAATTAGATTGGTGTAGGTGATAGAGCCACGCTGAAGCTTATAACTGGTTTCGGCATGACTGAGTCGGCTCGCCTGGAGTAGTACCACCCTCTTATAGAAAACCGACGTGAAGTAACAGTGCTTGCATTGCTGTGTTTCGTTCGGCCAGTGAGAGTTCCGGAGGACCACCTCCTCTTTCCCCCCCGTCCCCTCCCCCCTCTCCTCAAACACAGGTTGGTAACGGACTTGCGAGTCTCCTGATGTTGCAAGTGTCTATGGACGGTGGTGATCACTTAACATCAGGTGACCCACCTGTTCGTTTGCCTCACATGATATAAAAAAGGTACGTGTAAGTAACTATCATTCCATAATTACATAGATCGATATATTTCTATAAGGAAAAAGGGAATTTTAATATACCTAATGAAACTTATAAAAAAATCTGTCATATTTGGATATTGATTTTGGCCAACGATATTCGTATATCATTATATTATATCTACATATAAAGTTTATGCAGGCTGTTTATATAACATTGAAATTATTAATCAACATTACGTTATTATTTTAGAAATTACTGTAACTATGTTTATTTTTGTGATCCAACAAAACACATCATAAGATCTCAACCGACCGACAACATAAGAATAAAAACTCTATACCCGAGACATGGATCAAATGTACACTGACGCGTGTGAATCCACGAGTAAAAGCTTGTATAAAAGCTAAAGCAGTCGAAGTACACAAACATATAAGCCCGTATCGGGGGTCTTTTGTATCTTTTGTAATACTAATAAAAATTGAAGGTCCCAATAACCATAAAATGCTTAACTCATTAATTGGCCGAAAGACGCCAACAGAGCGGTCCTGTTCTGATATAAATTTTACATTAACACCATATTAAGGTTTGTTTTAATGTTACCCTGGAGGGTAAAGCCGACTGTCGCGTTAATTTTCTGCGTTGTTTTTCTGCCTCTTTTGACTTTAATTCGTAACTGACATTTCTCAGCGGGTCTGCCTGGGTTTTAAATGTATTTTTAACTTTATTTTTGGCAACCAATCTTTTAGATTATAACTGCCATTGTCGAATAGTTATTATTATTACAAGTTAGTGTCGTGCGATCATTTCAATGTCAATGTTAATGTTCCAACAAGATGGTGGCTCCCTTGTTACAACATTCCGGGGAATTTTTGTGGCATCTCAGAATTCTTGGTCCGTGGTATTATTTTCCGTTCACTTCACTTATGCACAATAAACATACTATATTACATAAAACACCACCAATTTTACACAATATAGCGTCAAGTAACACAAGATTATGATAAAAATACGTGACAGACCAAAATCCCGCCAAAATCTCCTATTTTTTTCTTATCAACAAACCTAATAGCATGTATAATCTATACTAATATTATAAAGAGGTAATGTTTCTGATAATAATGGTTTCTGGTAATGTTAATGTTTCTCAGGGACTACTGGCGGTCTGATTTAAAAAAATATTTCTGTGTTATATAGCTCATTTATCGAGGAAGGTTTTAAGGCTACACAACATCACGCTAAGACCAATAGGAGCGGAACACCAATAAATAATATTTCAAAATCGGGTTCTCTTTCCTATTGAGAGTTTCCGCTGCGTGTTGGCGTTAGCCCAAAGTAACTATTCCACGCGGATGAAGTCGCGGGCAGAGACTAATGCTTGATAAACTTTTTAACGGCACTGCATATAGTTGTTTTGAACATAAATTTAACTATAAAATACGAATATCTGCAATACTCGAGAGTTATTGGCGGGGTCTTGCAATGTTATGTAGTGGATTTTATATTTATTCATAATCTTGTGTTATTTAACTCTATTTTTTGTAATATTGGTGGTGTTTTATAGTTTGGTTATTGTGTACAAATGAAGTGGAAAGGAAATCAAAACAATCACAATCACAATCTCCCGGCCAGTGTGTTCCCTGCTTCCTATAACATGGGGTCCTTCAAGCGTAACGTGAAGAGACATTTACGCAGGCCGGCATGACAGCGGCGACCGGTGAGGGATAACGCATCTCTCAGTAGTCGCCATTGTTTTTGGATTGTACTGTGCTCACCATCAGGCACAGTGCAGTCACTTTGCTGAGCTACAATAAAAAAAAATAATACCACGGAGCATGGATGGCTGACTTGCCACAAAAACTCCCTAGAAAGTTCTAACAAGACGGCCACCATCTTGTTAGTTCATTGAAATGGTTCATGAAACTTGTAATACATTACCTACTCGACAACGGCAGTAATGTTCTACTAGAAAATCGGTTGCCAAAAAAGCATATTATATGTAGGTATAACATCTTTTTTTTAATGCAAACTCTTGGACTGGTCCGCACCTTTTTTCTGCTTTCGTTTATTCTATTAATTATGTAAAAAATCGTAATTGTTAGCAACTAATATTGCTGGTATGGCGGCTATGCTTTCATCTCTAATAACCATTTTTAAATTGTAATCCACAATGTCCCTCGTCGGAGCGTCCACGGCCCCATGGATGAAACTACCTATGTATAGCTAGGAGATAAAGATGAATAAATTCTGATTTTAGATTCGTATTTTTTTTAAATCATAGCAGGCAAACGAACAGGTGGGTCACCTGATGTTAAGTGATCACCACCGTCCATAGACACCAGCAACACTAGAGGAGTCGCAAGTGCGTTGCCGGCCTATTGATATCAATCTTTAAATTTTTATGGCTATGTCAGCCTGTTTTGTTTGGGGAGGGGGATAGGGTTACTTCACGTCGGTTTTCTATGAGAGGTTTTCGATTATAATAGGTATTTGAACTTTATTTTGTGAAAAATTAAGTTTTGTGAATCTTATCTATTTTTTTGTATTAGATACGAGCCGCAGTTTGTAAATTTCTGATCACCTTTGAGTAGCGACGTTATGTTGAGTGTATAGTCTACAACATTCCATAATAAATAGGCTAACATATAAATAACTTTTAACTTTGAATTGCTAATTTCTAAATATATAGATTGATACTGAGATATACATTGGTGTCAACACAATTAAAGCGTACATTACCATGAGAGCAATATTTAAGTCATTAATATTTTGATATACTGTATACAATAAAATGATATTCTTTCTAGTATTATAAATACAATTGCGAGTTTGTTTCGCTTTCACGCTTTAACTACTGAGCTGATCATCACGTGTATACTCTATTCTGTACTTCTGAAAATAAACCAAATTTCGTTAATTTTTTTTTTATATCATAGGAGGCAAACGGATACGTTCGTCACCTGATGTTAAGTGATCACCACCGTCCGTAGACACTTGCAACATCAGGAGACACGCAAGTGCGTTACCAACCTGTGTTTGAGGAGAGGGGGGAGGGGACGGGGGGAAAAGAGGAGGTGGTCCTCCGGAACTCTCACTGGCCGAACGAAACGCAACAATGCAAGCACTGTTACTTCACGTCAGTTTTCTGTGACAGGGTGGTACTACCCCTGTCGAGTCGGCCCATTCATGCTGAAACCATTTAATAGCTTCAGCATAGCTCTACCACCTACCAGAACGATACTACGATACATACCATTCCAAAAAATTGTACTTCTCCTGAGGGGTAAGTCAAATCTAGATTGACGCGAATGAAATACAAGCATTTCATTCATTTCAAGCAGTTCATTTCAAGCAACGTCAGCTAGTCAGGTTAACTTCATAACGAAGTCGATAAGCTCTAATTTAGTTTAAAAATATTCTCTTTAATGTTAATCTACAAGTCTACCGTTACTAAATCATTAAGTTCTCATCGCACCTTAGAATACTCGCTAATTAAATAATTAGGAAATCTACCTATTTATTTTATATAACCATTTTTGAATGTAAAGTGTAAATAAGTATATGTTTATGTTCGAGTATATTGGCAATGACGTTTTCTCATACACCCGCTTAAAAAAAATAACATCTGCTTACTGTCTACCACTATTGGATTGATAAGCCTTCACAGCTTCACCGGATTACTTATAAAACACATCCAACAAATAATAATAAATAAATAAATATTTATTGCCAAACAACTTATCGTAGGCTTACATATATTGATAATGTAACAAAGCTTCTTTCTAATTATGTTATTATACATTGATTACATATCGTTTTTTTTTATCAAATTCATAATTTAAGTTTGAATACTATTACAAAAAATAGTGTGTTTCAGTTTAAGTTTCTTTTAAAGAAAAATAGTGCACACTTTAATAAAATAACAGACATACGAAAACAACGTTAGATATATTGCGATGACAGTACAAAGACTAAAATCAATAAGAGTAATTATTTATGTTCATTTGAAAAAAAAAGTTTTTAAGTCGCTGGTCAAAACGTATCGAAAAGCACTGACACGTTTATTTGTCAAATATGTTTATCGAGTTGTCAATAAAAAAAAAATGTATGCTTAAATTTACGTTCGTATCGCGATAAACTGCGTAAAAGATCGCCGGACGAATTTAGTTAGTTTTCTATACTTAGAGAATACTGTTCATAAGAAGTATAAAGTGAAGAACTTCTATTCAATGAAGAGTCAACTGGTTATCTAACAGAAGGAAGTAGGTATCATCACGGCCGTAGCTAGAGGGGGTGCATCGTGGGGCAATACCCTACCTTGAAATCACAATGCCCTACCTTAAAAATATCAAAAACTAAGATCAATTATTATAATTAAATTGTTTGATCATAGTTTGAGATCAAAAAAAATGAAGCGATAGGTATCTAAACTTTTTCGAATATACCACAGTTTGTGACATTCGAGGGCAAATCTATTATAATACTTTTTTTACTTCCGCCCTACCTGTAACCATTGCTGCCCTAGCTCTAATTCGACTGTAGCTACAACCCTGGGTATCATTAGAAACATATATATAACATTATATATAACACTAGCGGGCTCGGCAGACGTTGTCCCGCCCTGATTATAAAAAAATCCTGGACAAATTATATACCAAAATGTTCCTCGTGAAACACTTTAAAACCGCATAAAGATCCGTTCAGTAGTTTTTGAGTTTATCGCGAACAGACAGACAGACGCGGTAGGGGACTTTGTTTTATACTATGTAATGATATAATACAGAAATCTCTTAAAGTAATTTTAAAAATGATACCAAAACTTACAAGTTTGGTATAAAAGATTGTTTATCTTTTAAATTGCCGTGAGTAGTTCAGTAATAATCCTCTATATAAACTTTAGCTTACATTTAAATTAATTTAAATGTTAATATTAATTTATTTAAATTATATCTCGCCCATCTAAATTGTACCTTAAATATAAGTTAAATTCAAATTTTAATCCATCAAAATGATACCTAAGCTATCTAGATCTTTTCTCTTCATCTTCTATTTAGAAGACTCACATGAATGTGAATTATTAAACAAAATACAATTATATATATTTATATCTACAGCATTTATTCAATGGAATATATATTAAGTATTTATTCCCATACAAATATTTTAAAAATTAATTAAATATCTATATAAATTTTCTACAGTATGTACCTACTCAAATTAAATACCTATCTGTTAATCAAGACCTGTGTTGCGAGGGACCATACAAATATACATATATAACAGGCACAAAGTACGTCTAGACTCACAACCTCTCATATCAACTTAGAATCATCTGTATATCGTACAAATAACGGTCGTGTGGGATTCAAACCTAACATTTAGCGCGGCAGTACCATAAATCATTACACCATTCCTATATGCCGTGCAATTGTGATGCAAAAATAAATAAGAAAGTCTCCAGTAAAATTGTAACTTCATTGTAAGCTAATAATTCCTTAAATGTCTTCAACATTACCTGTATGCTAACATAATATCTCGTGTAATATACCTAATGCTCGTTTAATATAAAGCGAGTTAAGTGTTTTTGTTATTTAACTGGGAACAATATCTAGAAGTCCGTCAAAATTAGTAAAACGTACCTAAGTACTAATACATATGTATACTATTTTCGTTATAAAGCAAAGATTACATTTACCTACTATTGGAAATTATTTTGCAAATGTAAATAAAAGAAATAAATTTATTACACCTATTATACATTGTGCGAGCTATTTCTATTTGAATTTCGAAGTATGAAAATGCCTATCGCTGTACCGACGATAACTGTAAGTAAAGTTGTAAAAAAACGATTAAGAATACTTGGAATAGGTTTGCTTAGTAAATAACAATAATAGAGAGCAGAGAACTTTTCTAGATCAGGAAAAAATATAACTACATTCGCTAAGCTAGCAATGTTTGCGAGTGTATCGCTGATTGTCGAGACGCACCGCTGACGCCTCTCGAGGAGCCGCGGCCGTGCGGAGGCCCAACATCAGCCGGAGACACAGCGAGAGCGTAACGAGCTCAATTGATGAACGAACGGAAACGTGTCCAATTAGAAGGAGGCGGCGGGCGCGGCGGCGGCGGCGAGTGTCGCCCCCGCGCGCCGCATTAACCAGATTAGCGGAGAGCCCCGCGAGCGGCGTGCGAGGTGTGGCGGCGGCGGACACCTCGCCTGCGACGAAAAAACAACGCGCCCAGGCGCCGCGGCCCCGCCCGCCTCGCGGGAGGCGAGAGCGCGCGCGGGGTGCCGCCGGCCGCCATTGGGCCGCGCGCGGCGGGAGGGGTGTCGGACGCGGCGCCGCCGGCGGCCAGTCGTTTGACGCCTGCCGCGCGAGCGGGTGTCACCACGGAACGAGAGAGTGTCGCGAGGTCGCGAACGAGCCGCCAGCCGGCGCGTTATGGACGTTGCATGAGCGGCCGCGAAAGCGACCGCTGGAGCCGACGGGCACGCCGGTCGTGGAGCGCGCGCCGTGGGCCACGGGCGGCGCGGGCATGCGCTTCGAGGGTGCGGAGCGGCGCGACGCCGTCGCGTTCCACCCGTTGCTGGCGCCGCGGCCGAGTGACTTTTCGGTGTCGGCGCTGCTGACCGCGGGCGCGCTGCCGCCGCCGCCGTACCTGCCGGCCGCACTCGCCGCCGCGCTGTCTGCACCCTGTCCGCTGCTCAAGCCGCCACCGCCGCCGTACGCACCGCTGCCGCCCGACGACGACGGCGTCGTCGACGACCCCAAGGTCACCCTCGAAGGCAAAGACCTCTGGGAGAAGTTTCACAAGCTCGGCACCGAGATGGTGATCACCAAGAGTGGCAGGTCAGTACGACCCCGCAGCGCGCATGCCAACGTTGCTCGTTATTGTGATACGTGACCGCGATGTTTACGGACTTGTGGAGTGATGTGTGTGATCAAATACACTACTGATAGCTTAATAACGTCTCTACATCGGTAAGTACAGAACAGAATTAGGCTCATTATCGTACGCAAGGAGCTCGTTAAGCTACAACCTAAAGTATAACGTACTAACACATGGAATTGTTTACAATAACAAACTCTTAATTGAACTTGTGTACTTAAGTGGAACTTGATCGTCTTCAAGTTTATTTACAGTTAACTCATGCATATATATAATTGATTTTAAATACTATTTCGATTACATTATTGAAACATAAAATGCCTCCACAAAACTATTATAACAGTAATAGAAATATCATAAATCATCATCAACTGTTAGTTACATTATTAAATATTAACATAACACCTTTTTTATAAACACTATCACCGTCAACTGAATTTTCATAACAAATATGTAATAGGCATAATTGTCATAAAACTAAAAAAGTTAGATTTTTCAGTAAACATATAGGTATTTGATAAACTTTCACATTTGTTTTGTTATGTTGGAGTAGCCCTGTGTATAGGCGTATTTTTCGCCGAAACACTGCTTCCGTCGGCACGTGTTCCCGCATTAATTATCTTCGACCGTTGAAAATATCTAGTTTATCTACATCTATTTTTGCAGACATCGTTCAACAAAACCTAGTCTTATAATAATGTCAAATTAAAAGTAATAAATTTAAAACTGAAGTATAATATAGGATTTATTAATTTAAAATTGGTTATAAGTCAGCTTTATCATACAGTTGATAAAGCCGACTATGAATGTAAATTTAGATGTTTCTCTTTATATAGAATGCATTATATAAGTATGCATTGTTTCCTGTAACGATTATCAAAATAATGTTATATACTGAACTATTGAACTGCTGATTTTCATTTTATCTATAATTACCGGATATTGCACCATATTTAACTGACACAGTTTTACTATTTTAAGGTTAATGGTTTTTTATTATACATAAAAGTGAGACCAATACTGAGCTGTTTAATGTTGAGATAATGAATATAATATTTGTATTTAATTGCCTATAATGAAGTAGTAATTACTTATACAGAAATCAAATGTTTCTCATTATAATATTTAGCACCGTTTTGTTTAGTTATTCAGTTTTATAGCACCTTGTGCTTTATTGTATTTATGATTATGGTACTAGGATTTTCTTGTGACTTCATCTCGGTGTTTTTCGTTATATTCAGGATGAAAAGTTGATAATTGATAATAGTTAATATATGGGCAGTTTGTAAGGATGTATGGATGCTTGTGACTGTCTCACAAAAAAAAATACGGAAAGTATTTTTCTTAAATTCTACAGTAATATAATTTATACATCAAAATAACATATAGGCTACAATTTATAAGGATATTGTTTTAAATTAGTCAATATATAACGGTTAGTGTCAATTTAAGAATATTGTTTTAAATTAGTCAATATATAACGGTTAGTGTCAATTTAATTACAAAAGACACTACCATCTGAGTGCCATTTCGGTGTGCGCTGTATAAACTGTCAATGTTAGCCGAAGATAATGTATAGTGCCATCGCTGATAGACATACAAACGCAGATGAAACCGCGAGTGATCGTTAGTAGTGTATAGTTTTCACCCGGTATCATGGCTATATGCAAAATTTTATTCAAAACATTAGTTGTAAAAAATTAACAAATAAAAGATAAATCAATTACCATTTATGAATTTTTTTTCGAACTGACTATACGCTATTGGCCTGATGGGACCTCACAGTTTCATTAGATTAATAAAACTAATACTTGCCGCTTGGCAACAAGGTCAAAGGTGCCGAAGTGGTCGAACCTCGGATTGGGACTGTTGCTTTGGACGCAATATAGAGGAGATCTCACGAAACTAAACTAGTTATACGAATGAACTCAAACATGTATTTTGTA
Organism: Antheraea yamamai; assembly: GCA_036509395.1. Classification (NCBI taxonomy): domain Eukaryota; kingdom Metazoa; phylum Arthropoda; class Insecta; order Lepidoptera; family Saturniidae; genus Antheraea; species Antheraea yamamai. The sequence continues at coordinate 7,131,328 of AP028439.1, read as the reverse complement.
TCTGTCAAGCTAAACTAACCAAAGTCGAAGAAAAAGGGGAAAAGCAACCTTATAGAGTTAGTGTGGTTCTCCATCGATAGTACGACTAGATTTTCACGTAGCCAGGTCAGGTAAAAATAATGCCAGAAAATAGGAAACAGAACTTAAATGTTTGCTAAATATTTACTTAAGCAATTACTTGAAGTAATCCAATACCTTATTATATATATTACTAGCGGGCCCGGCAGACGTTGTCCCGCCCTGATTATTAAAAAATCCTTGACAAATTATATACTAAAACGTTCCCCATCAATCACTCTATCCACCGGCGAAAACCGTTTGAAAATCCGTTCGGTAGTTTTTGAGTTTATCGCGAACAGACAGACAGACAGACGCGATAGGGGACTTTGTTTTATACTATGTAATGATACAGAAAATGACACCTACGACCACTTAACGTCAATCTGTCAATATCTGCCTACTGATTTTCTGTCTCACGCAGTCACCTTTTTGTATGGAAAATTTTTAACCTATTTTTTCCACTTTTACATACAATTTTCCAAGCATTTTTTTATACAAAACTTGTCCTGACAATTATAAATGTTCCATAAAAATAATAATCCAAATAATGCGCTTACATACCTACATTCGACAATTGATTCTTATTTATTATCTCAAACTCAAATTACTCTTATTTATAACTAGCGGGCCCGGTGGACGATGTTCCGCCCTGATAATAAAAAAAAACCTTGACAAATTATATACTAAAACGTTCCTCATGAATTACTTTATCCACTGGTGAAAACCGCATGAAGATCCGTTCAGTAGTTTTTGAGTTTATCGCGAACAGACAGACAGACGCGGTAGGGGACTTTGTTTTATACTACGTAATGACTAGCTGATACCCACGACTTCGTATGCTTTATTTATTACTTTAATCTTTACTAATATATACATAGAGATAAAACAAAAAATAACTAATAGTAAAATTTGTATGAGGATGAAATGTCTTTGCTTACCTACTCTTCTCTCGTAGTTAACTCACGCCGTCATTCAATTTAAAATAACTTTTGATTAAATGAACCGATTTTAATGAAACGAAGACTTAACGTTACTCAGCGATAGGCTTTATGATTTTCTTGGTGCAGTTTTATCGTGAACGCTGTACTTTAGCATTGATACGTGTTCAAACAAACGCACAGACAGACATTTACCTAAAAATTATTGAAATGTATTTTATTACTTATTCCTAGACGCCTTCAACAATTTTTTTCACAAAAATCTAAAATGTACAGACACGTTAGATTTACATTCTTATTATATGTATGTACCTATAGAGAAGATTGTAAAACCTTTTTACTAATAATACGAAAACTTATTAAAAAGTCCATAACATTGTTAACGTTTCGATCATTCTGCATATAACGTATGAACACGTTACGATATTCGTCGGTAAACGATTGGCGTGATATGTTAAACATTTTACGTTCGAAAGTACCTCTCCATTCCGTAACTAACATATAATAAAACAATGCGACATAACCACGCACTTGTCAAACCGGCATATTTATTAAACATGTGGGATAAACTCACGCGACGTATTCTCGGTCGTTCGATAACTTACTTCTCAAACGGTGGCTACTTACTCGGGTAATGTCGCATAGAATTACGGTATTGTAACTTCCTAGATAGATTCTAATGTGAGTTTGTATGTTAGGCTTACACGAATTAAGTACTCAACCGATCATCGTAATTTTGCGTACATGCATAATGGGTACAGAAAAGGACGTTAAGATACTTTGTATCTATAAAAAAATAGTGCTTCTTATTTAAAACCTACATACGAGCGAAAGCGCGGGTAAAAAGTTTCAATAAACTAGAATTGTAGTAAAGTGTACATCCACCATCCAATCTACACATATTTTTCATTTAACCACAGGACTTGCCTTTTCTCTAATGATTAAGAAAAACAAAGTCATTTCATAAGGTAAGACTCTCGGGTTTTTTGGCTGGAGATAAATTTATAATTTCGGGTCATGACATGCTAGTAAGAGTGGCCGATTTGCGACAGACTAGCGACGCATAATATAAAGTAGTATTTGATGAAAGAAGTAGTAGATTGTGCAGCCCATCATATGTTTCATAAATTAATAAACCAAAAAGGTATATAATTATTGTTCAGAGTGCCCATAGATGTGAAGGAGGCACTAATGATAAAAAATACGTGCGTGTATCAGTGTACACACGTAAGAAGTGAAACTTCTTTATGACATCATTTTTCGAAAAATGATCTTACTATATTTACAACTTTACAGAAAAAAAAATAAATTAAAAAAAAACCGAATCTGGTCATTGTGAGCGCACCTTTAGAAATAAACATGGCGCGTAACGGAAAAATGTACAGAAATTAAGATGGCGCGTAACCGAAAAACGTTGCATACGTTTTTACATGCTCTAAAATTCCTCCCTACGTCGATACAGAAGTTTCACTTCAATAATATCAATTCACAAATTATGAGATTTAAATTATTCACGCTATAATTAATAAAAATTCAAAAGAGCAGACAGTTTAAATTTCATTGTTTCGGGTTTTCACTTCTGTCGGCAGTTCTTATGACTGCTTCGACTTTTTTTTTAAGTAACTAGGTTTTGTCCGCGGCTTTACTCGCTCAGAAGTAAATTTGATCTCTTCATCAGGAACAGTACTTTTCTGGATGAAAAATAGCCTATGACTTTATATGTACCCCTGGTAATGTGTATACATAATTTCATGAATTTCGGTTGAGTAAATAAGACGTGAAAGCATATAAACAAACTCACATTCACACTTTTAATATTAGTTGGGATATAAAACAAGTTATTCAACATAAACTCCTCTTCACTTAGGTACAATCAAGCTGTTAGGAAGGGGATAAACATCAAAGGATGAAAATTTGGAAAAACGAGAAAGACATAGGCATTATGACTGAGAAAGTTAAAGTGGCTGAACAGTATTGTGATCCGTGTCTCCCCTGTAAAGAAATTTTCAGCGAAAAATTTTGCCTCTGGTCATATTTTTTTATTAACAGACTTCAAAAGTTAAGTTCTAAATTCGGTTGTATTTTTTAAAATGTTTGGTACTTCGGAACTTCGTCATTTATGAACCGATTTGGAAAATTATTATTTTTTTAGAAAGGAGATATTATCAGTGCGGTTTTGCAATGCGACATTTTGATTTAATCAGGATTGGGCCCTTGATTTTGAAGATATAGCCAGGAAACACGTCAAAATCGAATAGGAAATGTGTAGTGATTGATAGATGATATATTTGTAAGTTTGTGACAATACAAAACTAGGTAGGTACGTAATTATGGTCAAGGATGTTCTGATGCATTCTTTGGCGTAGATTTTCATGAAGTCGGTTGTAGTTTTTATTAAAATTTTATCCGCTTTTTTCGGTGTTTTTGATGCCCTGATTACGTCTATAAATTGGCACTTCTGGATAGAAATATATCTAATATTTCACTGGTTTTAATTTCCCGTTAGTACAATAAACAATATCCTGAAAATTAATCTAAGTTACCAAAAGAATCCCAAATGTCAGATACACTTTGTAAAACATAATCTACTGAAGATGCCTAACTTTTCCTTAAGACTGATAATATAAACTTAATTTCTTATAGCTATACTAGACAACTTGTTATGTACTGAAAGTAACGCATAATTGTCTAAATTTGAAATAAGCCTAGTGCTTCTATTACAAGAAAGGTTTTTTATATACATAAATAGAATGATAGAGGTCTGCCATTTTGCGCCCATTATGCAAAAGCTACAATTACAGTTCATTTTGATTAAACCTTTTTGGTTTTATTTCTTAAATGGTTGATCCTTATATAGAATGTTTGGCGGGGTCTTGGAATGCCATGTAGTGGGTCTTTATATTTTATCCATAATCTTGTGTTATTTGGCTCTATATTGTGTAATGTTGGTGGTGCTTTACGTAATATAGTTTGGTTATTATGCACAAGTGAAGTGGATCGGAAATAATACCACGGCGCATGGATTCTGACTTGCTACAAAACTCCCAGGAAAGTTCTAACAAGATATCCACCATCTTGTTAATTCATTGAAATTATATCAAGAAACTTGTAATATCGATATTCACTTGACAATAGCAGTAATAGTCTACTAGAAAACTGGATGCCAAAAATAAAATAAAAGAAGAAAATCCTTATATAAAAAGGTATATTATTTTCATTTAACATACGGTTATTTTATTTATTTAATCATATGACTAAATATCGTATCCATCTTTATATTATTGTCGATTGATTAATTACATGTCGCTGCGAGGTTCATTTTATGTGGAACAGTAGTACAGTGGCCAAAAATTACATACAAAAAAGATTAAATAGTTTTTGTAAGCCTAGTCCGGTGAAGCTGTTAAGACCTTGCTAGGTCAATAGCGTAGTCAGTTCGAAAAAAAAATTTTTGTAAGCAAAGTATATTTTTGCTTTCTTACTTTATTTCGTACATAAAATATATACTGATATTGATTAAGATGATTAACAACGCAGACGAAGACGCCGGTATGTACTAGTTACGATAACATATGGCAGATGACAACGGAATATAGGAAATGATAATTATACATTAATTCAAATGTAATCAAAAAAGCATTGTGTTCAGACTATACAACAGTTTTATTTTCTTAGAAATTTTATGTTATACCAGCGGGCCCGGCAGACGTTGTCCCGCCTTGATTATAAAAAAAACCTTGACAAATTATATACCAAATACCAAATACCAAATTAATAAATACCAAATACCAAAACGCTCCTCATGAATCACTTTATCGACTGGTGAAAACCGCTTGAAAATCCGTTCAGTAGTTTTTGAGTTTATCGCGAACAGACAGACAGACAGACGCGGTAGGGGACTTTTTTTTATACTATGTAATGAAATAGTAGTTAGAACCAAATTATAATTAAAAAAATAAAATATATCTATACTTCTCATAAAAGAAGTAGGTATCAATACGTTATGACATAGAAACATATCGTGACATACGTGCATAGAAACTGTGCTTTAATGATACATAACAAACAGTATACGAGGTTTAAATTAATATTCACACAGCACCTTATAAAATGATTAGTTGGTTCGTCTCTAATGAGCGGTTTGGAAAATATTTGCCTTGTCCGTGTGGTATTGACACTATTTGTGAAACGTGTCGTTCCATTGTTCGCAATCAACTATACCAGCGGTTCTCAATCATCTTTTCGCGACACATTCGTGTATCGCAAGAACCTATCAGGTGTATCGCGAGAATTACAAATTCGCTACTTTCGTTAAATTTTTACTGTCAGCAATTTGATGATTGTAGTAGAAATTGAGTATGTAAGGGTATCGTGAATTTGCATTTGTTGAAAGTTGACAACCACTGAACTGTGCAATCATCTTCGCAGTTTAACGGTGTGTATATTAGAACCTAACTAGGAAATGCCAACGGCACCATTTCAAAGAAATTCGAATGGTAAACTCTTCTATCTTGATGACCGAAATCATAGTAACAGAAATTATTGCAGTGGTAGAACCATTTCTAAAAGTTTCCCGAAAGATTTAAAATCGTTCATCATGATATTAACCTGTTTTACTGTAGACGAACTTGAAATATTAGTGCTTTTAAATTATTCTTAATATTAATAATAGAGAAAAATGTCACGAAAGACCGACACTCTGAAGTTATTACGATGCGCGCGCACACCGTCACGAAAAACCGACACCCTGAAGTTAGCTATAGTCAACATTTTGTTTCTTTGTATTTGTTGTTTGTATTTCTTTGTATTAAACCTTTCAATATATTAATTACCTTTTTTCTATTGTTAGTGTCGTTTTTTCTACAAACGTAGAATAAGGCGATAGATAAATATTTTGAAAAGATTTTTATCTTGTTACGCCAAAGAAGTATAACTTCTAACACGTGTACATAAGTACACACACACTTTTTTTACATCGGATATTATATTATAGGTATAAGACACTAGTCACGAATATAACGATAAATAATTATGTGTATATATTTTCCTTTGTAAGTATGGATTTAAATTAAAAACGGTTTGACGTACTTTTATAAAAATGTGTACAAGAGTAAAGTAGCTGTATAATTCTTCAACTGATAGACTATAACAATTGTCGATAATTCTTTTATAAATCATACTCAAATTGTTTAAAAAAATACAGTTTTCATTTCTTATAACTACTAAAACTAAAAAAAATAATTGTATGTTATTGTCTTACATGATCAGCCTTTTACCATTTCTATTCATATACAATTTTCTCGATTACTACGCTATAATTACTACAACTTTACTAGTGGATAGCTCTTAGCGTTTTTTCAATACTCTATTAGCTTTGCGTTTTTTTCCTAATCATTTTAACATCTTACTAGATGTGGGGCTTCTTATCGACATTTATAAAGTATTAAAAATCAACAGATATGCAATCCTCGGCAAACTTTTTAACCGCTATGTATACAGTTGCTTAGAACACATATCTGTTAAATAGATATATCAAAATAATATATTAATATCTACTAGCGACATCTAGAATAATATATGCAAGATTTTTCTTTTGTCTATTCTGTGATTTACTTGAATAAATTTTCTAGTCTGTGTAAAACCATCGTAGTTTTAATAATATTTTTATATATAAATTTCTTCTGTACGCGTGTATGTCACTGAACTCCTCTTAAACGGCTGGACCGATTTTGATGAAATTTTGTGTGCGTGTTCCAGAGGATTCGAGAATGGTTTATATTCACAATTGGACCAGGTAGGTGGCACTGTGGTTGAATTTTAGATTTTTTTTATTATCAAGGCAGGACAACGTCAGCCGAGCCCGCTAGTTTAGCTATATATCTATTATGTTATATTTATAACATCGGGACAAATTAAGGATAAATAAATGCCAATGTTAGGTTCTTATAATAATGTTTTAACTTTGTTTTGTATTAAACTTATATTAGACTACATTAAACTATATACAGAGCTGTCAAAAACATTGATGAGGACTGGACTTGATCTAAAAAAAAATGTGTCGTCACATTTCAATATGAGCTAAATCCAATTTTCGCCGTTCCTAATATTTATTTCACGTTATTTTTCAAGATAATTAAATTTTATACGTAATTTGAAGACCATAAAAGATCTAAAAACCTTGTGAACGGCACAATTTGAACATCGTTATCGGTGTATAAAAACTGGAAATCTTAAAAAAAAATGTAATATGAACGATTAACATTGGATTTAAGTTTTGAAACGTAACGAGACAAGTATTCTAACTCTTCACGTGTCTTCAGCGTTCGGTCACAATCTCTCATGATGTTAAATTATGTCGTTTAATTACATGCTAAGTCTGAAGGAGTGATGATTCCTATATGCAGCTATTCAATTTCTGGATTGACGCAGGAGCGTAGCTACCGCAGTCTCAATTATAGGAGCCCAGGACGCGATTTGTGAAAACCATAAAATGTTACCTACAAATTCTTATTGATAAGAAGTTTGCTATTAATTAACAATGAGGATAAGAAGATAACTATACCTAATGTTCACAGTACGGAAAATAGGCGCATCTACCTAAAATACAAATCGGAGAAAAGTCAAAAAGTTCAACCTGCGTCTTTAGCGAATTAGGTCTAACTCGTTTTTCTTGAGTGGTCTAATTCGTTTTTATTAAGTTTAATTTGGGAACAGAAACTCTCTAACAAACAATACCAGATGCAAGTTATTTTCTGATTCCGAATATATATTACTCAATATTGCAAAAAAACAGCTTATGCGCTCTTTTTTCTATTGAAGGCTGTATAGTGTTCGTTGTGGAAAGCACGTTATAACTCGACTGCAAGAAGCCCCATATTTATAATTTTTTTAATCGTTTTTTAAGAGACAACTAAACGGACGGACAATAGAAAATTACATATCTATATATATATATATATATATATACTAGCGGGCCCGACAGACGTTGTCCCGCCCTGATTATAAAACAATCCTTGACAAATTATATACCAAAATGTTCCTCATGAATCACTTTATGCACTGGTGAAAACCGCAGGAAGATCCGTTCAGTAGTTTTTGAGTTTATCGCGAACAGACAGACAGACAGACGCGATAGGGGACTTTGTTTTATACTATGTAATGATTTCATCACGATCTGTTCCTTTACTGGGAATTCAACCTCATTGCAATGCAATATTCGAATTTACATTGACGAACGCGGTGCCCGAACACATTACCACTGAGCCAACATTGCTATATTTGAAAACTATACATAACTTTAAAATACCCATATATACATACTTGTTTCTGCTCGCGACGTCGTCCACGTGGAATAGTTACTTTGGGTAACACGCTGCACAAGCTCTCAAAAGGAAAAAAAGCGATTTTGAAACATTCTTTATTGGTGCTTCGCTTCTATTAGTTTTAGCGCGACGATATATAGTCTATAAGCTCCCTCGATAAATGAGTTTTCTAACACAAAAATATTTTCAAATCGGATCAGTAGTTCCTGAGATTAGCGCTTCCAACTAACCAAACAAACAAACCCTCCTTATAATATTAAAGTATAGATTATCTTCTATCTTCTTCTATACATATAATAAGAATGTAAATCTAACGTATCTGTACTTTTTCGATTTTTAATATTGATTCGATTCGATTAATATTCGATTCGATGTAATTGATTAATAGACTTTATAAAAATGTATATAATTATTGCTCCGAGTACCCAATAGATATGAAAACCACACTAGTCAGTGTTAATAATTTCAATAAACAAATTCTGAAATTTAATTATTGTCATTGAAACTATAATTAATATGAAAATTCACATTTATTGAAGTTATACTTCTTTTGGCGCGTTAGGAAAAAAATGACACCCTGACGACACCCTGAAGTTATTACGATGCGCGCGCACACCGTCACGAAAAATCGACACCCTGAAGTTAACTATAGTCAACATCTTGTTTCTTTGTATTTGTTATTTGTATTTCTTTGTATTAAAACTTTCAATGTATTAAATACCTTTTTTCTATTGTTAGTGTCGTTTTTTCTACAAAGGTAGAATAAAGCGAAAGATAAAATTTTTGAAAAGATGTTTATCTTTTTACGCCAAAGAAGTATAACTTCTAACGCGTGTACCTAAGTACACACACACTTTTTTTTATTATTTTGAGTTTTCACTTCCGTCGGCAGTACTTATAAATGTCTCGACTTTTTTGTTCTTTATTTGTTTAAAATACATTGTTAATAAACAACGCAGAGCGAGTCGCGGGCATCAGCTAGTCGTCTATATGTGTGTTCCGGCAGGTCCACTTACGAGCGAGTACTCCATTAATGTAGTTACCATCTCAGACGAGATTGTGGTCATACGCTTAAATCTCCAAAGTATAGCTAATGAAATGGCATTACCAACCAAAATATCATTCTATACGTAACTTATTAATATAATAACTTAATCATACATCGCCCAGGGCGTTCAGCCAAATATGTGCTATCACATACAAGCTTAACATACCTTATTATTATGTACTTTGATATTATAATTTAATATACCTACTATTAAGTATAATATAGAATCATGGTATGATGGGTTTAATTTTTTTTTCTCTATTGATATCTCCATAATAAGGCCACCTGCATTAAAAACTAAAGACTTAATTAACCCTTACCGGTAATAAATCTATATAACATACACATAAAATTAATAGTCTGTCATTTGTGCGGACTAATCTCATGGCTCAACCGATTTCACGGAAAATATTATTAACAGATAAACGACTGTTCAGAGTATTGTTGGTATCATTATGCCTTTTTGTAGGGGTTAGCAGTAATGACAAAATTTAACACATGTGAATTAAAATCGATAGAAGTTTGACATAATTACTGATAAAAATCTAGTTCCCATGATAAGTAAAATGTATATACATATATACCTTTGTTATCATTATAAAGTAAAAAGCAAAGTCCCCTACCGCGTCCGTCTGTCTGTCACTCAAAAAGAGTAGTTTCTCATGCGGTTTTCACTAATAGATAAAGTGATTCATGAGGAAGGTTTAGGTATATAATTTGTCAAGATTTTTTTTATTATCAGGCCGGGACAACGTCAGCCGGGCCCGCTAGTTTTATATATAAATAAAATTATAGGTCTGTCGTTGTGCGCGCATCACGCAAAAACTAGTGGATATGTATTGATTTTTTTTTTAGTTTTACTTCTTAAACACTTAGTCCTTCATTTAAAAGAATATAATAATATTTTCATTTAATATCAAGTTATTAAGACTTCTAAAATTATGATTTTATAAACAACTAGTTTTTTCTCGCGTCTTTGCTTGCGTGAAAGTAGACGGTCTAAGCGTCGGTAACAGTGTTTTTTTTTGTATGAAAAATATATGACATAGTTTATGTACACTTAATAAAATGTATGCAAAGTTTTACGATTATCAGCTAAGCAGTTAAGGCGTGAAATCGTAACAAACGAACGAACTAACATTCGCATTTATATTATACTAGCGGGCCCGGCAGACGTTGTACCGCCCTGATTATGAAAAAATCCTTAACAAATTATATACTAAAACGTTCCTCATGAATCATCCTATCCACTGATGAAAACCGCATGAAAATCCGTTCGGTAGTTTTTGAGTTTATCGCGAACAGAGAGACAGACAGACGCGGTAGGGGACTTTGTTTTATACTATGTAATGAAGTAAGGATACGCGTTTGGCAATGTGTAGTTTATAAAAAAAAAAAAAAAAAAAAATATAAAAAAAACACAACCATTTTTTTTTTTCTTAAATATAAAAAAAATGGACTAAAAAAAAAAAAAAAATGTGTAGTTTATGCCCTGAAGGAGGGCGGCAAGCGATGTCCTCTTGTGCACGTGAAATATGCATTTCTATTTTTCATAAACTGTATAAAATCAAGTGATATTACAGAGACAAAAAAAATTGGGCGGTCGGGGGTCGGGATTCACGTATCATCTATCTAACACAAATAACAAAACGTTTTTATGAAATTTACACGTGTCTGTAAAACCGTGTGTTGAGGTTATATGATAAAAAGAGACATGAACAGAGAGAGAGAGTTGCACACACACTTGCTCGTGTGCTCATTTGTTTGTAGTAGGCTCGATACACACACAGAATATTCGTTACGTGACGATTTCTAATAAATCGCATTACCCATAAACCGTGTTAAAGAACTTCGTTCCAAAAAATAGATTAGAAGAAACCTATGTACTTAAATATTTGAGCTTTTCATGCAATATTCTTATATTTAATTCCAGTACGTATATGTAGATATGCAAGCATGGTTTCAAGTTTTTTCATAGCAATGGGACGGAATAATTTTAAGTAGATGATAGTAATCAATATAGGGACACAATTACACACATGGCGATCTCATTTCAAACTAAGCACACCTTATTTTATGGTAATTAAACGCAAGATATACATTTTTTTTACATTTAACACTCAGACACGAAAACGACAAGCTCATCATATAAAGGTTAGCCACCTTTCGGCTTTCTTCTACTGCGCGAGGTCTGTCATTTCAACCCATGACTTAATGTACGTAGATCTCATAAATCAGAAGAAGGAATGCCAAACTTTTTTTACTATTTGAAATGTTTTTCTTTTTAAATTTATCACAACCCTAAGGAGGAAGCCTTACGTAATAAGTTATTGACAGACTTATGAAATAAAATTTAAGGAATCTATAGTCCCGTAATTATATTCATATCTATATATCTATTTGTTTTGACTTGTTATCTATTATTATGAAAAATCAAACTATTTTTGAAGTTATACTTCTTTTGGCGCCTTAGTGAAAAATGATGAGAGTAAATTTTTACGATGCGCGCGCACACCGTCACGAAAAACCGACACCCTGCAGTTAGCTATAGTCAACATTTTGTTTCTTTGTATTTGTTGTTTGCATTTCTTTGTATTAAAAACTTTCAATGAATTAAATACCTTTTTTCTATTGTTAGTGTCGTATTTTTCTACAAACGTAGAATAAGGCGAAAGATAAAATTTTTGAAAAGATTTTCATCTTGTTACGCCAAAGAAGTATAACTTCTAACGCGTGTACATAAGTACACACATACTTTTTTTTACACTTCGTATGTTCTATCGTTCGACCATAATCGCATCTATAACGATGTTGCCTGAGATTCTACAGACGCTAAACCTAGAGAGGACTGGCTCTCAAGTGCAACTGTCGGAACACATCGACCGGTAATTGCCGACAAATTTTCAACTTGAAAGTGGTAGCTAGCCAGGCAAACTTAGAAAAAGCTCAACCAACATTCCATGGTTTCATCACGTTGTTTCCCTACACCGCAAATTGCGACTTAGTTGCAAGGAGTCGAACCTAACGAACCGACACGTTATCAAGTGAGCTATTATCGCTTCCTTGAAGTTGCCTAATGGGAATATTAACTAATACAAATAGGTGGTAGAGCTACGCTGAAGCTATTACTGGTTTCAGCATGAATGGGTCAGCTCGTCCGGGGTACTACTCATAGAAAACCGACGTGAAGTAATAATGCTTCCATTGTTGCGTTTCGTTCGGTTAGTGAGAGCGCTGGGGGCCTACCTCACCTCCTCTCCCTTCCCTTCCCCGCAAACACAGGCCGGCAACGCACTTACGACTTCCCTGGTGTTGTTAGTCTGTATGGACGGTGGTGATTACTTAACATCAGGTGACCTACTTGTTCGTTTGCCTCCTATAGCATAAAAAAATCGAAATTCATTTGTAAAAGGAAAAATTAGTGCCTGGCTTGTTTTCTGCTTTACCACTTAGACATATGGCGTAATAATACATAAATATTGAACTAATAAGTACCTACATAAATAAATGTATTTCTCAATACCGGAATACAAACCGTATTTCAATTATACTATAGAATATAGAAAAAGTCAATGCGAAAGTAACCGTAAACGTGTACTTGAAAGTTATTTATAATCATCATCTATATTTAAAGACTGACTTGACGTCATTTTACGTCAATGTTATATGATAACCCTCTATTGAAGATTGAATGAATGTAGCAGTGACTTTGGAGTATTTCAGTGTTCAAAAATGGTTTCCTTTTTCATCACATAAACATCAAAACGCCTACTCGCTTCCTACGCTGCCCATGTCAATGATATCATTCAAAAGTTGGCGAACAAACTATGAACAGATAATGAACAAAATATGAAAAATACAAAGTGTTATTATATATTACTATATACCAACTTATTCCCCGAGTTCTTTGTTATGAAAATAGTTCTGCTGTTTCGTGAGAGTTTTTTTAGAATCCTTTGTTTTTTAATTATAGTTCTGCCCTTAAGTCCTTTAAACTGTGTACCGTAAATTAAATCCATTAAATGCTACCATTATTACTTAGCCCTTATAAAAAAGCGTAATTTTAAGCTGGACAATACTCTAGAAGTCCTTTATATGCCAGTAATAATCTCGTCAAAATTGATTCAAACTCTTTGATCATTAACCCAGAAACAGAACACACACTTCAATTTTATTTATGCGTGTATAGGAGTTAGTTGATTTGACAATTGTCTGAACAAAAAAGGTTTTATAACTAACCTTTTGGAAAAGACTTAAATAGGATAACATAAAAGGAAAAATAAATAAATAACTGAAATTAAATTTATGCTATGAAATTGCTGTATGTATGTATGTAATATGCTATGCAATGAAAATTAGTGCTTGTGTCAGAATAATGAAGGAAGCATTTACAGCTCAGATGTTGATGAGGCGGTGAACCTAAGACTTATGATAAGGAAAGCATCTTTATAGATTCATTTATTGAAGAATTACTACAGACAAACTTTGTTTAACTTTTTATCATTGATTATTCAAAATTGTAGATATTCGAAAAAACAAATTAAACGAACTAGTCATCGTACTGGCTTTAACATGCGACCACTCTCGATACTATAGTCATGTAATATTGTACTTAAAATAGGCCTAAAACAAAAACGACTGGTGTTAAAATAGATTCTATCTTGATATTTAAAGATAACAGATTAGTTTCGCAAGCAAAGCGTCTTACCCATTCTATAATATTTTCAGTATTATTTACATTCGTTTCAAATCAGATTAAAAATTAACTTTTTAATTCGGGCTCGTCGTATAATAACCTTGGTAAAAGTTTAAAAAAAATTAACGAATGGTAAAAATTGTGTAATGTTCATCATAGAATTCAATACCGCCAATAATTATTTCTGCAAAAATAAGCATTTCTCTCACTTCTATGTTTCGATCCAAAGAGTATGGTTGACAGAATAACTGGTACACAAGTTGTTCCAACCCAGTCCTTGGGAATGACAATATATTATAAGCGGTTTCAACTTTGCGTGTTTTCTTTTGTACATTATCAAAGCCTGATTTGGTCTTCCAATACTTCCTTGAAAATTTAATGTATTTTCGGAATAACTTAAGCTTAACTTAACAGTCTTAAGCTTATAAACAACAGACACAATGTCAATATTAAAGATAAAACAGTAAACTCATTTTTTAGTCTTAGATATATTAGAAGGATTTTAAAGTTAGGCTTCTACAATAAGCACATTATCGATTTACTGATCATGTAAAACAAGTTTTATTACAGAAAGATTATAATAACGTGGGTAATTATGTGAACTATAGTAATATACTAGCGGGCCAGGCAGACGTTGTCCCGCACTGATTATAAAAAAATCCTTAACAAATTACCCCCGACCCCTTGAATCACTTTATCTACTGGTAAAAACGGTATGAAAATCCGTTTAGTAGATTTTGAGTTTATTGCGAACAGACAGACAAACGCGCTAGGGAACTTTGTTTTATACTATGTAATAATAGAAGTGACTTCCTCTATTTACATGAACAAAAGTTATAATGCACGATTGTGTACAATACTTAGGTATATAGTTTAAAAAATACATTACTAAAACAAGTAATATTGATAACCCCCATCGAGTACCTTGCTCATAAGTGTCTTCCGAAGCCTTAATAAAAAAAAATGATTTCAATATCTTGAATGATATCATTTGACATTAGATAAACCGGAGGCACAAATTCACGCAACAAAAGAATACCAATCCGCCAAGAAACCTATCAACTTTGTTATGAAAATCCTATTAGTACATTATATAAAATAAGAAAGATTATTTATAAAAATATTTGATTGATAATATATCGAGCAGTGAACTCTTGTCAGTGATACGTACTAAGCATACAGTTCAAGGCAAAGGTATAACCATCGCAACTCTACATTTACACCCGCTTCGCTGCAACAACAATGCACATTTCTTTTACGTGCAACAAAATAATAATAGAATTCTGGACTTGACTGTACAATTAGGGCTCATTACCACATGAGGTTAAAGCGTGGATCATAAAAAGTTGGCACGAAAGTGTCAATTAGTACCGATTTGCTGTACAACTTTACGTTTTATCTAACTTACAATAAGTAAATTGTAATATAGTTATTTTTACAAGTTATTGCAAAAATATTTAGAATGAACTGACATAATGTAGATAGAATACGACAATTTTGTTGTTTATAGAGAGCAAACGCATCTGCTGTTTTCTACTATCTACATCAAGTTATCTTCCATTTTAATTTTTGCATTAGATTTACTATATTAAAGTCTGAGTATATTATTCCCAATTATAAATTAGACTATCACAAAAACGTAAATATATATCATTGCGATAAAACATGAATACTATCAGCCCAGATCTCAACTTACCCCGTAATGGTTGCAGCGTGATCATGTATGCTTAATAAAGTTAGCAGGAATTAATGAATGACTAATTCTATAGTTTACTTCAAGATTTTTGTTGGAAATATTTGAAAGGCTGCCCATTAAGTACTCCGGGCCCTTACGCCTGGTTATTGGCGTGTTAATTACAGATTATTATCACACAATTGTGTTCAGTCACGCGACACCTAGATAACATGAGTACTATGTAATAGTTTATATCATATGAAAGTAGACTGTTGTCACATTATAACTAGCTATTAACTATATTAAGTTTATAGATACAGCTCGGCACAAACTTCACCGCTCTGAATATGGCTGTGCAAAATAATAATTTAGGAAAAAATACGTATTATAATGCATAACATCGAAAGTCAATTTAGTATAAATAAATCCAATTGTAGAGATTCATATGATAATGGTTTTACTCTGTTTCGTAAACTCTTGATGATATTATACGAAAGTCCGAACTTATGGCTATATTCAGACCGTCCAAAAAAGATTGACGAGTACGTACTTTATTACTCCTAATGATACCTAATCTTGTAAGTACATAGATATACAATTAACATAGATGAGAGCAGAGATAGAAAAAATTGGCGAGTACTGTAGAAGAAATTGCTTAAATTGGCACTGCTTGATATTGGAAAATTAAAAATAGTATCTCCCATTTAATTATATTAAAATTACGTTCGTCTCTAACCACTATTGATGTAAGGATAGATATATGAAACAATGCTACGCGGTTACAAGACACGGTTCATCGGTCAGTCTGAACGCTGTCTGTCGGGCGGCCATCTTGTGGGCGCGCCTTGAAAACCGCGATATGTAAACAAACGAATGATAGTGACTTCACTATCGTTACAGCATTGGAGCTCTTATCAATGACCTTAATTCTAAATGCTTTTAGCCTTCAATTACACAGTGTACCTCATTCTGTAATAAGGTTTTATTGTACTTAAAATATAATAAAAGACGAATAAAATCAATTTTCAAGAGAAGTTTGCAGAATACAAATGTATAACTAATTTAATAAAGTATTTATTGTATAGGATGTATGGGAGTTTCGCTTTCACGTAAAAACTACTGAACAAATTTTTATGAAACTTTAGAGTACATATAGTTTATACTTCAAAATAAAACATTAAATTTAATAAGGATTTTTTTTTAAGTATTTAATTTAGTTGTCTAAATATATCTGCTATCTAATTAGAAGAACATTGAAACCTTTACGATATAAATTTGCAGATCGGGATTGTATATAAAGTTTGTAAAGCCATTTATTCCTGCTTCTCGGGAAAATAATTACTCCGTGCAAAAAAGTGCCTGTAGGGACGAAATAACAAACATTTGAAAGTCGAACAATTGGATGTCATAGTATTTAAATTAAGAATGTTATAATTCCATATCCATTCTGACATTATAGAGATTTAATGTTTATTCAAATTACCTAGTGCGTTTGAAACCTTATTATATATCTATAACTTATATAAATATACTAATAAAGGCTTAGTAATTGGGAAACATTTATTAAAAATAGTATAAACAAATGTTACTCCAAATTATAGTTATATTTCAATTGAAAACATCATGAAAATCATATTACTTCTTTATATTTACATAAAGGACAAAAATTACCAGTATCAATTCGCTTGCAAATGTGTTCAATATATGGGTAAATAAAATATACAAGTCTTCAATATACTTTGTTATTATAATGTAGTAGATTATACGAATTATGTGTACCTATACGTAACACACGTACTATATTGTTGACAAGTGTAGGGAAAAATTGTGTGTTTATGAAAATGATGTATTGTGTTCGCGTGTTAACTACGTTACAACGGCCTGTGTTCAAACTTGTACATATATATAACTAACTGATACCCGCGACGTTGTCTACATTGTTTATTATATTAACAATATTCGTTATGTTCAGGAGAAGAAACTTAAAGATGAATCGAACAGAAAATAATGTTATAAAAATTGTAGGTTTTTTTTATTATTATTTTTTTAATGTCAATAACTTTTAATGAAGATGTCATGATATTTTTTTAGATAAAGACCAAGTGTGTTTAGAAGTAAAGCTAAAAAAATGATAGAAATCTATTCAGTAGTTTTTTGTTTTTTTTTTTTTTTTTATATCATAGGAGGCAAACGAACAGGTGGGTCAGCTGATGTAAGTGATCACCACCGTCCATAGACACTTGCAACACCAGGGGAGTCGCAAGTGCGTTGCCAGCCTGTGTAGGGAGGGGGGGAGGAAGGGAAGGGGAAAGTGGAAGGGGAGGGGAGGTGGGTGTCCGGCGCTCTCACTGATCGAATGAAACGCAACAATGCAAGCACTGTTACTTCACGTCGGTTTTCTGTAAGAGGGTGGTACTACCCCGGACCAGCCAACCCATTCATGCTGAAACCAGTAATAGTTTCAGCGTGGCTCTACCACCCACAAAGTTTTTTCGTAATGCGCGCACAACGGCAGACCTGTAACATATATAGAAATTGTTCAAAATGTTTATTATTGCTGGGATTGCAACCGTCATGTGCTTTCTTTTATATTTTATACGTCTTACCGTTTGATCATAAGCTCAGCTGATGTTAAATGTAGATGTTGTTTTTATATTTTTTCGCCCAAGCCGAGGTGTGCCTTAACATCGCCTGAGTGCCTTAAGCGCTCGCATAAGTAGTCCGGTGAATCTGTTAAGACTTTGCTAGGTCAGTAGCGTAATCAGTTCGAGAAAAAGGGTAATCAATTCAAATAAAAAGTTTTCCGGCGGTGAGTGTTAGTGGCTGCAACACAGTTATTAACTACAGCAGTCACTAACGCTCATGAATTATTATTATTGCTAGTAGTTCGGCTAGCTAATATAATAATATAGTTATAATTACCATTTTAATATTTCTCATATGTATAATTGTATATGTATACATAAATCGTTACATAGTATAAAACAAAGTACCCTACCGCGTCTGTCTGTCTGTCTGTTCGCGATAAACTCAAAAACTACTAAACGAATCTTCATGCGGTTTTCACCAGTGGATAAAGTGATTCATGAGGAACGTTTTGGTATATAATTTATCAGGGATATTTTATAATCAGGGCGGGACAACGTCTGTCGGGCCCGCTAGTAATAAATATACAGAATTGAATAAAATAAAATTTAAAAAAAATCTTCGTAGTGACAGAAATTCTCAATCAACTGACATACATAAATACGATTCATTATTTAATATCGGCCTACAGTACTGAAATATCTAGAAAGGCAGAATCTAGTCAAAGAGAATAAGATGGGTGAGCGTCGAGTTTGCGGGCGACGCGACAACGTCAAATGTTTACTCGAATATCTAGCAAAAGGAAAACTTTCACACGGAAGGTGTTTTATCTCTGCCTCATTTAAACTTTGAGACATTTGAAAAGGAAATTGAAGGTACCCGTTCCTATAAAGAAATATATTACATTTTATAAAAATAATATTATTCTTAGCTATTTTATTTACTTCTAAATATCTTAAGTAAACGCGGTTTACATTTAGAAATTAAAAGTAATAATACCTGATATAAAGTACTGAATAAAAACGAATCTATTATTCGGACACCAAATCAACCGACATAGGTTTGAATCCTGTAATGAGCCGGAAGTTTTGGTTGAGGAAAACATTATGATGAATCCATGGTGCATGGTTGTAGGGCTTTTTGCAGTGCTCGGTTACCTAACCATCACCTTCAATATGAAAATCCGTCGCTAAGCATCTGTAGGTGTGATTTTTTATATTTAATAGGTTTTAGCGTTCAATCACACTTGATGTTTAACGACTGTGGTCTAATGGTAAACACGCGAAACCTACAGGGGACTGGCTCTCAAGTGTAGCTGCCGGAACACACCAACAGATGCTTGAGGGTCGGTACCAGCCAGGCGGGTTTAGAAAAAACCCGATATTACCCTTAACGGAAGCTTCCGACTCAGTAGCAAGGATTCGAACCTACGTCCATCTACGCTGTATCCGCAAACGCTATCAACAAGCTCATCATGACCACGATGCACTTGAGAGCTAACCTCACTTTAAAAGTAACGTGTTATTTCACTTAAATCGAGTCTTATTTAACGACAGGCGATATTATGATTGATTTGACAAAAGATGACTCGTTATTTGCTTCATTTCCAAGTCAAAAGGAACGAAGCTTAATGTAATTAGACTCGAAGTGCGATGTATAATCTCTAATATCTAACAAACTCAACAAAAAATATTCAGCACTCGTCTTTAAATACGTAAAGATTCAAAAATGCTAATTGTATGAATCTTCCGTCTGTCTATTGATGGGGTTTCTTTTCCCCCGGGGGGGGCCTGGGGGGGGGGAACCAGGGCTTCCCCGGCTTCCCCCGGGGGTTTTTAGGGGCCCCCCTTTGACCCCCCCCCCCCCCCTCCCCCCGTTTCCCCCCCTCCCCCCCATTTTTGGGGGTTTCTTTTGGGCCCTTTTATCTTTTAAAAAAATTTTTCCCTTCTCCACCAGCCCAAGGCCCTCCAAAGGTTTTGAGAGATTTTGCTGGTATACCTCTCGCTCCTACTTCTACCGCGTATAACTTAACCACATAAATACAAATAATATTTACGTAATATTTTCCTTTGTCTTATACAAATCTTAAAATGACGTCCAAACCATCATGGACTGTATTTTTAGCATATCCAAAACATGCAAACCAGATACAAATACGTATTTATCAAAGTTCCCTAGATGACCAAACTTAATTCCCTTACAGCATTTAGTCAGTTGCCTCAGCCAATAAAAAACATGTAGCTAGCAAGTATGTCTTCCCCTTTGGCAGACTGGCTGAAACGTATGAATTTATTGTAAATAGAATATGCCGTTCAAACAATTGAACGATCTCTCGTGTGTATAAATACCATTATTACGGTGTCCAAGTCAGTTCAGACTCCTACAGTGGTGACGCCGTCAGGCTCCTAAAAACAATCATAAAAAAAACACATAATCGTAGTAGTATTTTTTTATAAACAGCGATTTAAAATTACTACGTCCGTTATTTTATTCATAAAATATGTAGGTTATCCAAATTACCTAACGATTAACTGAGAGTTAAATAAGAGAAAAAACACATTCTCGCCACACTTTTTATATTAAAAGAAATCGAAACTAGTAAATTATAAAACTCCGATTTATGTCATTATAATTACCGTAGATAGCGTATTATTTGTTCGCAATAATTAACGATTTCCAACAGCGCGATAAAAACCGTAAATTCAACAGTGTAATTGTAAGAAAACTATATTCTTGGAAGTATTAATAAATAACTGAATACGATCGGCAACAAAGTACAAAACGTGTCCAGTAATTAGGCACGTCAGTTTCAATTACCTACTAGCGATTTTATTTACACCTACGCTTTGATCCAGTTTCATTTTTTACATTTTATACAGCTGTTATTTATCTATTATCCTCTTTAGTATATTTTATGTCCGGAATAAATTTTATACAAAATCAATCTTTTTGATCGCTCTGAATATAGCTGTAAGTTTGGTCTCGTGCGTAATAGGTATAGTCAAGAGTTGAATACACAACAGTGTTAAATTATTATTAGGATATAAAATTGGCATTTAATTATCCTCGTCTCATATAATATAATACCGATTTATACCTAAAGACCATAGGCGCATAAGCAAAGTGAACCTAAGCTTTCTATTTATCTATTTTTTGGAAAAAAAAATAGTTTCATAATTGTACGGAAACTTGATCATGGTTAAAAATAGAATTTAAAAGATTTATTTCAATACTAGCGGACCGGGCGGACGTTGTCCTGCCTTGAAAACAAAAAAAATCCTAAAAGTCGATCGCAGCGCCACCTGCCGGGTCCAATTGTGAATCTAAACCATTCTCGAATCTCCACGAACACACACAAAAAATTTCATCAAAATCGGTCCAGTCGTTTAGGAGGAGTTCAGTCACATACACACGCACACAAGAAATATATATATTAAGATTTAATATATAATATATATTTAATATATTATGAAGCTTTAAAACTCTTAATTTTTTTTTCTAGACGCTATTAGTAGCCTCCAAAACATATTAAATATTCAGATCACTCGGTCCAAGTCAATCGCAAGAAAATCTTTCTTTTCTTTTTATCACATATTTTGTTTTGTCTCGAAAACCGATTAAGTTAAAGATTTGAAACTTTCAGAATCTTATTACACTATTAGTACCTACATATCCCATAAATATCGTTAAAATATTTTTCTGTAGCCGATTCACTAAGCTTATGCTACTGTGGTCTTTGCGTTCTGTGCAACTATGTTCAGAGCTGTGAAATAGATTTGCGAGGAATATACGTAAGCTTATTCCGAAAGATGTTTAGTATAAGGATACCTTCTTATAGGGTTTCCTTGCAGTACGTATTGATGTTATGTAATGGTACGGTTGAAGACGCCTATTGTCCTATTCCTAGAAAGAGACTAGATCTTCAAGACAGTTGGTGAAGTACAACCATTTAATCAAATACTAACTAATAGGTATTATAAATGCTAAAGTGAGTTTGTTTATTATGCTTTCACGACTAAACTACGTAACCTTTGATGAAACTTTACATAAGTGTTACCAGAGGCACATAACATGAAATAGAGTATCTTTAATCTAGAACAAATAGTAGGTACCTTTCTCTCTTCAAGACAGATCAAATCTTTATTAACGCCAGTAAAGGCTTTGTAACTGCAGTATTAGCAATGTCGGTAGTAAAGTTCTTAGTGCCACCATTTTTTTTTATATCAGAGGAGGAAAGCGAACAGGTGCGTCACCTGATGTTAAGTGATCACCACCGTCCATAGACACTTGCAATACTGTGTTTGGGGGAGGGGAGGTAATTTATCCGGCGCTCTCACTGACCGAACGTCGGTTTTCTGTGAGAGGATGGTACTACCCCGGGCGAGCCGACCCATTCATGCTGAAACGAATAATAGCTTCAGTACTTATTTAATACTATCACAAAATTTTTCTTTATCGTGAACTGATTAATAGACTTGCGGTACACCATCCTTCTAAAAACCGGATTATTAGAGTCAATCACA
Organism: Antheraea yamamai; assembly: GCA_036509395.1. Lineage (NCBI taxonomy): Eukaryota > Metazoa > Arthropoda > Insecta > Lepidoptera > Saturniidae > Antheraea > Antheraea yamamai. Next base: position 7,108,480 of record AP028439.1, on the reverse strand, counting down.
AAAGTTGTGCTACCTTTCAAAACTGAGTACCAATGTACTCAATACATTATAGAGACCGAGAATTATTGCTTCATCAAGAATGGCTCTTACAATTTTTAACGCAATCGAACCTTGCTTTGCTAAGCATTCCTGAACTTCAGCCCAGGCTTTAGAGATTCTAAAGTCGTATCTGTAGTATCTATTATACATATAAACTTTACATTCGCCTGTGGTTTTGAATGATTATTTTTATACCGAATTAATAATACCCTCTTATCGAGTTTACGATGGCGTTTTATGTTGGTTCAGTTTTGTAACACTTTGAGTGGTTTCCGAATTATGATTACGTAATCGTAAGCGATAACGCTGCGTAGTTAAGATTAGGTATTTAATTCAATAGAATTTTATGTTATGCTTTACTTTAATGTTACTACTGTTGCGTAAATATATTCATTTTTATTCTAAAATAGAAGATTAAGTGTTATTTTTTACATGCATAAAAACATATGTATCTATAATTAAAACACTCGCGGAAACTAATTTCAGAGTCGGCTTGTAATCATTTTGAACATTTTTTTAATTGTTGTATTGATCACGTCATCGATTGTATAGTGAGATTTGATAGATAAATATATGAACTTTATCTAGATTCAAGTAAGCCGAAAATTGTTAAGGATTTTTTTGTGGTCACATATTAGTTAACCTTTTGCTTTAAGGCTGGGTATCATTAATGTAGTAATGACGCGACCGATTGTATAATGAGATATTATTTTCCATTTTTTTTAAATAAATGAATATGTCAGCACATATATCTATACTAATATTATAAATAGGTAAAGTTTGTGAGTTTGTGAGGTTGTAGTGGGTAATCTCAGGAACTACTTGTCAGATTTGAAAAATTCTTTTAGTCTTTGAGAGTTCATTTATCGAGGAAGGCTATAGGATATATATCATCACGCTAAGACCAATAAGAGCGGAGCAACAATGAAAATGTTTCAAAATCGGGGTTTCTTTTCCCTTTGAGAGCTTCCGCTGTGTGTTAGTTCGTTAAGTGATGTTAAGTGGTCATATTATCAACAAAATTATGAATTATTATCAATATGTAATGATATGATAACTGAGCCACAGCAACGCGTGGCCGGGTCAGCTACTATATACTACGAGTATATAATAATAAGCCCTTTATTCTGAACTTTACGTTATATGACCTTTTTTTACAATATATGTTTTGTCTCGTATTAATTATCTATAAAAATCTGTAACTCTCAAAGCTGAATAGTAAATATTATCGCGGAAAATAGTATTAATACATTCAAATGTATGTAAATACTGGAAACCGAATTAATATTACACATACACATTACCGCAGATAGTAACATCGTTGGTTCCTGAGCGAGTTACGTAGTTACGGTTAAAAGCAGATAGTTTACTCACAGAATACAGCACTGAATCAGTGACTCATACGTATCACTCAACTATACTGACAACATTGTCCAAATAAATCGAATCAAAACGACTATAAACTACAAAACGGAATTTGTTAGAATTGAACTAATACCGGAGCTTATTTGTTCCGACTCGACATGTCTCTTGCTATATTACTTTAGCTCGTGTTAGTGTAGATTTAACCCAATCTTTGGGAATAATACTTTTTTCTGGATTAAGACTACCTTGTATCCTTTTCTGTGTCCCTATGAGAACATGTATCCAAAATTTCATGATGATTGAATGAGTAATTAAGACGTGAAAACATGACAAACGAACTGTTTTTTTATCTTTATTTCTAATTGGAGTTTGGTCACAAATTGACCACGTCACCCTAGTAATTACCAACAAAATACGTAGTGTACATAATCAATAATAACAATTTTTATCGGTTTTTAATTCCAGACATAACTAGCCTGTAAAGCTTTCCTGCTCCTCGGATATCGGGAAAGCAAGGATGGCTTTACATAAACCGACGGATCATATTGAGTTATTAATTTTATTCTCTAGTGCTAACCTTGGAGCTTGGTTACGTGTTCATTCTGTCATTATGTGGTGGACATCTTCTACAATATTGCATATGTTACAATTTGGTGACGACTTTACTTCCATTTATAATATTACACTATATAATAATAATATATAATACTAGCGGGCCCGGCGGACGTTGTCCTGCCTTGATAATTAAAAAAGATCCTACAAGTGAACCGCAGCGCCAATTCAGGTCCAATTGTGGATCTAAACCATTCTCGGATCCACTGGAACACGCACACAAAATTTAATCAAAATCGGTCTAGCCGTTTAGGAGGAGTTCAGAAACATACACACGTATAAAAGAAATTTATATATAAAGATAATATTAGTAATGATTACATTAATATTTATTTCTATTTGTGTACACCTAGTCATTGTGTATAGCGAAATCGAATTTACGATACCTCAAAAACAATTTTATTTCACACGTCAAGTGAACGAGCTGGTATTTTTGTGGGCTATGTTCTTGGTCCCGGAGGGCGGAGACGGCGCGCGAATTAGGGGTCGCAATAATTACGGACCTCTTTGCCTGATTACAGAATCGCTGTATCACTTACCGCGCGAAATTACCGAATATTTCTATTAAATTTGTTGAAATTTAACACTCAAAATAGTGTTGTTTTGACGCTATTTTTTTATAAATAAGCTTCGAAGATTTTATCGAATACGCTGTAGTTTAGTCACTATGTGCAGGTGATATGAATAACATGAATTATTTAGATATATTTGGGAGTAGCGTAGATGAGTCTTTGAAGTGAATCTGAAAAGTCTTTGGAATGTCATGTAGTGGGTTTTATATTTTATTCATAATCTTGTGTTATTTAGCTCTATATTTTGTAATATTGGTGGTGTTTTACGAACTATAGTTTGGTTATTATGCACAAGTGAAGTAGGTGGAAAATAATACCACGGGGCATGAATTCTGAGATGCCACAAAAACTCCATTGAAAGTTTTAACAAGCGACCATCTTGTTAGAAAATTAAAATTATCGCACGACACTTCTAATATATTATTACGTACTCGACAATGGCAGTCATAATCTGTAAGATTAGTTGCCAAAAAAAGAATGAATTTAAGATTCCTAACCAAACGCCCGATATTCGAGATCAGAGGGGTTAATTCAACAAAACGCCAATTTCATATGTAAGGACCTAATATGTGGCGTTATCTATTAATGCAATCTGGATGCTTACTTCTACTCCTAAAACATTTCCTTATCGGGTAGAATATTAAATACTTAGTAGTTATGTATGTGTATAAGCGATGAAACACAATTTGTATAGAGAAAGACGCAAGTTTAATGCGGTTTTTTATATCGTTATCCCATCCACGTACAGTCACTCGCTTCGATATTGATTGGCGTCTCCCTAACTCGTGGAGTTTTTGCTGTCTCAATGCAGCTTGCTCGAAGATTCGGTTTCGTGTAAATTCGGCTTTGAAAGAACATTTCATCAGTTTATTCGGGCTAACAATTGCAGACTGTTCTCTGTACTGAATTATTTCTTAGTTTCTAAAATTATATAATTTAAATTAATTAATCTATTCTAATATTATAAAGCTGAAGAGTTTGTGTTCTTGGAGGCGCTAATCTCAGGAATTACTAGTCCGATTTGAAAAATTATTTCAGTGTTAGATAGCTCATTTATCGAGGGAGGCTATAGGCATCACGCGGAGCGGAGCACCAATGAAGAATGTTTCAAAATCGGGGTTGACATACGTTTTTTTTTTAATATTTTCACCTACGTAAACGAAGTCGCGAGTTAGAGTTAAAGCCCAAAGTAACTATTCTACGCGGAGGAAGTCGCGGACAGTAGCTAGTATGTGGATAAAATTGTGAATTATTTTGCAGATATTTAATCTCAAAGTACCTTGTAAACAGCTGATAATAAATAAAAAGGATATGGGCATCTAACACTCGGATACTGAATGTACATTGATGCTTGTCACATAAAAGTCAGTTATGAGTGAGGTTCAAACTTACCACCTCTTCATTGAAATCAAGCATATGACGTAACGCATAACGAGGTTCATTTTTAATAGGTACGCAATATTCTAATGATGACACTTGCAATAACTGTGCTCAAAGCTCCGAATGCCTTTATTATACAGTAATTACATCTGTCTTATAATCTTATTCTTATTTATATTTTATGATTTTCAATTATTATTATCCTAATTACTATTTTACTGTATGCAAAATTTCATTAATCAATATAAAAATAATATTATTTTTACGATTAGCCTATTAATTGCGAAACGATTTATGATCGGTCAAGCCGTTTTTCAGTGGAATCCAAACCGACAGACACTCTTAATATCATATTCGTATCTATGACAACATTTAGAAACGGAACCTGACATGATTATAATTTTTTTTTTTTAAGTGAAAAATTCTTTAGTTGCGTTGAGCGATTTTTGGTAGAAGAAAACGTTACGAGATCGCATCACCGATGACCTCGACATGCTCGTGACGTATTGTGCTTTCGTCAGACTAGCGACGCTTACTATAGCGGCCTGTGTACATGTAATAATATTGCGCTTGTGCAGCCTATCATATGTTTCATGATTTAATAGACTGTGTATAATTAATGCTCGGAATGCCAATACATGTGAACACCTGACGAATGTTAATAATTGCAATTTATAAATTATGAAATTTCAATAACACAATTTTTTTTTCCCTTTATTTCTTTATGTGACTTTTATCATTTTTTGACATGTCAGTCCCACCGTAACTTATATCTATATACAACTAAAACTCTTAAATCTAAAAACACAAATAGCCTAACTACTAAACCTAAATTTATTACATGGCTTTTTGAACAATACGATGTCAGTCCCACCGTATACTTATACACCCCCCCCCCCCTTTTTTTATTTTTTTTTTTTTTTTTTATAACCCACCCCCCCAATTTCAAAAAAAATTTTAATTAATTAAAAAATATTAAAAAAAAAAAATTTAAAATTTTTAAACCCCCCCTTTCCCTTTTTTCTTTTTCCCCCAAAAGGGTGGCCTCCCCCCGGGGAGAACCCCCCCCTCACAGAACACCGACGTGAAGTAACAGTGCTTGCATTGTTGTGTTTCGTTCGGTCAGTGAGAGCGCCGGAGGCCCACCTCCTTTCCCTTTTCCCTTCCCCTTTCTCCTTTCCCTACCCCTCCCCCATACACAGGTTGGCAACGCACTTGCAACTCCCCTGGTATTGCTAGTCTCTATGGACGGTGGTGATCACTTAACATCAGGTGACCCACCTGTTCGTTTGCCTCCTTTTGACATAAGAAAAAAAAATATATTTCATTATATTTAGTTTTCACTTCTGTCGGCAGTCCTTATGGCTGTCTAGACTTTTTTTGTAAAGTAACAACAGATGTTAGTTAAAAATAAAAAAGAAGCAAGTAAAAAAGTCACCTAGAAATCTAGAAATTGAAATGTGTCATTAATGATGCTCATGTATTTTTTTTTTTAGAAATAAATATGGTCCTAAATATTCCTCTCAATTTACGTAACTATTCTTAAAAGACATTATAAGTCAGCATAAATAGTATGTACACTAGGGTGGAGTGAAAAAAACAATTTTTTTTTTCTTAGCCTGGGGGTCAAATTTGTAGCTTATAAAAAACAAAAATTTTTGAAAAAAAAAAAAAAAATTTTACTCAACATCTTGAGCCAGCCCACTCATTTTTAAAACTAATTACGAGTAAAAATATTTGGTTCCAAAAAAAAATTTTTGAAGGCGTTCTAGAAACTTCAGAGTATCCTCTTTTATGCCAATTAAAAATCACAAGTTAAAAAAAAAAAATTGTGACTATTGTTTTAATTTAAAAAAAAATCCCAAAAAGACCATTCCTCTTTAGGGCACTAGAATAAAATTTAGTTGGAAATGATCATAATTGCCAGTTCTTAATGTTTTAAAATTCAAAACAAAAAAAAATTTTTTTTTTCAACCAAATATTTTTACTCGTAATTAATTTTAAAAATGAGTGGGCTGGCTCAAGATGTTGAGTAAAATTTTTTTTTTTTTTTTAAAAAATTTTTGTTTTTTATAAGCTATAAATTTGACCCCCAGGCTAAGAAAAAAAAAATTGTTTTTTTCACTCCACCCTAATGTACACATTAAAATTAGTAAGGTCATTTACGAATTAAATTAAACGAGAATGACTCGTTTATCCTTTCGATTTGATTGTAAGAGAATTAAGGGGAAGTTTTTAATAGAGATACTGAATTTCTTGCATATTTTATACTAAAGGTATACCATTACCTATAAATATATTTTAGTAGCTTACAAGATTTTTATCACGTCCATTTAAATTATATTGGCAGGTCAAATAAATTTGCCTAAATAAATTCGTCACTATTACCCTTCGGTAATTGAACTAAATTACAATTCATATAACCTTCAGAGCAAGTTCGACGACTCGAGACAATCTGCAGTGACACATCGGTGCATTTTGCATAGCTTGTAAAAACTCTAGACCCACGCACGTTTTGTATAAGGGACTAATGAAGCGGTTCTAGCAATGGAGGTGGTAAGCAAAATCTTCATTTTCTACATGATATTTTGCTTAACTGTTTTTTCACTTTTTCAACTGTAAATCGATAGTAAATAACATTAATAAGAATCTTGAAATAATTAATGGAGATGATATTGTTAAAATTCATATCACAAAAATTATTTTCCGATCTAATTACTAAAATTATGTATTTCACTTTATAGAAATCTACATTTAAACTGATGGTTATAAGTTTATTCTATTGTTATTATATATTACACTAGCTGTTCCCGCGACATTGTCTGCGTGGAATAGTTCCTTTGGGCTAACGCTAACACGCAGCGAAAGCTCTCAAAAGGAATAAAAACCGCGATTTTGAAACATTCTTCATTGGTGCTCCGCTCCTGTTGGTCTTAGCCTATAAACTATAAGCCTTCCTCGATAAATGAGCTATCGAACACTGAAAGAATTTTTCAAATAGGACCAGTAGTTCTTGAGATTAGCGCGTTCAACCAAACAAACAAACCCTCTAGCTTTATAATATTAGTATAGATTGTAGTTAACGTGTCATACATAGCTACCATCGATAACTAATTTTTAATAATAGTCACAGTGACAGTATTTCTACTACATATGCTGTACTTCCTATAAGCAAAATTAAAAACAACAACTCCTTGTCCATTAAATCTGTTTATGTTTTATCATACCATAAACAGATATCATATCATAAACTTTATTTGCATATAACATATAATTGGTAAATTTATTTAAAAGAGACAAACTCTAACACCGAGTTTTAGACTTTTCGACGTTAATAGCGTTACCGAGCGAGACTATAAAATTAAGTTATAGCACTTGATTTTCATTAAGATCAAACTGCCGCGATCAACAAGCACACTAACTAACACACATCCATGACAATGCGCGCTGATGCCGTCAATAACTCACGGCCCTTACATTGATTGACGACGGACCCAGCGTTTTACGAGAGCTTTAATTAGTGCGACACGGCCGGCTCGTCTCCATAAAACAAGACCACGCCATCAGCCCTTGATAATGGGACCAAATAATCTTAGTTGTGCGAATTTTTTTTTATTCTTCCCAACAGTAAACGTTGGGCCGTTATTTTTTCCTGAGGCTCTTAACGTTTATGACTATATATTTCTAGATTTTAACTGACTGATTGATTTACATTAATGATCGATTGTGTTTTATCGCCTAAAGTCCATGGGATTTTAGTCAGAAAGTATACAGTAAAGACGAGTTTTTATCCCAGTAAACTCATCACTACATATTATAAAACAAAGTCCTCCTCCGTGTCTGTCTGTATGTCTATTCACAATAAACTCAAAAACTACTGAGCGGATTTTCATTCGGTTTTCATTAATAAACAGAGTAATTCCGACGAAGCTTTAGATTTATCATTTGTTAAGATTTTTTTGTAAATTGGTTGAAATATAACGATAATTATTGGACGTATCGGAAAAAGTCATCCACCTGGGAGCTTCCATTAAAAACGCTGCCTTTGCGATATAACAAGACAATAGAGATACACAGACGAAGTCGCAGGATAAAGCTAGTATACAATAATAAGTTATGATGAGATTCAACATGCTGTGCTTGGAGTTTTCGTACTAGTTCGAAACAGAAAGGAGGACATCTCAATAGGATATCTCTATAAATCTCTCTAATTATAGATCTCTCTATAAATTCACGCCGAGTGGATTTTTATAGAAAAACAATTAGCCGATATAGCTCTGAAATTTGCCAGCCTTTAATAGCAATGGTTGGAGGTTGACAAATCCCATAGAAAGGACGGCCGATCGGAGCGAAGAGTTGTCGAGTGAAGACAACGCCTTGAAAGACAAAGCATGGGCAAACACGCTACGAGGTGGACCAATGATTTGGTGAAAGTAGCAGAAATCCACTCGGCGTGAATAGCGTGGGACAGGTCCTTAGAGCGATTTATGAGGGAACCATATCCAAAAGTATACATTTCTTGGTTGAATAGATAGATGGATGGATCATACCAAGCTTATAAAGAAACTTGACTCATCTACCTATCACCTCACGATGTTCACCATCGAAAGATCAGATTCCTTCTACAATATAAGACCACACACTTGGACGTGGTTTCCAAGAGGGCTTCCGTTGGGCTATAGGTTTACGACGTGCTTTTACATTCAAGGCATCTCGAAACTTCTTTATAAATTATGATTCTTAATCTTCTATCGCAGGATATTAGACACTTATTTCGGTTCAATTTAAAAGAATTATCTTTAAAATCATTTATTTTATATCGTTTTTAGTTAAAAAATGATTAAATCAGATCTTTACCTATCCTCGGTTCGTTATCTAATGAAAATATAACCTTTAAATTTCAAATTCCCATTTATTAAGCCAATCGATTAAATAAAACAGACAAGAAACATAATTAACGAAAAATTGGTTACAAATAACCAACTGCTCAAACATAAGATACCTTTGTTTTGACTTCTAAGAAACCAATAAAAGTCGGCGTAAGAATAAAAAGACAAGTGAAGGTCGCAACCCAAAGATGAATATGTAAGAGACGGTTGAAAAACAACTTATCTCTTTTAATAAATCATATAATTTAACTGCGTTTTAAGTGGTCACTATCTCAACTGATTAGGGCACAAAGATTCCTTACTCGGATCTCGGTCCGTAAGAAGGCTGTGTGACCCGTGAGGTCGTGAGATATGGCGCTTAAAGGGAGCCATTGATAAATTGTGTTTGTTTATGTTTGAAAGCGTACGAGCGGCGTTTTTTCAAAGATAGTTTGCAAGGAACTGTGATGTAACATACAGAGCAATTCAACCAGTGATGCATATTAGGTTACCAAAAAATCAATCTGAATGGAATAACGGTGACAACGAAATTGCAGAAGCCACAGTTTAGATTATTTTCTAAGAGGCATCCTTACATTGTGCTTTTCAATTTTTGAAATGCAAACTTCTTTAGGTGCGTTGAGAAGTATTTTTGGCAGGAGATAAATTTATAATTTCGTGTCATGACATGCCACGTAAGCATGACCGGGCGTATTGCGATTGCGCGACTTGCGTCAATCTAGGGACTGATACAGGGGGCCGATGTACATGTAATATATATATATATATGTATATACTAGCGGGCCGGGCGGACGTTGTCCTTCCTTGATAATAAAAAAAAACTACAATTCAACCGCAGCGCTACCTACCGGGTCCAATTGTGAATCTAAACCATTTCCGTATCCGCCTGGAACAAGCACACAAAATTTCATTAAAATCTGTCCAGCCGTTTAGGAGGAGTTCAGGGACATACACACGTACAGAAGAAATTTATATATGAAGATATATATATTATATCATAGGAGGCAAACGAACATGTGGGTCACCTGATGTTAAGCGGTCACCACCGTCCATAGATACTTGCAACACCAGGGGATTCGCAAGTGCGTTGCCATCCTGTGTTTGGGGAGAGTGGGAAGAAGGGAAGGGGAGATGGAGAAGAGAAGGGGAGGTGGGCCTCCGGCACTCTGACTGACCGAACGAAACGCAAGAATGCAAGTACTGTTCGCGTCGGTTTTCTGTGAAAGGGTGGTACTACCTCAGGCGAGCCGACCCATTCGTGCTAAAACCAGTAATATATTCAGCGTGGCTCTACCATCTCCTAATATTGATATTATGTAGCTCATTATACGTTTGATTAATTAATAAACTTCATAAAACTGTATATAATTATTGCTCCGAGTGCCAATATATATGAAAACCACAGTAATGTTTATAATTTCAATACGTGTAGTCTAAGTCAGGACCTGTAGTCCTGGAATTTAAGTATTGTCATTCGCATTATAATTAATATGAAAATACAAAAGAGAACACATTTATTTCATTGTTTTGAGTTTCCACTTCTGTCGGCATTCCTTATGACTGCGTCAACTTTTTTTTAAACTACTAAAGGTAAATATTAAAAAATGAACAAAGCAGAGAGTTATGTGAAAAATGTATTATTAATATTTGTTACTAACTCGATTAACGTTGCTACTTTCCTAACTTGTAAGACTTATAGAAATTACGCAAGGTAGCATTGTCCTGGTGTCACCATAACTATTATTCCTACATTTATTGTATCATGTTCCGTCATGAAGGATTTGTTTGATGACATATAATGGAGTACGAAGTGTTTCAAGTATGTTGGTAAGAGTAACAATCTATTAATGATTATCCTCATATAGGACTAGTTAAATTTGTGGTTAGTTATTATTTGCAATGTTCAAATAACATATTATGTAAAAATGATTTCTAAACTTGCAGCAACTTATTTTAAAAAGTCACATTACATTAGTGATCCATATCTATTTTTTTATTATTTTGTTTTCGAACTGACTACGCTATTGACCTAGCAAGGTCTTAAGAGCTTCACCGGACTACTAAGGCGAGCGCTTAAGGCACTCCGCCGATTTTATTTGACAACTAGCTCAAGGGTGCACGGCACATCTCGACTTAGGCTGTTGCCTGATACATGTAATTCGCTACCTATCTGAGCTAACTTAAGCTAAGCTAACTATTCATACATATATGAGTTGTTGAAACATATATGTGTACCAAGCATGTACAACAACTCAACAACTCTTATATATATTTCGCATCGGATAATTTTCTAAACTATTTCAGTTTGATAAGGGAAAAAATAAAACCCTTCCACTTTCATGTGTAAGCGTGTATGCGTGCACGTGTGTGGAGGTGACATGTGTAATGTTGTAGCAGTCATGTAAGATTTTGTGTCACTGTATCGCGCGAGCAGCGCACTCAAGGGCTCCAGGCCGAGGAAAAGGACCTAGGCTTGAGCCGCTGCCGAGGGGGCCTAATCTGGTAATACATTTCTAATAATGACCCTAAAAAAGATTATTCTATTAAATAGGGTATAAGGACTCTTATAAACATGTTATTTAATCAGCCTAACAGTAATCGGTATTATTGCTTACAAGTTAACTCAAAAAATTATTAACAATCACCATATCTGTGACATTATAAAAACTATGCGAAGATATGAATTTCAAATTAAAAACGGAAATTAAAAAGTATCTAATTATTACAAATAAAAACATTTGAAGAGATCTCAAGGAAGTCAATCGCTCGTTGAACCCCTTGGTTTTAAGTTTCAAGTGTCCAAAATTTCAGCAACCGCCCCTCAAAGGTAAACCAAACGGTTTTAAAGTCCTCCCCTCGCGTATTGTTACATATCTTTACATTGAAAGTAAACTGGTTTCTCTTTTTTAATATGTTCCAATTTTCTATAGGAAAATTAACGCCGTCGTTATGCTGTATTTTGAACGTGGTAATCTCTAGCGCTATCAGTCAGACTTCAAAAGTCATCTTTGTTTTATGCAGCCTATTTATTGAGTACAGGCTATCTAACAATATGTTACAACCGTTAGGAGCAGAGCAATTTCCATACAATATATACGATATCGTAATAATTGTTTTTCCTACAAAAATAAATTAACTTTAATAAGTGAAACATCTGTAGTGATAAAAATCCAAAAAATTCGAAACTTTGTGTTATAGACATATCAGCAATTACGCTACTTAACTATTTACAAATAGATAAATAAAATTGTTTAAGCTTCCCTAACTGCGTAAATATAATATAAGATTTAAAAAAATGCGAATGAGTCCGAGGGTTAAAATTAGTCATGCAATATAGTAATAATATAATTAAATCGCACAATATCCTAGCAATGGCGTATTTATAAAAAGTACATCCAGAAAAACAAGTAATTTAGCAGCTCATAAATACAGTAGAGGTAAGCTACAATTACGCAATTAATAGATACATATAATTTCAATACGAATTGTGTAATATCAATTAACTTTATTGCGAAATAGAAAAAGATATGACGTCACGTTGTAATATGTAGAACAAGCTGCGAACAAGCAAGTTTTTGCACGATAAAATTACTCAGACTCTTCGATGGAAGACCTTTGAAGTGTGACCATACGTGATCGGAGTGCTGAGTAGGTAAATTTGGTCTGCACCAGGCTTTGGTCATTTAACACGATGATTAAATTAACTGGGGTATGACGTAACCGTTATATAGAACTTTTTGCTCGAACACCAGGCGGTGCTTGTAAAGTTAAAAAAAATGGCTTATTAAATTACCGTCTCAGTAACATTAAATGATATATATAGAAGATTAAACACTAGAAAGGACTAGTTACTTTTTTAATTAACAAAATAAATATTGAGAAAGAAAAAAATATTTAGTAGGTACTGTTTATATACTGTATGGATCTGATAAAATTAAACAGAGGTAGAATTAAGAAGAGGATAAGGAGTTACTTGATAATAAAATTACAATAAAGAAAATATAAAACCGTCCGTCTGTGATCGCTTGTGAACTACGAATGGCTTTGTCATTCAAGGGAAAGGTATATAAATCTATTATAAGACCTGTCATGCTGTATGGTTCTAAGTGCTGAGCTATGAAAGAAACAGATGAAAGAAGATGCTAATGTTAAGATAGATTTGTGATGTATAAATGTTGATAAAATTAAGAATGACTATATCAGAGGAAGTTTGAAAATAGCACCAGTGACAGGGAAGTTGAGGAGTAATAGGATAGCATCGTATGGGCATATCATAAGGAGAGATAAAAATCATATAACAAGAAAAGTCTTAAGTATGAATGTGGAAAACGATATATGTATAATAAATAGGTGTGAATACTGATATGACATCAGACAGGGAAGAGAGGAAAAGGAAAACTGTTGTGCCGACCCTACATAAGAGGGATAAGGATAAGAAGAAGGTGATGATGATAAATTAAGTTACCAATTAAAATTATTAAATGCGTGCGAATTCTGAAAAAAATATTGGTACATGCCGAGATCGATTCTGCGAACATCGAATTGATATTCCACAACCACCAGTTATTCGAAATATATCTTCTTCTATACATATAATAAAAATGAAGTGTCTGTATGTAATATCAAAATATTTTTTTTTACTGATAGGGTACGAAAGTATACACGCTACTGATAACAAAAATGCAATTTTTAAAATTTTTGTCGGTCTGTCTGTCTGTCTGTTTGTTCCGGCTAAACTCTGAAACGGCTGGACCGATTTTAACGGGAATTCCACTCGCAGATAGCTGAAATTACAACGGGTTACTTAGGCTACTCTAAATTAGACTAGCTATTAACCGCGGCTTTGTTTGCAATGTTATCTCCAAAACGGTTGGACCGATTTTCACGGGACCTTCACCGGCAGATAGCTGGATTTATAATTTAGTTTATTATAATTTAGACTAGCTGTTAATCGTGGCTTCGCCCGCAGTACTATCTTCAAAACGTTTAGACTGATCTTCACGAAACTTTTATTGACAGATATCTGACCTTATAAAAAGTAATTCAATCAATTTTAGTTTATACTAGCTGTTAACCGTGGCTTCGTCCGCAGTGCTATCTCGAAAACGGTTCGACCGACTTTCACGAAACTTTCACTGGCAGATAGCTGACTTTATGAAAAGTAATTTAGGCAATTTTAATTTATACTAGCCGTTAACCGTGGCTTCGCCCGCTGTGCTATCACCAAAACGGTTAGATCTATTTTCACGGGACTTTCACTGGTAGATAGCGAACCTTATAAAAAGTAATTGAGGTTATTCTATTTTAGACTAGCTGCTACCCGCGACTTTGTCCGAATGAAATTTAGCAAGATTTCAACTCAATCTTTATTTTTAATTAGATAAATAATTACCAGCTTATTGTTTACAATTTGACATTATAATTATTAATAACTTTAATGATATAGAGGTCTTCCTAATAGGATCTTAGATCATAAACGTATTAGGGGAAGGGGGGGCATGATGGGGTAGCTAAGGGAAATAATAAAAATACAGCATAATCAGTATGTTTATTACTCTCATTAATTTATGCCACGTTATGTTATTAATCTAACTATGATTTGGTACAGTCTTTGGAGAATCAACATATCACATTTTTTAATAATTAGAAATTAATAAGAACATTATGAAAAACCATCTTGCCCCATACTATGGGGTATGATGGGGTAATGAAATTGGGGCATGATGGGGAAGGCTAGTCGTTCTCATAAAACAAACAAATGTGTATTTCCTCCAGATCTTCATCGTCCACGCCAGTACAAGCGTTGTGAGCCCAACGCCCACACAGCTGGCAGCCTACCCAAGGTTCTGACGATGTCAAAAAATTGTTGTTTACTTCATTGCAATATAAGTAAATGGCATCTTGATCATTGTTTTTTTTATTTTTTAGCTGGGTGTATAGCCTTTTGTTTATTTTTAGTATTCTTTTTAAGGCGAGGATCATTTGGATTGGATGGTTTCCCCGGCTTTTTGAAATTTTCCAGCTCATTTTTATACGGAGTTGAGGTTATTATGGCTGTTTTTCCACGGCGGTATTGTTTCCTTTTTTCAGTTCGTTGAACAGAAGGAATGGGCAAAATATCACTTGGGGATGCATTGTCGAAGCTGGACGTCAGATCCCGGCATGCTGCACGAATGGAAGGTTCAGGATAATAAGAACATCCAGGTTCAGGTTCTAGGACGGTTGTTTTATCCACTCTTGGTGTGACATGTTCGTAACATTCGGTGATTAAGTTTGTTCTAGGTGGAGTGGAAGATGTCGTTGTAGCTTCAGGTTCTGTTGCAAGAGTTTCAGTATGAGAAGTTGTCATGACTGTTGAAGATACAGTTGTGACTGTTGTTGTTGAAGACAGACATGGCACTGACCCAGATTGAAGACCTTCGGCTTCTGATACCCTTTGATGTTCTACGTTCAATGAGTCTGCAAAATTTTGTATGTTCGTAGTTTCAGCAGAAATAAAATCAGCGTCAGTAAAAGTATTTTGATTATAGGGCCATATACCACATTTTCTAAATGAATTAATAGCGGTGGACATCGTAGCCGCCTGCACGTATGCATTACCAAATATTTCACTTATCTGGAATACAGTTACCACACGTCCAGGATGTGATCTCAACCAACCTGTAACAGCATGATCGTAATAAGTGCTGAGTGGCTTCATAAATGCTACGTCTGCAGGTTGCATTTTGTGTGTGCAGTGAGGAGGAAAGCAAAGTATAATTACTCCATTTTCACGAGCTATATCAATCACTTCCAAATTTTGAGTATGACTCACATGACCATCTAGAAGCAGCAATACGTGGTTAGTAGGAGTAGCTCCGGAAAATTTGATGAAATTTTTAAACCAAGTCAAAAATATTTCTGATGTTATCCAGCCTCGAGGATTGCAAACTGCTGTAGTACCTGGTGGAGCATGATCTAAAAGTTCTGGCTTCATTCGTTGCCTCGGAAAAATCATCAGTGGGGGCATGTAGGTTCCAGCAGCATTAAAACATATTTCTACTGTGATAGTCTGTCCTCGTTCAGCTGATGATAACGAACCCACTTGTTTTCGTCCTTTCATAGCTAATATTTTGCTCTTGGTTTTAGACACAACGGAAATTCCAGTTTCATCACAGTTATATATTTTGTCAGGGGTCAATTCATACTTATCATAAATATCTCCAAGCAACTGATAGAATTTACTTGCGGCTACTTTATTGAATCCCATTGCTCTAGCTGCTGATGTGGCTTCAGGTTTGCGAATTGATAAATTTTGATGACGTTTCAAAAAACTTTTAAGCCAATCAACGCCTGCCATTTCTTTATCAGTATTAAAATTGTGTGCCTTACCATTTTTAACTGCCAATTGATATGCTAGACGTCGTAGTTCGATAGTTGTTAGTCCAAAAAGACGCTCTTCCATATATTTCAGATATGCTTCTATTTCACCTTCTTCTTTAGGTGTAAATATAGATTTTTTCGGGCCTAAAGGTAAACCAATAGTAACTTCCCCTCCTTCCTTCATTTTCTTAACATATCGCTCTAAGGTAGTCTGAGGCACTGCATATGCAGAAGCAGCTTTCTTGTATCCCATCTCTTTGCTTAAAACTTTATCTACAGCTATTTTCATAGAATCTATCGACCATTCGCCTCTTTTGGTTTTTTTCTTGTAACTACGTACCATGATTTTACCTAAAAAATAATAAATTAATGTTATTTATTAACAAACCTAAATGAACCCAGACTCACAACCCCATCTTGCCCCAATACCCCATCATACCCCACACCCAATACCCCATCTTACCTCATAAGGTCACTCTGAATAAAAAAATAATAACAAATAAAATGTTTAACGGATTACTATAAACAACATACCATATCAAAATAAACAACACTAGTTACTAAAGATCAAAAAGACATAAATGGGATGATCATAATTACCTTAAAATAATGACGTTTAACCTTACAAAAAATTAGATCGACGAAACACTAAATCACTTTTTCGTTTATAAACAAAAGACGCGTGCACTCCCGCTCACAGTTTCTCTCGGAATAACCGTCGGTTGAATAAGGCTTCCTATTGGCTTATTGTTTTATATTCACAAACGTCTAGTTTCTTCTATGTGTGGGGTACCCCGTCTTACCTCGCTACCCCGTCATGCCCCCCCTTCCCCTACGTAAAGAGTTCCATAATTCAATTTCTTGCGGAACAGACAATCGTTTATTTTTTGTATAGTCACGGAATCTTAATTATAATGGCAATGTATATTAAATGTAATGTGAATGTAAATCTTTATAATAATGTTTTAAGTTATTGTTTCATTAGTTCCTTATACAGCGTAAGTGAGCACTGAGGTAGTTATATTTTGGGTTAAGGTTCCAAATATGTTGCTGGTGACAAACCTCATTTGGCACGCTGTTAGTATTTATTTATCTAATGTACACGTTACATGTTACTATAAGTGGCGTGCATGTCGTACTTACAATTGTTTTTAAAGAGCATTTCTATAATTGTACATAGTCTCACAATTTTATAATTCTTTAATACGATTTTTAAAAAACGCGTGCAGAGTAGGTTACAGCTAGTTCCTAAATAAAATTTAATGGCATAATAAAGATGGGTGAAAATCATATAACCAGAAACGTATTAAGTATAAAGTTGGACGAATATGGCAGTATACGAAGATCAAATAGGGATTGTGTAAAGAATCATATGGTGTGAATACTGAGTCAACAGTTTATGGAGGAGAATGAAAAAGGCTATCATTTTGTGCCAACCCAACTAAGGTGAGATAAGGTTAAAGAAGATTTAACAAGATATCGGCAAATCCGCGTACTTACCTAATAATCTTATGTAAAATTCGTCCTCGCATCGATCACCGAAACTCGGACAAGCAGACTCACAGTCTCCTAGAACTAATAACAATTGCAAATAGCGACAAGGAAGCGAAATATTGTAATACGGACGAATTAGATATTCGTTTAGCGTACAGAGTGTTCGTTGCCGATTAACCGTTTACGAATTTGTCGGCTAAGATGTATGAGGCGTCAATTGGGAACTATTCAACGAGCGTGTAAAGAATTAAAGCACTGCTGGTCGCGGTATAAGACCCGGACGTAGCACAATTTTAAATTATGTGGATTGTATTTTTTTATTCAAATTTATTGTATCATTTTTATTAAATACTACTGCGTGTACGTACTCTTATAACAATACACGTCCTTATAAATTGCTCAAATGACCGAGATAAAATGGCAAATATTATAATTGATTGTATATAATTCAAGTATTATGGTCAGTACGGTCGCATCACGTTATAATTATTTTTTTCAGGAGAATTAACTCAATATCTAAACCGAAGTAAAAATTAAAACGCGAAGACTACTTAAGCCTTATTAATCTAATCACCGTTTTTGCGTAATTTTTAATATACATATCTATATCTAAGCTTGTTTCCCATTTTCATTCAATATATATTTATAGCTTATATTCAGATAACTGTTTATTATCACCCTTAATATCTTTAGCTACATAATAAATTACTTTCATGTGTATTATAATTGGAGAAGCAATCGGAACCAAATCTGTGAAAAATTTATTTGCTATATAACAGTACAAATTGCGGGGAGCGTACAGTTTAGTGTCAGCATTTGGCGGCTCTACTAATATAATTTTACCAAGCATTAAGCGAGATAGTTATACATAATGCGCCATATTATAGTGGTGGTTAATATGTTATATACATTGATATATGCATACCCAAGATGCACAATCAATGTCTCAAACCCATCCGCATAAAATGAGTGCACAATTGAGGATTTTAAGTTCATTTCAAATAGTTTCTCGTCACTCGCGTCTTTGAACTTTTTGTACACTGCATTGTAAAATTGTAAAAACAACTTTAAATAATTAGCGTAAGGTTGAATTTGCAAAAACATAAGTTTATAGTATAACTACTTAGATATATCGGTGAGTTTTTGGGGACGGTTTTGAGCGTTGCTTTTATTTGAGATTGTGCATTTTGGGTTTTTATATATCAATGGTTATCAATTATTATAAAGTGAATTTTATAAACGATTTTATTCGGTATAATTTTATAAAGGATATATCTGCTATAATTATAACGTATTAAAAACAAAATACTAAGAATATCGATTTTAGATATAAAACAAGATAAACGAGGTACTATGATTGGTCGAATATCAATTAAACGAACACAATCTACGTTAAAATGTATTTAATAGGATTAATACTTGATTTTTATAGCTCGATTCGTAGGATTCAGCAATTATTACGAAATTCTATTTCTGTTATAACAGTTAGTCGTTATGTTTTGTAGCTACTCGATTTAACGGCAATCTATACTTATACCTTATATTTATCTATACTAATATCATAATGCTGAAGAGTTTCTTTACTTGAACGCGTTAATCTCAGGAACTACTCGTCCGATTAGAAATTTTCTGTCAGTATTAGATAGCTTATTTACCGAGGAAGGCTATACGAAGGATATATATCATCACGTTACGTGATACGTCCAATAGGAGCGGAGCACCAATGAAGAATGTTTCATAATCGGGTTTCTTTTTCCTTTTGAGAGCTTCCGCTGTGTGTTAGCGTTAGCCCAAAGTAACTACTCCAGGCGGACGAAGTCGCGGGCAGGAGCTAGCATGTAATAAATCGCATTTATTTAATACCGCGCGTTTCTTAGCTCGTTATAATTATAGTAACGTTTATAGAGCGCGAAATAAAATTAGCATCTCACCTATTATTAGCATGCTAAATAGAAACCGCAATAATCCTCACCATAATTTTATTATATTAGATATTTAAAAAAAAACAAAGTAAATTACCTAACATAAAAAAGCGTATTTTATTAAACTAAATTGGCGATAATGTTGGATTAAAAGTAATGGGTAATATTTTCTAAATTATAGCGTTGACCTTACTTGTCGCGTCGCGTTAACATTAAAGTAATTATTTGTTACTCTGTCACTACCTTTACAGTACGGAATATTAATTTCAGTACAATATATAGAAATTTATTATACAGCTTTAACTACAGGAGTACCACTGCCACACCTATATATGCTACAGTGTCTTTACGATGAAGTGTGTGGTTCGTTTTATGTGGTGGGATTTGACGTAGTAACTTGCACATCACGACAAATCCGTCATAATGTCTGTTTGTTTTGTCATGTTTCAAGATCAGGAAGTGTATGTCCAGTAACTGAGAGGCTTTTATATAATATTCAGGGTTTATCATTTGACGCCAAGCTCATCTGATATCAAATGACGATATAATTTAGAACGGTAAAGCTCCTAAACCTGAAAGAGTACTTACTACCTATCAAGTGCAGCTGCCGGAACACACCTATATCTACTTGGCGACAGGTTTTCAACTTGAGAGTGGTGGCTAGCCAAGTGGACTTAGAAAAAGCCATATTCAAATATATAACTTAAGGGTGGGTAGCGAACCGAGCCTAGATAAAAGCCCTATTCAAATATACAACTTCAAGGTGGTGACGTGGTAGCTACCCAAGCGAGCTCAGAAAAAGCCCTATTCAAATATACAACTTGAGGGTGGAGGATAGCGAACCGGGCCTAGATAAAAGCCCTATTCAAATATAGAACTTCAAGGTGGTGGCGTGGTAGCTACCCAAGAGTGCTTAGAAAAAGCCCTATTCAAATATACAACTTCAAGGTGGTGACTAACCAAGCACCCTTAGAATAAGCCCCATCACAATGCTCTGGCTTCATCACAATGTTTTCCTTCATCAAAAGCTCATTTGCAAGGATTCGAACCTAGGTATATCGAACCGTGTCCGAATATGCTAACTACTGACAGCTGATGCTAAGCGCTAATGATTGTAGTACTTAAAAAAAATACACTATCAAACGATGCGTTACAACTCATCAGCAAGTAACTCAGTTGCCAGAAATGGCAACCTATGACGATAATCCTCGGAACTGTAATTATTGTTTTAGGTTGGCAGTTGGCTTTATTTTCTACTTATAATAGATAGATCGTCTGTTTGTTTTTTTTTTTTATCATACAAAAAATATATTACAAGAACACAACATATGTACCTTTTCATGTTACCATATGGTAATTATGTATGTGATCTACCTGATATTAGGAATAACTGCAATCTATGACTATATACAAACCACCTCAAAAGGACACCAGTTCTAAGGCCAATTACAGTAGAATACTCCTGAATATTGAATTAGAATGCTTCGTACTTCCGGATTGCATGTTGCAATCTTTAGGTCGAAACAAGTTTGCGAACACAGATACACTCAAAATCGAATTTAGCAAAGGTTCTAGCACTCTGTATTTATAAATAATTACACACTAATTTATTTTATTCAAATTAATGAGAATCGACAACATGATTTCCGTTGTTTTAATCTCTCACCTTGACCCAGACCACGAAGGCGATACACTTACTTATGTAAATATTATAAATTTTCGAATATTATACATTTATTCATGCATTTACTGAATGATATAACGTAAGTCGATAAATCGAAATGAACTCCAGTACAAGTTTATATAGTAAGAAAATTAGATATAGCATTATTGTAATAAAGACTTTAAGAATTGTATTATATTCTGCAAAACAGAAACACTATTCATTTGGACACCTTCACGTATATCTTGAATATTAAGACTCTGATTTGGAATGATAACAGTTATGTTATTTGGTATGAAAATAATGTTCATATTTTTAATACTAAATGCATATGAAAGTTGACCAATAGATAATTGTTAGTTTTTTTTTTTTTGGCAACCAATCTTTTAGATTATTACTGCCATTGTCGAGTAGTTAATAGTATTACAAGTTCTTCTTCCATTCCATTTTTGGCAACCGATCTTCTAGTAGACTATTAATGCCATTGTCCAGTGAGTATCGATATTACAAGTTTCTTGATATAATTTCAATGAACTAACAAGATGTTGGCCATCTTGTTAGAACTTTCCATGGAGTTTTTATGGCATCTCAGAATGAATGGTCCGTGGTATAAGGTATTATTTTCCATTCACTTCACTTATGCACAATAAACACACTATATTACATAAAACACCACCAATTTTACACAATATAGAGTCAAGTAACACAAGATTATGAATAAAAAATAAAATCCACTACATGACAGACCAAGATCCCGCCAAAAACTCCAAATTGCTAGTTACCATGACTTAAAAATTAAACAACCGATCTTCTATTACAACCATTGTCGAATAGGTAAACGTTATAAAAAAATTCTTGCGATCATTTCAATGAATTAACAAGATGGTGGCCTTCTTGTCAGAACTTTCCAGGGAGTTTTTGTGGCAAGTCAGAATCCATGCTCCGTGGTATTATTTCCAATCCACATTAGTTGTACACAATAACCAAACTATATTACACGAAACGCCACCAATATTACAAAATATAGAGCCAAATAACACAGGATTATGAATAAAATATGGTTAGTAAACCACTAATGACATTCCGAGATCCCGCCAAAAACTCCAACAAGGTTCTTTTTAATTCGTTCAGCGACATGATTTCGTTTTCTATTGCACTAATTGTTTCCGTAAACAAACTTATAACTTGTTACTGTGTATTATTATTTTTCAAAATTATTGTATTTTTCCATATCATAATCACATAGTATACATATTATCCTACCATTGTTATCCCTTAAATACATTAGGAGTACTATTTTATTTGATAATAATGGTACCGGCGGACGCTATCCGGCCATGATAATAAAACAAAAACTTTGACAAATTATATACCAAAACCTTCCTCAGGAATCACTTTATCTAGTGGTGAAATCCGCATGAAAATCCGATCAGCAGTTTTTGAGTTTATAGTGAATAGACAGACGTGGCAGAGGACTTTTTATACTATGTAATGGTAAATATAAACACTTATAGATATACTCAAAAACATTGTAATTCTCGCCGTGAACGCAAAACTTAAACAGCCATATCAAGAAAGATGAGTGTTCGCATTCGAACAAATCATTTAACATCGCGTGCATTTAAACGGTGGCAGAAATAAACGTAATCGACACAATTGTAAATGCCAATACAGTGTAACATATCGCTTGTTTGCAGGCTCACTTATTGTGGCTCGTTTTGTTCTCTACTCACGACCCGTGTATTACCACGACTGAGAATGCCTTTTAATATTATAATCTATAAAATGGTCCTACATTTCTTGAACATCTTTAATTTAAGAACAGATATAAAATGTTATTTACAATCTAAATAAATAAGAAATAAGTTCGGGTTTGCGCATAATATCGTGAAGAGAGTTTTTGGCGGGATCTTGGAATAACATGTATAATTCTCATTCATAATCATTCATATTACTATTACCATGAAATAATTAATATTTTTCAAATATCAAATATCACAAGACCAAAAAATATCACGCAAAGAAATGATAGATGTCAAGGAAAATTAGTAGTTGGTAGTTAGTAGGTGGTAGAGCCACGCTGAAGCTATTACTGATTTCAGCATGAATGGGTGAGCTCGTCTGGGGTAGTACCACCCTCTCATAGAAAACCGACGTGAAGTAACAGTGCTTGCATTGTTGCGTTTCGTTCGGTCAGTGAGAGTGCCAGAGGCCCGTCTCTCCTCCATCCCCTCTCTCCTTCCCCCAAACACAGGCTGGCAACGCACTTTTGACCCCCCTAGTTTTGTTAGTGTCTATGGACGGTGGTGATCACTTAACATCAGGTGACCCATCAGTTCGTTTGCCTGCAATGCCATAAAAAAAAGGAAACAAAGCGAGATGTCATGTCTGTTCTGATTATTCTTTTTGACATTAAGAATATGCCATCTTACTTCCATATTTTAGCTAAGACGGTCTGGCGTTAAAATATTTACGTATGCATGCGTTATCGTACCATTTGTTTTGTCAAAATATCATGTAGGTAACGTATCAATACCTTTTTACTTATAATATCATTGCGTTTGTCATATTTGACCACATACCATTAAACATCAGGTGAGTTTTTGATCAAAAGTTATAAAACGAAAAGAAAAAAATAATATCATAAATTCGATAGAATTTTCATAGTAAATCATCAGTCTGTAAGAGACTCCCCCCCCCCCCCCACTGCAGGATCATAGGTCTCTTCCCGAAGGATGGTATGGGCATAATCACCACGCCAGCCCACGGCGTACTGACGATTTTCAAACTCTGAGAAATCCACAGTTCTATATTATTCCCACATATAGTAAGTACTACAAGAACATCTTCTCAGGTTCAAGTTTCCTCACGATGTTTTCCTTCACCGTCAGCCGATAGTGTTACCAATTTAAATTAGTAAATGTACGCGAATTCCGAAAAATTCGTTGGTACATGCCGGGGTTCGAACCCGCGAACTTCGAAATAATATTCCACCGGACAAACCCTTAAGACACCACGACTTTTTTACATACATAGTAAATAGTTACGTAAATAATGTGACGAAAACAATAATAACTTTTAGAATGGTATCAGTTTCATAAACTACAGGAAGTAGTTGTTTATTATAATAGTTAAGTGACATTATTGTTATCACCATATAATAAATTATTACCCCGTACCCGTTAGCCAATATTTGAAGTTCATAGATTGTTAACATTAAGTGTTGTGAAAGGATTTATTAAGTATATGAGTAGTGATAAGATAAGAGTTAAACGCTATATGTGTAACCTATAAATGTATTATTTATCACCCTGTATTGTACAGTACTTGAAGTAATTATTGGTATTATCACTCAACAGTCTAAATTATGTTATTAAGTTTAAAATTTTGAAGTAAAACTTTTTTAGGCGCGACTAGGAGGTAACTGGACGACAATGCAACGGAAGTCCGTTACGGCAATATGGCGGCATGTTTCTGTACCATCCGGTTAGATAATAATTAAATATAACCAAAACATCTATTAAACCATCATTAATTCAATTCGTTACTTATCATAGTAATCTGTTCATACTTTTCTATATTTTATTTACTTTATATCAAAGAGTTGTTAATGATAATTTCTGTGTTATTTAAGTTCCGAATTAGCTGATAGATGGCACTACAGATATCGTTATCTTTGATTTAATTTGTTACTTACCTACATTGAAACCAGATTGCAGCACAGTCGCGCGCCCGTATAATCATACATAATTAATTCTATTGTATGATTTTTATTATTATTCAATTTAATATTTTTTATTAATTTTTATTTTGTTCAATGATTGATTTGTTTATAAACCATTTATTGACAAAATCAAAAATATTTAAAAAGTTTTACTTCAATCGCGTGTGACATTTACCCGCACTCATTTTCTATAATTCCTTTTACTCGCTGTCGTGCCTAGATAATATGTCGTTTAAGATTTAACAATCTGAAAGTCAACTACTAGTAACTTAACAAAGCCAAGATACCATTGAACTGCTCCTGGTCTTTATGGAACATGTGACGCAAATAGCAAAAAAAAAATAAAAGGAATTGAGAAAATTTGCAA